>ML791149.1:0-24933 GCA_009831015.1 Picea engelmannii
AGGGTAAAAACCATATGGGAATGGTGATCATCATGGCGGGCTGTGTAGCATCGTTGGGATTCCTTTAGTGCTTCAGAGACTTGGGCACATTTACGTCCTAGAGTCTGAAAAAATGAAAGGTAGGATGCTTGTTATTTTTTTTGGTGTGGAGTGCCAGAAGGTTGTAGGGTGAGAGGTATCAAAAGGAGAGATCCCAATAGAAATATGTAAATCACGATTATAACTATGTTGAATGACATGGAGGGTGGTATCCCACTGTTTGGTTTTGGAAAATCGAATGCGAAGAGAATGGAAAAAGATATAGTTAACTACCTCAGTTTGGCCATCTTTTTGGGGATGGAAGGTGGTAGAATATTTGAGTTGACAACCCAGTAAATCACAATTTTTTTTCCAAAAGGTGTTGAGAAAGCGATCATCATGATCAGAGATGATGCTAGTAGGAAGGACAAAGTGTGTCCAAACATGGTGAAAGAACAAGTTTGCGGATTGTGAAATAATAATGGTCTTAGTGAAAGGGAAAAAAAGATCCATCTTAGAGAAACATAAAATAATAACCCAAATAGAATCATGTTTGCATAAGTTCATAGGTAAAACATTAAGGAAATCCATGGAAATAGAGTTCCAAGGGAGGGAAGGTAGAGGAAGGGGCTAATACAAACCAAATTTATTATTGGTAGTTTTATGCTAACTACACAAGGCGCAAGCACAAATGACATGCTCCACTTGATAAGTCATAGAAGGCAAAAACAAATGTCATTGCAAGTTCTGAATTGTTTTCAAAGACACAAAATGGCCACCATAGAAGGAAGCATGAGCCTCCTTAATCAAAGTAAGATGATGTTAAGAAATTGGGACACATAACTGGTTGATTTTATATAGCCACCCATATATAATTGTATAATCCATAAATGGCATTTGATTGACCTCATTAGTATGTTTCAAAACAACCCATATCTCCGGAAAGAAGGCATTAGAAGCATATAGAGGATTCTAAGCCTCATAAGCAACACAATGCACATCCAGGAGTTGAAGTACATACATAGGGGGATGGATCAAGAGATTATCCATCCGATTGGATGTTCCCTTCTTATATTTAATCACCAAATGAAAATGTTGAATGTAAGCATCCCACTTTAAATGATATCGCTTCTATATCTTAGTGTAAGAATTGACGAAAATAATTGGATGATGATCTGTGTGGATGATTGTTTTGTTACCTAGGATGTAATGGTGCCACTGTTTCAATGATTGGACCAGATTGTATAATTCTTTGTCATAAGTGATATAATTGTGTTTGGCATCATACAATGTCTCTGAATGGTATGCAATAGGGTGTCTTCCCTGTTTAAGAACCACACCAATAACATACAAAGAGGCGTTTGTCTCAATCTCAAAGGGAGATTGAATATTAGGTAAACGAAGTATAGGAGCAGAATAAAGGGAATTTTTGAGAGCCTAAAATTTTTGTTTTGCCAAGGGAGACCACACAAGCTGATTCTAGTTGGAAAGTTGATGAAGAGGGCATGCTAACTAAGAGACATGAGTAATGAAACACAAATAAAAATTAATTCCACCCATAAATCTCTTGAGTTTCAGAGTTGAGTGAGGTGTTAATCACTGTGCAAGAGAATGGACTTTAGTTGGATCTAGGCCAACACCCTTAGTAGAGACAAAAAAACCTAAATATTGAACTACATATTTCCAAAAATCATATTTACAACATTTCACCTATAGTTTGTGAGTGAACAATAAGTCTAGCATAATGTACACATGGAGAAGATGATCCTCCAAGGTCTTGCTAAAGACCAACATATTATCCAAATATATCACCACAATTGTTCCCAAATTTGATCCAAACATGTCCCTAATTGGCCTCATGAAATTGTCACGGGTGTTAGTAAGACTGAATGGCATCACCATCCATTACTAAAGCCCAAATTTGGTTTTCAAAGTTGTCTTCCATGTGCCTACTAAATTAGTGTGAACTTGATGATACCCTACTATCATATCCATTTTGGTAAATAATTGGGAAACCTTCAAATGATCCAGTAAATCATCAATGCATGGTAGATGGTAACGATTCTTGACTATGGCCTTATTAAGGGCCCAATAGTCCGTGACTAGATGTTATTCCTTAGACTCCTTGGGAATGATGAAGGAAGGAGAGGCACAAGGTGAAGAAATCAGATGGATGTGGCCAATATTAAGAAGTTGCTGGAGTTTTCATTCCACTTCCTCAACCTCATGAGGAGAAAGGAGATAAGAAGGGGCATTGGGAAAAGTGGCTCAAAAAATAAGATCAATGGAGTGTTCAATGGAATGAACAAGGGGTAATCCAGTGGGTGAAACAAATATATATTCAAAGGATGTGAGTAAAGAAACCATATCTAAAGGATTGGCATGAGAAGGGCTATCTAGTTTAAGAGGGTGCACTGGCTAAAGGAAATGGGATTTCGGGGGTCTCATACACCAATTTGGTGTCTGGATTGGTAGTGACCTTAAAATTAGATTATTATTATTATTATCCACAAGATTCACTTTACCAATCATGGCTTTAATATTTACCATACAATCCCCAACTATCTTCAGAGATCTAATTCTCTCTTCCTTGGCTACGAAGATACCTCACAAAAAAACATATGCCTCCACCTCGTTCTTGGTGGCTTCTCATAAAAAATCATTACAAGTAACATTAACAATTATAAGTAAATAACAGACATGTTTAATCAATTTGCATTTCAGATATGAAAAACACACATAAAACTAAATGTGCAATGAAGAACATAAATTAGATAGCGTGGCGTAGATAAAATATAATATACATGAAATGGAGAAGAAGAATTAGAACAAAAAAATAACCATCACGTTTTCTTGAGTGAGAGAGGAGTGCCTTCTATAAGAAAGGTGACTTTTTCCTTCTCGTTATTATTTGATTACAATAGAATTTGTAGCAACTAAATAAATGCGTACAACGATAATTACTAAAAGTGCACTAAATGCTTGCAATGGGAAGTGTTGAAGTGAACTATTGTCTACAATAGAAATACCCGAAACTTACTACAACACTAACTACAATACTAATTAAGGAGTGCTCTCTCATCTTGAGTGACCAAGGAAGTGGGGAACAGTTCATAGTGGCCCAATTCCTTGTTGTTTAGATCCAGAAGCATCCCTACTTCTGTCATCAAATGAGGCAAATTGTGTTGCAAATGATGTTGGCATTTGAGTTGGTACTTGTCTAGCAAGAGCCATACATGATCTCCTAACTGAAATAAAAATGGTGTGTTCTTATTATCATGCCTCTGTTTCGTATGATATTGGGTTTCATGTAAGTCATCTATTTCTGAAGTATAGCGATGAGTCAACATATGGATAAAATTCTTAGCTAATTGATGTTCTTGTTGGTGATGTGTCAAGATTGAAGGAGCGAGGGTCTCTAAATGGAATGCCATCGAATGACCTCCTTGTTTAAGTACTACCTCATTGATGAAATGTAGTGCATCCTTATTAATCTCAAAGGGATGATTCCTATTTGACAAATGGAGAACCTGTGCAGAGTATAGTGCGGGTGGAAGCTGAGTAAAGTGGTTCCCAACCTTTCGCAAAAAAATATTGAGGTCATGGGAATTAGAGTGCACTGGTGATCGTTCCAAAAATTGTACTTGCGATGGATTTGATTGACCCGCTGTTTTGTCTAGTATGAGTCCCAAATGAAAAATTGATGTGTGTCCCACATAGGATTTCGTTACCTGAAGTGTATGTGCCTGCAGTAGCTCGAGGATGTTGTAGATGTGATGAAGATGTTCTACCCAAGAATTATTGAAGACCAAGATATCATCAAGATAAATGATCACACATTTACCCAAATGACTTGTTGGATTCATACGAACTTGATGGTAGCTAGCTGTCAAATCCATCTGTGTGAAGGAATAATCCCCTTGTAAGTGGTCCAACAATTCCTCAATCCAAGATAGGAGGTAGCGATTTTTAACAATGGATTTATTAAGGGCATCGTAGTGGGTCACTAAGTTCCATTCCGAATCATCCTTGTTTGGGATAACAAAGGCGGGGGATGCACATGGAGACAATTAAGGTGGAAAATGGCCTAAGTTCAAAATTTGACCAATTGGGTGTTCCATCTTAGTGGCCTCTAGGGGAGTGATGTGATAGGATAAGGTGTCAGGAAAATAAGCACCAAGAATTAGATCAAGTGTGAGCTCAATATGTTGATGTTTTGGTAGATGCGGGAGGTATTAACCTCAAGTATAACCTTTGTTCTTAGAGTAGAATATTCTAGAAGTAAGAGAACCATTAAACATATGTGGAATTACCCTAGAAGAGAAGTCGGCCCAAGAAGAATAATAATAAAGAAATAGAAAACCCCAGAAAGAGAAGTTGGCCCCACCTCGAAAAGTCACTTGACAGAATAATATAAATAATGGCAGGCACTGGCTCATTTGACACACACACACTCAACTGAAGGAGGGCACAAGTATGAGGAAGAACAATTGCAGTTGAAGGAGGTTCAAGCATGGAGGAGGGTGGTGAAGCCGTTGCCATGGTATAATCTCAATATTTTTGGTATATTCTTTTTGTGAACTTATCTTGGAAAGGTACACTTTATTGGTATTGTGTTGTTGCTGGATCAGTGGTGTTTCTAGTTATTGTTTATCTGTTGGTTCTACTGTGGACTTCCCGAAATCATTCTATCTAAGAAAAGGTTATTTTTCTCAGGGGTGGCATATGTGAATGCCTATGGTTGGGTGACGATGATGTGACATAGTCTATGGTTAAGCGAGCATATCAAAATTTTAACATGATATCAGAGTTGGTTTCCTTTGTAACAATCTAACTACTGGAAGGAAGATCCTTAGTTTCTCCCATTGTCAAGCTCGTTGAGAACTTATTGAACCCACTAAGAAGGTCTCTTAAGGAGGGCACATATTTTCCCTGGATCAGTTCTAAAAGCTTCTGAAGTTGAAGAGCCAATGGGAGATGAGGCAACACTAGTTGCAATGCTAGTTGCAACACTAGTTGTAGTGCCAATTGCAACACTTGTTGCAGTGCTAATTGAAGAACCAATTGTAGTGCCAGTTGCAGCACCAGTTGCAGTACCAGTTGCAGTTCCTTTGGTCCAGTGAAGTTTCTAGTAACTCGTTGAAAGGATGTTGAAATTATTCTTGCCCTAGATTAGCTCGCTATCCATTCTTCTGACAATTAGGGTTTCTGGTTTTGCAGCAACAAAGAACCCTAACCCAAATTTGTAGGGAACTTTTAGTGAAGTGTTGGGCCTAATTTTTAGTTTTCCTAGTGCACCCTACCCTAGCGCATCTCCAACTATCTTCGTATTTCAAGTTGGAGCACTTTGAAATTTTTGGGTTCGTCAATGCTTGCCGCCACTCCCGGATGGTGCTGCTTCCTACCGTTGGTTTCTTCTACTGTCAGAGGTATGTACTTGCATATGTTTAAACTGTATCACTATCATAAGGGTGTTTTTAGTAGAATGAATCTTTTTTCCAAGCAAAAATCATAGATCAAGAGGGATCTCAGATCCAACAGATTCATAGGAACAACACACTCCAAGTTTGATTATTTTGATAAGACTTTGGATATTATGAAATTATTGTGACCTTATGAAAATCTAGTTGTATTATGATTTGTTGAAGTCAAACCTTTGGTCAAATTTAAAGTTATAAGTTGACTTTAGTCAAAATATTAGATTGATTAAGGTTGAGTTTTTATATTTTATTTGCATTACATTCCCTAACTTAGATTTCTATCAAGAAAACATATTGTCTTAGTATAGGGTGTTAGCACTCTATAAATTTTGTTCAACTGATAGACAAATGACCGAGGTAACTGTTTCAACCTACTTCAGAGATGGGCACTAGCCTACTCAACTCAGAGAGGGCTCTCTCGTGTCACTAGATATTTCTTTGATAATCAGTGGCTAGGTTTGGTTTGTTTGGGGGTTTTATAAAGTTGTTGGCGAAGGAAAGGGGGTGACATTGGGGGATATGGAGTCGAAAATGAATAAAGAAGTGGAAGGCCATTATAACTATCTAGAGGAGAAAGGCTAAATGAGGCAATGAGTCTGATTTTTTAAAATTGAAATCTGCATGGTGAAAGAGGAAAAGGAAAACAAATAACTGCATCATAGCATATTGAAATGAATTCTGAATTAGTTAAGAAGAGGATTACAAAATTTAAATTGCTAAGTCGAGAGCGTCGTAATACGAATTCCAGACTCTTAACTCTCCAATTTAAAAAGAGGAAAATGTAAATGGGATTTCAAAGACAAAAGAAATACACACTATGAGAGAAAACAAAAATCATATCATAGCCATTAGAATCTTTTCATAAATAGTTCAAAATGCTTATGCATTGTATATTCACTTTAGCTCCATGGATTTACAAAGTCTTCCTACTACGAGGGTAGGCCGCTCTTCGGTCCATCCAACCATTTATTTATCTTTGTAATAGTATATATAGGTAGATTACATCCAGGATTTAGAACGAATCATCTTCCCCAAAGTTCCAAAAATAGCTATCGGTTACAAAAAAGTAACGTACAACAACCGAACTCCTATTTTCTAGGGGACGTTATAAACAAAAATGACATTTTTGAGGTTTTTGCCTTGAAGGCCACTTGTCAATATTATTACAGAATTCTCCGACACACACTAAATTTAGCCTTCAATCTATTTCATCTTGGCAATTTCTTCTTTTAACGTATCAAGCCATGCAAGTTGGTTTTCCCCAACGCTTTCGACCACCTCAGCTTGTACCTCTGTCTTCTGATGCTTGCTCTGTTTCCTCTTGACAACTCGTGTATGGTGCTCACCCACGTATCCATTGATGATTAAATCCTTCATGATGGGATTTAATATAATCTCTCCACCTGACCATGGTTCGTCCACAGACTTTGTTTTAAATTTTGTTGCTAAAATTTGTGCGACCAACTTCTCTTTATTCTTCATTGATGAATTTTTCATATTAGTTGAAAATCCTGACTCAATGGAGGCCACTTGGTATGTCGTATCCATTTTCCCTAGTTTTTCAGAAAGTATGAACTTATCTTCCTTAGCTAAATGATTCGACTTGTGATTACCTCATTCTGAAATAGAACTTTAATTGCCTAAAACAGAATAATGTAACCCATGTTTTGAATGACAATCGTCATTGAGTGCCAATCATGAACTACTGACAAGAGTACTTTTAGGTACGTCAATTTATCATGTCTGGCCAATCTATTTCAAATTATGAGCCTTTGACTTGGTTATCTAGTGGCGCTCACCTGGCATCGCATGGATGAAAAGTACCCGAACAAGTGGCGTGAGCTGATTTGACCGGCTGTCACTTTTCCCTTTCCACATGCGATCTTTAGATTTGGCATATTTAATGATATTATAACACGTGACATTGGGTCATGGTTGAGTGGTTTCACGCTCACGCGCTTTTCTCCCTGATATGCTTCTGGAGGTGCCATGTGTCTATGGGTTGAAAACACAGTATTTTCCATGGTCCACTCTCTATTTCTTAACCTTCATGTTATTTCCTTACCCGATATGTCTCCTGACCATCAATATGGGTTGCTCAAGATCTATGGCCTACTGGGTCTCATCACTCCTACGTTTCCGCCAATTTTAACCATGTCCACCATATATGACCCCACCTGCTAGTCTAACACCTCTATATTAATTTAGCGTTACGCCAAATCTCGAGACTTGTATTCCAAGAAATTATTACGGTGATAATATAGGCTCCAATTGGGGATGCTACCCTCCCTGTGAGGTAGAAAAGAACTCGTAGACCCGGTGCTGGATCCATTAGGATGCTCCCAAAACATGTGTGTTTAACATGCTCCAACCTGTCACCAGTGTCTATTGAAAACCAAACTCTGCACACTACTCTCCACTGGCTACTAAATATACCACTATAAATCTGACTGTATACACTACTGGAAATCCAAAAATTGCTTGACCGACAAGCTTATTTTCACCTACCTACCCTAAAACTGCTGAAATGAATACTCACTCAAGTGATGTTGAAGTGCCAATGCAACCAATCAAGCAATTGGCTTCCCGATTTTTCTCCGCTCACATCTATCTTAAGTAGGCAAACAAATGTAAGAGATGGCAACTGAAAATAAAAGTTGAATCCAAAACCTAAGCTTGTGAATGAAAAAAACTCCTCCTTCACTGAATACTGTAATAGGATGGCCATAGGATCTTGAAAATCATGAAAAATCATTTCTTCTTGATGAGAAAAAACAGAAATACAAGCCTCTTTCATAAGTGTTTGTTTCTCTTGCTCTATTTCTTTAGTTTTGGGAACACTTTCAAATGAATGCCAACAATAGGTTTGTATAATATTCCATGCATATCAACAAAAACGTTCATACATCCTTGAACATATTTAAATTTGAAAACCATACTATGTGCATAAGGGTTATCCTCTTGTACGTCAAATGGTTTTGATTTGGTTTTATTAACCTTATGGAAATTTGCTTGAGTATTGTCATTTTGATTTTCAAATGAATGAATGGAAATAAGTTTCTGCTCATAATCTTCTTGCAAATGTGAAAAGAGAACATCATGTACTATTTCATAGTCCAAAGTTCCCATGGATGCATTTTCACAACCATGATTTTCAAATGAATCAAATAAAACCACTGCCTCTTCATTATCTTTCTGTATTTCTGATTGAAAAGTGGCATACATTGTTTTGTTGTTTTCTTGAAACTCTATGTAATTTGTTTGTTCACTACTTGAAGTTTCCATAGATGCAGTTTCATAATCCTCATCCATGTCTAGGCCACTTAGAAATTGGACCACCACATCATTCTTAGGGGAAGAAAGGCAACTTTGAAACAATTTTCCTTGCTGGGAATCTTGTTGCATACTTATATTAGTTTCAGAGGGAGGAAAATAACCTTTAAAAATAATTTCTTGATCATATTCATCTTCTTTTTCAAGCTGATAGCTGAGCACATGCTGCAAATCTGAACTGAAATAACCTCTCATGTAATCAGCCACATGATCATTTAACACATGTGAAGGTCATGGATCTTCCTCATCAACAACCATCTTCTTATGTAAAGTAGTGTTGTTGCAGTCAGATTTTCCTGCTTCCTTTGTTACCTCATGATTTTATTTCAATAGCTCAAAGGAAGAAAAACATAATGGAAGATGTTTTTTTACCTATAAATCTGTTGTACCATGGATATTCAAAATCATGCCTGGAGGATGTTTGATTTGAAACATTATAAACATTTTTCTTCAACGTTTTGAAGGAAGGAAAACATAGTGGCAAGATTCTTTCACCTGATTCAAAACCTTCTTCATTTTATTCATTGCTATCATAGGCACATTTTTAAATCTCTTTGGATTGCTGAACACACTCATTTTCAGATTCATCTTCGACCAATGGATGAAATTTTGTACTGACAAGACCTTCCACATAATAGGTAATAGGGTCATCAAACACATGAGAAGACTGCTGCAATTTCTGGTCAATTTGTTTTAGTGAATCAATGTGATTTGGCATCAACACACATTCCTTTGCTTCAATGATGATCTTAGAATTTTCTTTCAACAATTTAAATGAAGAAAAGCATAAAGGTAAATAATTCCCTTCAGCTAATTCAACATTTTCTTCTTTGCAACTGTGATATGTAGGATGATTTCTCTCATTACATTGCTGAAAAGGAATATTTTCTGATAGAGAACATACAACTAGTTGTTCTAGGAAATCAACATCGCAATCACCATCATATTCATCATATATAGGCGAATCAACAACATATGCAATGCCATATAACAAGAACAAACATGGAACATCAACCTGCTCTTCAACAAACTAATTTGCAAACTCATCTTCTTGAATGTCTACAAATGAATACATAAAACAGTCGATACCCATGCTTATCATGGGATGGATCAACACCTCTTCTTTCAACAAGTGGAACATAATCTTTTGCAAAATCATTGGCATTTAAAACTTTGAGAAGGATTATGACATCATCAATCTTATGATCAAGATTCCAGTCAAATGTTCTCTGTTCACATTCATCCTTATGTCTTGGAACACCCAATTTTCCACTTTGAATTTGTTCTCATGCTAGGATATTGTGTTGAATCTCCTGAGCATCATTAAAAATTTGTTGCAAGGACTTAGGTCGTCTTTCCATTAGGAGGAAAGACAAATCTAGATGAAGAGTTGTTGTATAATGGAGCATGGCCGCAGCTTCAAAGGGTTGAATTTCTTTGGGAAAATTGTAATAAATATTGGAAAACCTCCAACTGAATATAGAAATAGTTTCACGGCTCTGCCTTTTTAAGGCATAGAACTCTGTAAGTTGTAGATCCAAATATTTATTCTTGCCCCAAAACTTTAAAAAGACATTCTTCAATTCATCCCATGAGATAATTGTCTCTGGCTGCAAATGTCTAAACCAGTCTTTGGTGTCCCCTTTCAAGGATTGAGAGAAGACCCTCATACAAACATCATCATGGTCAATATCAAACAAATGTATAAAATGCTCAAAACCTTGGATGTGTTTTTCAGCTGAGATAGCATTGGGTTCCCCATCAAACATAGGTAGGTACTCATAATACTTTGGAGAACAATCATGAAGGATGTGAGGTAATTTTAAGGGTCTATATCTATGTTGAGTCTTGGAGGGTGTTGGATCAAGTACAAGAGGTGAAATATCAACCTTGGTTTCATGAGGCTCATGAACTTGGTCATGGTTATCATATGTCTCAGGTGGGAGATTTTGATCGGAGTCAGTAATAAACTGAGGAGATATTTGTATAATCTTATGAAGAGGATATGCCATTTCAGGATTATCATGATCATTATTTGCATGCAGTAGGTGAAGAAAAATTTGTCTAGAATGTTCAAGAAAGGACCGAAGGAAACTTATAACAAACAATAAAATGCCTTGGAAAAAATCCAATTTTAATTATTTGTTTCCTTCCATAATGCCTTTTCATACCTCTTTCAAGGGATCTCATCTTCCAGTGGAGTCTCTGAACTACATCTGAAGCTTGAGTGGAGTCACCAATAATGTTTTGGAAGTTGGATTCTGCATTGTGAGCAGAGTCACCATTGAAAATTTAAATTTATGGATTCTTCTACCAGTGGAATCATCTTCAAACTGAATTTTGATGTGTAGAGTCGCTAGAGCAGGAAAACAACCACTATGTGCCTAAGTGTCTGCTTCTCTCAGACCTTGGAACTCAACCATGTCATTCTTTCCCAGGGAATTTTTTCCAATTTCTTCCCCGACAACGATGCCAAAATGTTAGCACTCTATAATTTTTTCCGGCTGATAGACAAACGATAGAGGTAACTATTTCAAACTACTTCAGAGCTGGGCACTAGCCTACTCAACTCAGAGAGGGATCTCTCGTGTCACTAGATATTTCTTTGATAATCAATGGCTAGGTTTTGTTTGTTTGGGGGTTTTATAAAGTTGTTGGCGAAGGAAAGGGGGTGACATTTGGGGCTATGGAGTTGAAAATGAATAAAGCAGTGGAAGACCATTAGAACTATCTAGAGGAGAAAGGCTAAAGGAGGAAATGAGTCTGAGTTTTTAAAATTGAAATCTGCATGGTGAAAGAGGAAAAGGAAAACAAATAACTGCATCAGAGCATATTGAAATGAATTCTGAATTAGTTAAGAGGAGGATTACAAAATTTAAATTGCTAAGTTGAGAGCGTCATAAGAAGAATTCCAGACTCTTAACTCTCCAATTTAAAAAGAGGAAAATGTAAATGGGATTTCAAAGACACAAGAAATACACACTATGAGAGAAAACATAACTCATATCACAACCATTAGAATCTTTTCATAAATAGTTCAAAATGCTTCTGCATTGTATATTCACTTTAGCTCCATGGATTTACAAAGTCTTCATGCTACAAGGGCAAGCCCCTCTTCGGTCCATCCAACCATTTATTTATCTTTTTAATTGTATATATAGATATATTACATCCGATATTCATAACGAATCATCTTCCCCAAAGTTCCAAAAATAGTTGTCGGTTACAAAAGAGTAACGTTCAACAACCAAACTCCTATTTTCTAGGGGACATTATAAACAAAAATGACATATTTGAGGTTTTTGCCTTGAAGACCACTTGTCAATATTATTACAAAATTCTTTGACACACACTAAATTTAGCTTGCAATCTATTTCATCTTGGCAATTTATGCTTTTAACGTATCAAGCCATGCAAGCTGGTTTTCCCCAACGCTTTCGACCACCTCAACTTGTACCTCTGTCTTCTGACGCTTGCTCTGTTTCCTCTTGACAGATCGTGTATGGTGCTCGCTTTCATATCCATTGATGATTAAATACTTCATGATGGGATTTAATATAATCCCTCCACCTGACCATGGTTCGTCCACAGACTTTGTATGAAATTTCATTGCTAATATTTGTTCGCCCAACTTCTCTTTATTCTTCATTGATGAATTTTTCATATTAGTTGAAAATATTGGTTTACTGGAGGCCACTTGGTTTGTCGTATCCATTTTCCCTGGTTTTGCAGAAAGCATGAACTTATCTTCCTTAGCTAAATGATTCGACGTGTGATTACCCCATTTTGAAATAGAAAGTTAATTACCCAAAATAGAATAATGTAACCCATGTTTTGAATGACAATCATCACTGAGTGCCAATCATGAACTACTGACAAGATTACTTGCATGTACATTGGCTTATCACATCTGGCCAATCTATTTCGAATGATGAGCCTTCAAGTTGGTTATCTGGTGGCGCTCACCTGGCATCACACGGACGAAAAGTACTTGAACAAGTAGCATGAGGTGATTTGACCGGCCACCACTTTTCCCTTTCCACATGAGATCTTTAGATTTGACATATTTAATGATATTAGAACACGTGACATTGGGGTGTGGTTGAGCGATTTCACGCGCACTCACTTTTCTCCCCGATATGCTTCTGGAGGTGCCATGTGTCTATGGGTTGAAACCACGGTATTTTCCCCAACCCGCTCTCTAGTGCTTAACCTCCACATTATTTCCTCACCCGATATGTCTTCTGATCATCGATCTGGGTTGCTCAATATCTATGGCCCATCAGGTCTCATCACTCCTAGTCTTCACCAATTTTAACCTTGTCCACTAGATATGACCCCACCTGCTAGTCTAACAATCCTCTAGATTAATTTAGCGTTTTGCCAAATCTCGAGACTTGGATTCCAAGAAATTATTACAGTGATAACATAGGGGACATGTTGGAGAGAATACTTGTCATCTTGAGTGAAGGAAACTCGAAAGAAAAGAAACAACACTCATTCTTGAAGATAAGACTCTAGGTTTCAGATTTGATTGATTAAATTGATAAGTTTCCAATTTGCAAATATCAAGTTTGATAATTTCTACATTACAAGTAAACACTATAGTTGTGACAACAATCTTTGAAAGGTTTTATTACTACTATATACAATGAATACTTGGTAGCATGTGATTACTATTGATATAAATGCTTATTGTACTTGTTTGTAAGATGAACTAACATCTCGTTTAGGAGATATTTCTTGTTTTGCTTCCAAGCAGGTCACCTTGGTAATGCTATGATGATTACCATGAAATTGTCTTTTATTCTTGTTAACATAGATATGTTCTTATGTAAAAATCTATTATATTGGAAATACTTTTGCTCTTGTTTCTCTTGTCCCGGGAAGGTTACCATGGAAGAATGATTGGTCACAACACTGGAAAAGTGTTGTTCCTATTTCTTATTATTGCATTTTTATTTTGGATATTGTTCCAGGCAGGTCACAAGTGATGGCTCTGAGAAGGAGCTACTATGACGATTTTTCTTGTTATTGTTTTTATTATTATTATAGAGTATTATTCTCCTTTATTTTTTTCCCTTTTTGTTGATCTTTCTCCAGGTAGGTCATAGGTGATAACTCTAAGGGGAGCTATAGTGACAGTTGCAGGAGGAAACATATTAGATGGTCTCTAGTTTGAGACATGGAGAAAACTATCCAAATAATAAGTTGTATACATGACCGTATACATCCATGTACTGAAGAAAAAGAGGACGGAGTTAAAACCTTTTGACAAGAAGGGTACTTTTGCGAGATACAGAGTATCTCATATGGAGATTGATTGTAAAAAGTAGAAGGTTCCAAAGATGATTGAAAAAATATCTCTAGTTCAATTGACCACTCTTCAGACCATCAAGAAGAGTTAATAGAGCCAGAAGGGCCTACCCAGAATCATTATAGTATCCAGAAAGAGACCAACATGGTCCCGTGACACTTTGCAGGATGAAAATATATATAGCATTGATGAGCCATATCATGAGGAGAAGATGGCTCCATCAATGGTGAGGTAGAAAACCACACTAAGTACTATCTCAGAAGGAGCTAGAGTTCAAAGGGAGTCAACCCTCACGATCTAGTACGGAGGAGAAACGTCCCCTGGACCATTCATAGGAGATTATACTTCATAGGAGATCATCACATATAGAGGGAGTAGATGGATTCAAATATTATATAGAATCAGAGGGAGTCAAGCTTCATAGGAAGCATCGAGACTCAAAGTGATATTGATCTCAGAGAGAGTCAGTGGCTTAGATACTTTCATTCAAAAAGAATTCCTCCTCAGATTTAGATGGGAGAGAGAGACATCTTCTAGAACTGATAGACAGGTTCTATGAGTTGAGGAGGCTAGATCGAAGCTTCATAGGCTTCGAGGATATATGAGACCTCTTGGGAAGATTCCCTTGTTTCAGTGATAGAGTAGGAATCTAGTCAGAAGGATTGGGATATGGATTTTTCCTTGAGATCATAAGGGAAGTCAGTGGTGACTTCAAAATTGATCTACAAGATTGAAAAATGTTGTTGATGGCAACATAGATATGTACAAAGCCTAATTTGTGACCAGAGGATTCTCCTTGAAAAAGGGAGAAGCTTATGATGATACACTTGCTCCAGTAGTTAGAATAAGTGTACGTGGAGAAACCACAAGGTTTTGAGACACATGGCAGGAAGTCACATGTGTGCATGTTAAATAAATCCTTGTATGGGTTGAAACAAACACCCAGGGCATGGTATGGTAGAATTGACAGTTTTCTGATGAGCTTGGGATTTACCAAGAGTAAAGAAGATCCTAACCTTTTCTACAAGTTTGAGGATAGTGGACCGGTGATATTAATATTATATGTGGATGACTTGTTTCGAGTAGGGGATGAGAAGCTCATCATTGAGTGCAAGATAAATCTTGCATCTGAGTTCAAGATGAAAAACATGGGTATGATACTTTACTTTTTGGGTCTAGAGGAGTGGTAGGAACTAGATGAGATTTTCTTGTGCCAAGGGAAATATGTGGTAGAAATACTGAAGATATTTGATATGATGGATTGTAAATCCATGCCCACACTAATGGTGACGAATATGAATTTATTGAGTGATACTTCTCCATAGATAGTGGATGTCACCATGTACGTGAAAATGATTGGTTCATTGATGTATTTGATTAATACTAGACCGGATATATGCTTTGCAGTGAACACTTTGAGTCAGTATATGGTTGAACCAAGACATGTTCACTTGGTTGCGACAAAGCATGTGTTGAGATAACTGAAAGGTAAAATTGACTATGGTCTCAAATATGTTCTGGATCACGAGATAAGCATGCGAGGCTATACTGATTCATATTGGGACAGTAGTGTTGAAGACCGGAAGAGTACATCTGGATGTTTCTTCAACTTGGGATCAACTATGATTTCGTGGTTCATCAGGAAGCAAACTAGTGTGGTGCTTAGTACGGTTGAGGCAGAGTATATAGCAATGTGTTCACCTAGTAGTGAAGCAGTGTGGATTCAAAAGCTTCTTGCAGGATTGTTTGATCTTGATTTAGAGATGACTTGTATCTGGTGAAACAACCAGAGTTGTGTGAAGTTGTAAGAGAACCCGGTATTTCATGACAAGTCCAAGTATATAGAGATAAGGTACCATTATATCAGAGATATGGTGCATAAATGAGTAGTGAACCTCCAATATCTCACTACAAATGAGAAGATAGCAGATGTGTTGACCAAGCCTCTGTTAAGAGTGAAGTTTGTATACTTGAGGGACAAGCTTGGCGTGGTCCAGAAGGACATCCCTTGTAAGAGAGAGTGAGACGAACAAAGTTCGCTCACACAATAATTATCCAAAATACTTGGAATATAACATAATAATCCATGTAGGAATAATGTATAAAATATGAATAGATAAGATGATATACAATTGAGAATGAGGGCTCGTTTATATACCCATGCATGGGTGCCCTTAACCAATAGTCATGTCCTTTGAGACATGCCTTTTCATTATTAATAATAATTATTTATTAATTAATTATTATATTATGAATATCTATTTGTATGTATATTTATGTTCATAACATTGCCTTCCCCTTAAAAATGATTTGTCCTCAACGCATAATCACAAGAAGGCTTTCCCTTTTAACTTTTGTTCTGGCACACGATGTCTTCTCAAATCTTTTGTGCTTGTAGTTGCGACTCTCAACGAAACAAGATGATATAACCTTCGAATTACCAAACTAATGTATTGCATCTTTTGGGGAGTGATCCATTCCAAATCTACTTTCATTGGAATTGTTTGATGATCGATTGTTCCAAGTTGTTGCTTTTGTCTTCATTTTTTTTCAATGTGGTATTTTATTTGTTGGTAAGAAGAACATTGTTTATTTTCCTCTTCTCCTAGTCGTTGGTCATAATGACTCTTGTGATTTGGATGACGATAAGGCATCCTAATCTCTTGTGACTTTTCCTTGGAATCATATTCTTTTGATGTTTGTGCTGATTTGTCCACGTAAGCATTCTTATGAATTTGAACATCAATTGACTTTGTATTGGTTCCTTTTTCTACTGTCAAAATTTGAATGTCAAATAATTTCTCTATTGGATCAATCATTGTTTACTTGTCGATTAATGATGTTTTGTGATCTAGCTCTTCTTGTAAAGACTTCTTATCATGCTTGAGCTTTTTAATCCGAGTTAATAAATCTTGATTATGTCGTCTTAATCGTAAAAGTTCTTCCTTATTTTCATCCTTTAAGATTTTAATTTGTTCTAGTAAATTTTGATTAAGGTTCCTTCGGCACGAGCTTTCTTCCTTTTCTTCGGTTAATTTCTCTTTGAGACCTTGATTTTCTTGTTCCAACTTTTGAAAACACTTCTTCTTCTCCTTAGACTTCATAATTTTTGCAAGTAGTTTCTGATTATGATTTCTTAGGCGGGAAATCGCTTCGTCTTTTTCAATGATGATATTGTCACATTTTTTCTGTCGATCTTGCAATTTTTGTGTTGACTTCTAGTTATCTTAAAGGATCATCTCTAATATGTCCTTCAGGTCTTTTGATGATGGAGCTTCTGAAATCAACTTCATTGTAACGTCCTGTAACGTGATTTTCTTCTTTTTATAAGAAAATGTCAAAAAATTTCTCCTTGTCTTGAAAACAAAAGAGCCCAATATATCTACCCAAGTTGACCCTAGAATTATATCAACATTGTCTTGATACATTGATACCACATTGAATTGACCTATGAATTTGTACTCTTCAATAGATAGTTGTAGGTTCTTAATTTCATATTTCTCATCGGAAAGACACATGTAATTTTCAATTATATTTGGTTCTAAAATCATTAATTGGTTTGGCAGGTCAACGTTAACGTGATTTTTCTTAGCGGTCGAGCAAATAATGATGTTGATATTCTTTCCTTGAATAATCCCATTAACTTTTAATAATGGATCCACATATTTTTTATAAGTATGAGGGAATCTTCCTCCTTCCATTTTTGAATTGTCCTTTTTATAAATTGAATTGAACTTAGATTATTTTTATTTTATTTTTATCACTTAATCTTAAAAATATCCTTTTAATAATTATAAGACTTGATATATATCTTTTTCTAGTATTCCTTGATACTCCTTTTATGTATTTTAATATTCCTTGATACTTCTTTCATGTATTTTCAAAGACACTTTTTGTTCACTTAGTAATCCTTTCTTTATTTTCTTTCTATTCACTTTAACTTTTTGAAATATCACTTTTTCCCTGTATTTTTTAAATATTATTTAATACTTTTTTTTTTCTTAATCTTGGATTGAAAGATCAACCCTTTTAAATATGATATAACTCAATATAATATAAGGTTACTTTCTTTTCTTTCTATTGACTTTCACTGTTTGAAATATCACTTTATCTAAGGTGGAAATATCAACCCTTTTAAATATGATACAACTCAATATAATATAAGGTTGTATTATGATATAATTTTTGATGTGGGAGAACATTCATTTTTTATGTTTTTGTTAATTGTAAGTTCTTAGTTAACATAGAACTGACGTGCTTTAATACTATGTGTATAGTTATATATGGGTAGTTTTGTTATATGATTCTCTTAATCTTAAGAGAAAAACATTATGTTATCAATCCACATGATGTGCTTTAATGCTTTAATACTATGCGTATATTTATATAAGTGTAGTTTTGTTATATGATTCTTTTAATCTTTCCCAAAAAAAAACCCTTATACACAATGTGCTTTAATAATATGCATATAGTTATATAAGGGTAGTTTTATTATATGATTCTCTTTTTTTTTTTTAACCTTATGTTATCAATCCACACGATGCTTTATCATTTATGTGGTCACGACTGTACGGATGCACCATGTACTTCAATTAATAATTTTTTGTATGGAAAAAAATATAATGTTAGTAGACAGTACGGACATGTACAACTCTACCATTAAAATTTTAAATCCAACAGTTGTACGGATAGAGGATACAGTGGTATTTGTATGGTGACAACGACTTTATGACGGAGGAAGCAAATTTTTTTTTACGGCTGTACAGATTCAACGGTATGCTAATGACTGCCAGAGGCTATATGGATTGATTTTGGTTGGTGTAAAGTTTTTATTTATTGTATGGTTGATAAATAGAGTTTGAAAGCATACGGATTTACTTAGAAACATGTAGAGACCAATGCAATGAACATAATTTTGTATGACAAAAATTTGTAGGTTGTGGATTGTACGAGTAATTTGGCGGTTGCATATGGCGTATTTGTATGGATAGAGAATAATTTCGGCAACACATGACTCTTTCTTGATGAATTTTAATGACTTATTCAATTTGCAACAGATCGATTTTTAGTTTTTCTTTAATAAGATTTTGGACGGAAAATTTTGCAGTGGAATCACCTTTACATTTTTTTTTTTAATGGCCAAAGGCCCAGTTTTGGTCAAAGACTTGAATAATTCAGAGAAAATTAAGAAAATTTGTGTGTGGCTACAAGCATGTATGGCCAATGTCTTGATTATGGTCAATGACCAGATCAAAGAAACTATGAGAAATGGAGGTTGGCCAAAAGACAATTCATACAAGGTCTGATAAAGAGACTGGCCAAAGGCCGGGATCAGAAAAACGAAGCTCTGATACCAAATGAGACGAACAAAGTTCGTTCACACAAGAATTATCCAAAATACTTGGAATATAACATAATAATCCATGTAGGAATAATGTATAAAATATGAATAGATAAGATGATATACAATTGAGAATGAGGGCTCGTTTATATACCCACGCAGGGGTGCCCTTAGCCAATAGTCATGTCCTTTCATTATTAATAATTATTATTTATTATTTATTTATTATGTTATGAATATCTATTTATATGTATATTTATGTTCATAACAGAGAGTGATGAGTCACATATGTGATTCTTGGGGCAGTAGCTTGCAGAGTGTGGCAGTAGCAGGTGGTCATTTACATGCACGTTGTTGACTGTGACACCAATCAACATGACCTCACATAAGGTTAGTAGACGTGGATCCTTCAGGGAGGGCGAGTTTCCCAACTTTTCAAGCTGGAGGGCCAACTTGTGTGGTTGGAGGTGTTTCCTAGACTTGGGATAGATGGGTAGTGTGTGCACACTATATCACCTAACCCTCATGGTTAGATTCCCAATCACTGTGGGATGGATGCCTGGTGTGCGAACCAGAAGGGCTAGTTCTACATGAGTGGTCGTTGATGTAGACTTCATGTTAGTGAACTGGATGGCCCTATGTACATGAGTGGTCATTGATCCAAACTGCGTGTTAGTGAGATGGATGACCTTATGTACATAAGTGATAGTTGATCCAGACTCCGTGTTAGTGAGTTGGATGATGCTATGTGAGAACTAGATGCCAGATTTTGTGTGAACTAGCTAAAATGCATATTCCAGATTCTGTGTGAGATGGATGGTTTCCTAGTTCTGTTTGAGCTAGATGAAATCCCTGTAATGACATAAGGTTCGAGAGGACGATGAGGTTGTGCCCACTAGAGAGATGCTACATGTGTTAATGAGGCCCCAGATGCATGACTGTGACATGACCATCAAATAGTTCATGTGTGTGACTATGACATAGCCTATGTGGCTATGATGGTGATACTTGTGACATGATCTATTTGATCATGAGATAGCATGTATGGCTATGGTGATGCTACCTATAGATTGGTTTGCAAGACCATGGGAGTCTTGTCCATGCCATGTGAGATGGATGGATATGTTTGAGACCATTACTTGAAGAACATCTTAGTTAATACCTCCCTAGCTAAGAGGGAGTGTTGATGTTTTGGTAGTTGCGAGAGGTATTACCCTCCGGTATAACCTTTGTACTTAGAGTACAATATTTTGGAAGCAAGAGAACCATTAAATAGATGTGGAATTACCCTAGAAGAGAAGTTGGCCCAAGAAGAATAATAATAAAGAAATAGAAAACCTTAGAAAGAGAAGTCATCCCCACTTGGAAAAGTCACATGACAGACTAGTATAAATAAAGGAAGGAACTTGCTCATTTGACACACACACACACTCAACAAAAGGAGGGCGGAAGTCTGAGGAGTAGTAGTTGAAGCAACTGCAGTTGCAGTAGAAGGAGGCGCAAGTCTAGAAGAGGGTGGTTCAACAATTTCCATGGTGTAATATCAGTCTTTCTGGTATCTTCGTCTTGTGCACTTCTCTTGGTAAAGGTACACTTTATTAGTATTGTGTTGTTGCTGCAACAATGGTGTTTCTGGTTAGGGTTTATCTATTGGTTCTTGTGTGGACTTGCCATAATCATTCTATCTAAGAAAATGTTATTTTTCTTGGGGGTGGCATATGTGAATGCATATGGTTGGGTGACAATGATGTGACATTATCTATAGTTAAACGAGCATATAAAAAATTTAACACAGTAGAGCGAGACGAGGGAAGTTCCGTGGGTTTTGTGAAGACATTTGCAAATTCTTGGAGCAAGGAATCCATGGCATGAAGTACAAGGTAATTCTGGTTGTCTGGGTTAATGAGGCGAACTAAGCACAAAGAGACACATTGGTTCATACTAACTTGATTAACGATTGCATGGTCAATAATAGGTTGGGTGGATTTAGGAGCAGAAGAAGTAAGCACATAGGTGTGCCTCTCATGTTGCAAGTGGTATTGATGAGATTTAACATGATATATCGTGTTTCGGGTCTATTGGTAGGGAATTCCAAGTAACAAATCGACACAATCAAGAGGAGAGACATCACACACCATAGTATCCTGGAAAGTGCCAATCACAACGATAACTGCAAAACACTAGGAGACAATGAGACACAGACCTTCCTTTTGTACCCAACCAAGTTGGTATGGGGCCAGGTGCAGAATAGTGGAGAGGTTCAGGCGTGCAACCAAGTTCTGGGCTACCAGGTTCTTTTGTCTTCCATTGTCCAAGATGAGAGTAGACAACTCATGATTTCTATAAAAATTATGTGTAAAAAAGAGTATATTAGAAATGTCAAGTTCATTAGTGGTCATAAGAATCAGAGAAGGGTCCACTTCCGTAGGATTGTCGAGAGATACTACTTGAGGATGGTCAGAAGAATTTGGTTGAGCGACCAAAATAGAGTTTAGTTGGTGTGAATGTTCTTAAGTGCCCAACAATCTGCATATGCATGCGAGTTAGTCTTATGAAAGGTACATTAGGGCACATTTATGGGTGTGGATGGGGACACATGGAAAATCAGGGAATGATCGGTATGCAAAGGACTAGCACCAAAAGGACCATATTGGGTTGGGGGAGAGTGGATTTGAGGATCCACATTACACTCCATGACCAAGGCCCAAAGAAAGGCCTTGTCCAAGGAAGGAGACTCAAACAAATCAACTTCATGATGGGAAATTGTTAATAAGCCATAATTAAATTTGACAATCAATACCTCTTCAAGATCGGAAATGTGTAGCTGGATGTGCAACTTGCAGAAGACATATTTGTAGCTATGTACTGATTGATGGGTGAGTTGTCAGAGTTGCAACCATTTGGAAAGGAGGTTCTGTTGATATCTCAGGGGATAAAAACGATCTATGAGTGCTTGAAAAAATCTCTCCCACGTCGTAATGTGTGGTGTCTATGTCTCGATCGAGTTGCCTATGTCCATGACCCAAGAAGAATTCCCTCGAGTTGCAGTCCAATGATCTGAAGCTTCATGTCTTCTTTCATCTTAGGACATGTACGAAAGTATGTGGAAAGACTATGAAGCCATGAGTCGACATTATCGCCATTCATTTGGCCTGCAAACTTTGGTAATTGGAAGTGCATATCGAGTTGCATGGGTGTTGGAGCTCTACGTTGTTGCAAATAGAGTAGCTTCTGGAAACACATCATGAAATCCTAAATTGGAGCTATCGCAGTGGATGCGAAATCCGCTGTAAACAACTCTCTTCGCGATGAAAAAAGTTTCATTCACCATGGATGCCAATCTGTCACTAGATGTTGCGTTGAGAATCATTGAACTCCTGAGGGCTATGAGAAGGAACCTAGTACCTTGAAGAGGGCATGTGAAGAATGGTGAAAAATGAACGTACTGAAAGCCCTGAGGAAGACACATTAAAAGTCCTAAGAAGGACATTTAACTTTGAGAAAAAAAAAATGTTGGATGGTCTCTATTTTAAATTCCATGGTTAAGTAAAAACTGTCTTGGATCCAGCCTCTAATATCAATTGATCTGCAATTCAAATATGAAAAACACACAAAACTAAATGCGCAATGAAAAACATAAATCACTTAGTATAGAGCAGAGAAAATAGAATATACATGAAAATGGAGAAAAAAAATTATAACAAAAGAATAACCATCATATAATTGTACATTGTGATAAATAAATAAATACATTGTAGTTGTAACGAATTAGAATTTATATGTATTAGAAAAACACATTATAATTGTAATCACTTATAATTCTAATGACTTAGAATTTATATAATTGTAATGACTTAGAATTTATATGTATTAGAAAGTTTTCTTTGATTTAAAAATTGAATAAAAAAAAATGAATATACTCGAAAGATATGGAGGATCCACGACATGGAGTAATGAACATATATCATCATAGAAAATATGTTAACAGCAACAAACGTACCAATGAAATGTTACCTCACGAGGCACATTTTGCGATAAACAGACTATCAATGAAAGTTCAACATTTTGCTATCAATGAAAGTGGAACAGATATCTAGCGTTTGCCCAAACACTTGTTGTGCTTGTCAAATTTCATAAATCATACCAATCTCAAGATAACTTGCTGGTGGTAATTTCAAAACAGCCATTGAAGATCTGCAGTTTGTGTGTAAAATTTGATATATGCTTCCCAACAAAATCCTGTCGAACCAACCAATACTTTTTCCGATCCGGAACCTGGCTTTTCCCAGAACATGAACTACCCCAGCTTTTTTAGCATTTGCCAGGTCACTTATATTCTCTTGAACAGATGGACAAAAGTCTTCCGAAGGCAAATTCGAGAGGTCGATAGATTTATCTATTTGCTCACCTGCACTGAACTTGATATACATGTCCAGACTATCAATAACTTGATCCACAAATTCTTCACCCTCAATACTGAAGGAATCACTGTAACCATACCGAGCAATGCACCTGTAAACTCCTTTATATCCCAGTCCTTTTACAAGAAACCTTTCATCTGGTAATATAGTTTTAACAGGGACATACTTGAAAGTTATCAATACAATTACCTCATGCAATGAACCTACATTTTTAATATAATGACCAACAATAGGAGGAACACCCTGGAGGATATGGTTATAGAAGAAACACAATCCTGGCACCCGCTCAATTCCCTTGTCAGAGAGAAGAGAACCCAGGCTGCCCGAATCTATGTTGTTGGTCACTTCATACTCAATTTTCTTCTGTCTTCCATGATTCCAACTAAACATTATAACAGCAAGTACAACAGAAACTGCAAAAGGAAGCCAACCTCCGTGTGGAACTTTAGTAAGCACAGAAGAAACATATATCCCTTCCGTAATAGAAAAGAAAGTAAAGAACACAAGCACAAGTGGTAAAGGAGCTTTCCAAACAATGATCATAACCAGTGTCAATAACACAGTTGTAATCAGCATCACCATAATCACCACAACGCCTGCATAAAGAAGAAAGTAGTTTATTATTTTTGTACCTCTTTCAACCCACTTTGAACACATAGATTAGATAAGAGAAGCAACCCATACCAAAAGCATTCCCAATTTGATTTCCGCTCTGAAATCCAAGAATTACCGCCAGACAAAGAAACATGAGAATGTAGTTGATTTCAGGACAGTAAATTTGGCCTTCTTTATATTGTGATGTGTGAACCAGCTTCACACGGGGAAAATAATCCAAAGCTACAGATTGCTTGATCACAGAAAAGGAAGCTGATATTAATGCTTGACTTGCGACAATAGCTGCGAGCGTGGAAACTACAAACATGGGCCAGTAGACAGCATTTGGTACAAATTTGTAAAATCCATCAGCATGATCATAAGGATGCTTGATAAGATATGCTGTTTGTCCGGCATACGTGATAATCA
>ML791149.1:27601-45544 GCA_009831015.1 Picea engelmannii
AAGCATTTTGAACTATTTATGAAAAGATTCTAATGGTTGTGATATGAGTTATGTTTTCTCTCATAGTGTGTATTTCTTGTGTCTTTGAAATCCCATTTACATTTTCCTCTTTTTAAATTGGAGAGTTAAGAGTCTGGAATTCTTCTTATGACGCTCTCAACTTAGCAATTTAAATTTTGTAATCCTCCTCTTAACTAATTCAGAATTCATTTCAATATGCTCTGATGCAGTTATTTGTTTTCCTTTTCCTCTTTCACCATGCAGATTTCAATTTTAAAAACTCAGACTCATTTCCTCCTTTAGCCTTTCTCCTCTAGATAGTTCTAATGGTCTTCCACTGCTTTATTCATTTTCAACTCCATAGCCCCAAATGTCACCCCCTTTCCTTCGCCAACAACTTTATAAAACCCCCAAACAAACAAAACCTAGCCATTGATTATCAAAGAAATATCTAGTGACACGAGAGATCCCTCTCTGAGTTGAGTAGGCTAGTGCCCAGCTCTGAAGTAGTTTGAAATAGTTACCTCTATCGTTTGTCTATCAGCCGGAAAAAATTATAGAGTGCTAACATTTTGGCATCGTTGTCGGGGAAGAAATTGGAAAAAATTCCCTGGGAAAGAATGACATGGTTGAGTTCCAAGGTCTGAGAGAAGCAGACACTTAGGCACATAGTGGTTGTTTTCCTGCTCTAGCGACTCTACACATCAAAATTCAGTTTGAAGATGATTCCACTGGTAGAAGAATCCATAAATTTAAATTTTCAATGGTGACTCTGCTCACAATGCAGAATCCAACTTCCAAAACATTATTGGTGACTCCACTCAAGCTTCAGATGTAGTTCAGAGACTCCACTGGAAGATGAGATCCCTTGAAAGAGGTATGAAAAGGCATTATGGAAGGAAACAAATAATTAAAATTGGATTTTTTCCAAGGCATTTTATTGTTTGTTATAAGTTTCCTTCGGTCCTTTCTTGAACATTCTAGACAAATTTTTCTTCACCTACTGCATGCAAATAATGATCATGATAATCCTGAAATGGCATATCCTCTTCATAAGATTATACAAATATCTCCTCAGTTTATTACTGACTCCGATCAAAATCTCCCACCTGAGACATATGATAACCATGACCAAGTTCATGAGCCTCATGAAACCAAGGTTGATATTTCACCTCTTGTACTTGATCCAACACCCTCCAAGACTCAACATAGATATAGACCCTTAAAATTACCTCACATCCTTCATGATTGTTCTCCAAAGTATTATGAGTACCTACCTATGTTTGATGGGGAACCCAATGCTATCTCAGCTGAAAAACACATCCAAGGTTTTGAGCATTTTATACATTTGTTTGATATTGACCATGATGATGTTTGTATGAGGGTCTTCTCTCAATCCTTGAAAGGGGACACCAAAGACTGGTTTAGACATTTGCAGCCAGAGACAATTATCTCATGGGATGAATTGAAGAATGTCTTTTTAAAGTTTTGGGGCAAGAATAAATATTTGGATCTACAACTTACAGAGTTCTATGCCTTAAAAAGGCAGAGCCGTGAAACTATTTCTATATTCAGTTGGAGGTTTTCCAATATTTATTACAATTTTCCCAAAGAAATTCAACCCTTTGAAGCTGCGGCCATGCTCCATTATACAACAACTCTTCATCTAGATTTGTCTTTCCTCCTAATGGAAAGACGACCTAAGTCCTTGCAACAAATTTTTAATGATGCTCAGGAGATTCAACACAATATCCTAGCATGAGAACAAATTCAAAGTGGAAAATTGGGTGTTCCAAGACATAAGGATGAATGTGAACAGAGAACATTTGACTGGAATCTTGATCATAAGATTGATGATGTCATAATCCTTCTCAAAGTTTTAAATGCCAATGATTTTGCAAAAGATTATGTTCCACTTGTTGAAAGAAGAGGTGTTGATCCATCCCATGATAAGCATGGGTATCGACTGTTTTATGTATTCATTTGTAGACATTCAAGAAGATGAGTTTGCAAATTAGTTTGTTGAAGAGCAGGTTGATGTTCCATGTTTGTTCTTGTTATATGGCATTGCATATGTTGTTGATTCGCCTATATATGATGAATATGATGGTGATTGCGATGTTGATTTCCTAGAACAACTAGTTGTATGTTCTCTATCAGAAAATATTCCTTTTCAGCAATGTAATGAGAGAAATCATCCTACATATCACAGTTGCAAAGAAGAAAATGTTGAATTAGCTGAAGGGAATTATTTACCTTTATGCTTTTCTTCATTTAAATTGTTGAAAGAAAATTCTAAGATCATCATTGAAGCAAAGGAATGTGTGTTGATGCCAAATCACATTGATTCACTAAAACAAATTGACCAGAAATTGCAGCAGTCTTCTCATGTGTTTGATGACCCTATTACCTATTATGTGGAAGGTCTTGTCAGTACAAAATTTCATCCATTGGTCGAAGATGAATCTGAAAATGAGTGTGTTCAGCAATCCAAAGAGATTTAAAAATGTGCCTATGATAGCAATGAATAAAATGAAGAAGGTTTTGAATCAGGTGAAAGAATCTTGCCACTATGTTTTCCTTCCTTCAAAACGTTGAAGAAAAATGTTTATAATGTTTCAAATCAAACATCCTCCAGGCATGATTTTGAATATCCATGGTACAACAGATTTATAGGTAAAAAAACATCTTCCATTATGTTTTTCTTCCTTTGAGCTATTGAAATAAAATCATGAGGTAACAAAGGAAGCAGGAAAATCTGACTGCAACAACACTACTTTACATAAGAAGATGGTTGTTGATGAGGAAGATCCATGACCTTCACATGTGTTAAATGATCATGTGGCTGATTACATGAGAGGTTATTTCAGTTCAGATTTGCAGCATGTGCTCAGCTATCAGCTTGAAAAAGAAGATGAATATGATCAAGAAATTATTTTTAAAGGTTATTTTCCTCCCTCTGAAACTAATATAAGTATGCAACAAGATTCCCAGCAAGGAAAATTGTTTCAAAGTTGCCTTTCTTCCCCTAAGAATGATGTGGTGGTCCAATTTCTAAGTGGCCTAGACATGGATGAGGATTATGAAACTGCATCTATGGAAACTTCAAGTAGTGAACAAACAAATTACATAGAGTTTCAAGAAAACAACAAAACAATGTATGCCACTTTTCAATCAGAAATACAGAAAGATAATGAAGAGGCAGTGGTTTTATTTGATTCATTTGAAAATCATGGTTGTGAAAATGCATCCATGGGAACTTTGGACTATGAAATAGTACATGATGTTCTCTTTTCACATTTGCAAGAAGATTATGAGCAGAAACTTATTTCCATTCATTCATTTGAAAATCAAAATGACAATACTCAAGCAAATTTCCATAAGGTTAATAAAACCAAATCAAAACCATTTGACGTACAAGAGGATAACCCTTATGCACATAGTATGGTTTTCAAATTTAAATATGTTCAAGGATGTATGAACGTTTTTGTTGATATGCATGGAATATTATACAAACCTATTGTTGGCATTCATTTGAAAGTGTTCCCAAAACTAAAGAAATAGAGCAAGAGAAACAAACACTTATGAAAGAGGCTTGTATTTCTGTTTTTTCTCATCAAGAAGAAATGATTTTTCATGATTTTCAAGATCCTATGGCCATCCTATTACAGTATTCAGTGAAGGAGGAGTTTTTTTCATTCACAAGCTTAGGTTTTGGATTCAACTTTTATTTTCAGTTGCCATCTCTTACATTTGTTTGCCTACTTAAGATAGATGTGAGCGGAGAAAAATCGGGAAGCCAATTGCTTGATTGGTTGCATTGGCACTTCAACATCACTTGAGTGAGTATTCATTTCAGCAGTTTTAGGGTAGGTAGGTGAAAATAAGCTTGTCGGTCAAGCAATTTTTGGATTTCCAGTAGTGTATACAGTCAGATTTATAGTGGTATATTTAGTAGCCAGTGGAGAGTAGTGTGCAGAGTTTGGTTTTCAATAGACACTGGTGACAGGTTGGAGCATGTTAAACACACATGTTTTGGGAGCATCCTAATGGATCCAGCACCGGGTCTACGAGTTCTTTTCTACCTCACAGGGAGGGTAGCATCCCCAATTGGAGCCTATATTATCACCGTAATAATTTCTTGGAATACAAGTCTCGAGATTTGGCGTAACGCTAAATTAATATAGAGGTGTTAGACTAGCAGGTGGGGTCATATATGGTGGACATGGTTAAAATTGGCGGAAACGTAGGAGTGATGAGACCCAGTAGGCCATAGATCTTGAGCAACCCATATTGATGGTCAGGAGACATATCGGGTAAGGAAATAACATGAAGGTTAAGAAATAGAGAGTGGACCATGGAAAATACTGTGTTTTCAACCCATAGACACATGGCACCTCCAGAAGCATATCAGGGAGAAAAGCGCGTGAGCGTGAAACCACTCAACCATGACCCAATGTCACGTGTTATAATATCATTAAATATGCCAAATCTAAAGATCGCATGTGGAAAGGGAAAAGTGACAGCCGGTCAAATCAGCTCACGCCACTTGTTCGGGTACTTTTCATCCATGCGATGCCAGGTGAGCGCCACTAGATAACCAAGTCAAAGGCTCATAATTTGAAATAGATTGGCCAGACATGATAAATTGACGTACCTAAAAGTACTCTTGTCAGTAGTTCATGATTGGCACTCAATGACGATTGTCATTCAAAACATGGGTTACATTATTCTGTTTTAGGCAATTAAAGTTCTATTTCAGAATGAGGTAATCACAAGTCGAATCATTTAGCTAAGGAAGATAAGTTCATACTTTCTGAAAAACTAGGGAAAATGGATACGACATACCAAGTGGCCTCCATTGAGTCAGGATTTTCAACTAATATGAAAAATTCATCAATGAAGAATAAAGAGAAGTTGGTCGCACAAATTTTAGCAACAAAATTTAAAACAAAGTCTGTGGACGAACCATGGTCAGGTGGAGAGATTATATTAAATCCCATCATGAAGGATTTAATCATCAATGGATACGTGGGTGAGCACCATACACGAGTTGTCAAGAGGAAACAGAGCAAGCATCAGAAGACAGAGGTACAAGCTGAGGTGGTCGAAAGCGTTGGGGAAAACCAACTTGCATGGCTTGATACGTTAAAAGAAGAAATTGCCAAGATGAAATAGATTGAAGGCTAAATTTAGTGTGTGTCGGAGAATTCTGTAATAATATTGACAAGTGGCCTTCAAGGCAAAAACCTCAAAAATGTCATTTTTGTTTATAACGTCCCCTAGAAAATAGGAGTTCGGTTGTTGTACGTTACTTTTTTGTAACCGATAGCTATTTTTGGAACTTTGGGGAAGATGATTCGTTCTAAATCCTGGATGTAATCTACCTATATATACTATTACAAAGATAAATAAATGGTTGGATGGACCGAAGAGCGGCCTACCCTCGTAGTAGGAAGACTTTGTAAATCCATGGAGCTAAAGTGAATATACAATGCATAAGCATTTTGAACTATTTATGAAAAGATTCTAATGGCTATGATATGATTTTTGTTTTCTCTCATAGTGTGTATTTCTTTTGTCTTTGAAATCCCATTTACATTTTCCTCTTTTTAAATTGGAGAGTTAAGAGTCTGGAATTCGTATTACGACGCTCTCGACTTAGCAATTTAAATTTTGTAATCCTCTTCTTAACTAATTCAGAATTCATTTCAATATGCTATGATGCAGTTATTTGTTTTCCTTTTCCTCTTTCACCATGCAGATTTCAATTTTAAAAAATCAGACTCATTGCCTCATTTAGCCTTTCTCCTCTAGATAGTTATAATGGCCTTCCACTTCTTTATTCATTTTCGACTCCATATCCCCCAATGTCACCCCCTTTCCTTCGCCAACAACTTTATAAAACCCCCAAACAAACCAAACCTAGCCACTGATTATCAAAGAAATATCTAGTGACACGAGAGAGCCCTCTCTGAGTTGAGTAGGCTAGTGCCCATCTCTGAAGTAGGTTGAAACAGTTACCTCGGTCATTTGTCTATCAGTTGAACAAAATTTATAGAGTGCTAACACCCTATACTAAGACAATATGTTTTCTTGATAGAAATCTAAGTTAGGGAATGTAATGCAAATAAAATATAAAAACTCAACCTTAATCAATCTAATATTTTGACTAAAGTCAACTTATAACTTTAAATTTGACCAAAGGTTTGACTTCAACAAATCATAATACAACTAGATTTTCATAAGGTCACAATAATTTCATAATATCCAAAGTCTTATCAAAATAATCAAACTTGGAGTGTGTTGTTCCTATGAATCTGTTGGATCTGAGATCCCTCTTGATCTATGATTTTTGCTTGGAAAAAAGATTCATTCTACTAAAAACACCCTTATGATAGTGATACAGTTTAAACATATGCAAGTACATACCTCTGACAGTAGAAGAAACCAACGGTAGGAAGCAGCACCATCCGGGAGTGGCGGCAAGCATTGACGAACCCAAAAATTTCAAAGTGCTCCAACTTGAAATACGAAGATAGTTGGAGATGCGCTAGGGTAGGGTGCACTAGGAAAACTAAAAATTAGGCCCAACACTTCACTAAAAGTTCCCTACAAATTTGGGTTAGGGTTCTTTGTTGCTGCAAAACCAGAAACCCTAATTGTCAGAAGAATGGATAGCGAGCTAATCTAGGGCAAGAATAATTTCAACATCCTTTCAACGAGTTACTAGAAACTTCACTGGACCAAAGGAACTGCAACTGGTACTGCAACTGGTGCTGCAACTGGCACTACAATTGGTTCTTCAATTAGCACTGCAACAAGTGTTGCAATTGGCACTACAACTAGTGTTGCAACTAGCATTGCAACTAGTGTTGCCTCATCTCCCATTGGCTCTTCAACTTCAGAAGCTTTTAGAACTGATCCAGGGAAAATATGTGCCCTCCTTAAGAGACCTTCTTAGTGGGTTCAATAAGTTCTCAACGAGCTTGACAATGGGAGAAACTAAGGATCTTCCTTCCAGTAGTTAGATTGTTACAAAGGAAACCAACTCTGATATCATGTTAAAATTTTGATATGCTCGCTTAACCATAGACTATGTCACATCATCGTCACCCAACCATAGGCATTCACATATGCCACCCCTGAGAAAAATAACCTTTTCTTAGATAGAATGATTTCGGGAAGTCCACAGTAGAACCAACAGATAAACAATAACTAGAAACACCACTGATCCAGCAACAACACAATACCAATAAAGTGTACCTTTCCAAGATAAGTTCACAAAAAGAATATACCAAAAATATTGAGATTATACCATGGCAACGGCTTCACCACCCTCCTCCATGCTTGAACCTCCTTCAACTGCAATTGTTCTTCCTCATACTTGTGCCCTCCTTCAGTTGAGTGTGTGTGTGTCAAATGAGCCAGTGCCTGCCATTATTTATATTATTCTGTCAAGTGACTTTTCGAGGTGGGGCCAACTTCTCTTTCTGGGGTTTTCTATTTCTTTATTATTATTCTTCTTGGGCCGACTTCTCTTCTAGGGTAATTCCACATATGTTTAATGGTTCTCTTACTTCTAGAATATTCTACTCTAAGAACAAAGGTTATACTTGAGGTTAATACCTCCCGCATCTACCAAAACATCAACATATTGAGCTCACACTTGATCTAATTCTTGGTGCTTATTTTCCTGACACCTTATCCTATCACATCACTCCCCTAGAGGCCACTAAGATGGAACACCCAATTGGTCAAATTTTGAACTTAGGCCATTTTCCACCTTAATTGTCTCCATGTGCATCCCCCGCCTTTGTTATCCCAAACAAGGATGATTCGGAATGGAACTTAGTGACCCACTACGATGCCCTTAATAAATCCATTGTTAAAAATCGCTACCTCCTATCTTGGATTGAGGAATTGTTGGACCACTTACAAGGGGATTATTCCTTCACACAGATGGATTTGACAGCTAGCTACCATCAAGTTCGTATGAATCCAACAAGTCATTTGGGTAAATGTGTGATCATTTATCTTGATGATATCTTGGTCTTCAATAATTCTTGGGTAGAACATCTTCATCACATCTACAACATCCTCGAGCTACTGCAGGCACATACACTTCAGGTAACGAAATCCTATGTGGGACACACATCAATTTTTCATTTGGGACTCATACTAGACAAAACAGCGGGTCAATCAAATCCATCGCAAGTACAATTTTTGGAACGATCACCAGTGCACTCTAATTCCCATGACCTCAATATTTTTTTGCGAAAGGTTGGGAACCACTTTACTCAGCTTCCACCCGCACTATACTCTGCACAGGTTCTCCATTTGTCAAATAGGAATCATCCCTTTGAGATTAATAAGGATGCACTACATTTCATCAATGAGGTAGTACTTAAACAAGGAGGTCATTCGATGGCATTCCATTTAGAGACCCTCGCTCCTTCAATCTTGACACATCACCAACAAGAACATCAATTAGCTAAGAATTTTATCCATATGTTGACTCATCGCTATACTTCAGAAATAGATGACTTACATGAAACCCAATATCATACGAAACAGAGGCATGATAATAAGAACACACCATTTTTATTTCAGTTAGGAGATCATGTATGGCTCTTGCTAGACAAGTACCAACTCAAATGCCAACATCATTTGCAACACAATTTGCCTCATTTGATGACAGAAGTAGGGATGCTTCTGGATCTAAACAACAAGGAATTGGGCCACTATGAACTGTTCCCCACTTCCTTGGTCACTCAAGATGAGAGAGCACTCCTTAATTAGTATTGTAGTTAGTGTTGTAGTAAGTTTCGGGTATTTCTATTGTAGACAATAGTTCACTTCAACACTTCCCATTGCAAGCATTTAGTGCACTTTTAGTAATTATCGTTGTACGCATTTATTTAGTTGCTACAAATTCTATTGTAATCAAATAATAACGAGAAGGAAAAAGTCACCTTTCTTATAGAAGGCACTCCTCTCTCACTCAAGAAAACGTGATGGTTATTTTTTTGTTCTAATTCTTCTTCTCCATTTCATGTATATTATATTTTATCTACGCCACGCTATCTAATTTATGTTCTTCATTGCACATTTAGTTTTATGTGTGTTTTTCATATCTGAAATGCAAATTGATTAAACATGTCTGTTATTTACTTATAATTGTTAATGTTACTTGTAATGATTTTTTATGAGAAGCCACCAAGAACGAGGTGGAGGCATATGTTTTTTTGTGAGGTATCTTCGTAGCCAAGGAAGAGAGAATTAGATCTCTGAAGATAGTTGGGGATTGTATGGTAAATATTAAAGCCATGATTGGTAAAGTGAATCTTGTGGATAATAATAATAATAATCTAATTTTAAGGTCACTACCAATCCAGACACCAAATTGGTGTATGAGACCCCCGAAATCCCATTTCCTTTAGCCAGTGCACCCTCTTAAACTAGATAGCCCTTCTCATGCCAATCCTTTAGATATGGTTTCTTTACTCACATCCTTTGAATATATATTTGTTTCACCCACTGGATTACCCCTTGTTCATTCCATTGAACACTCCATTGATCTTATTTTTTGAGCCACTTTTCCCAATGCCCCTTCTTATCTCCTTTCTCCTCATGAGGTTGAGGAAGTGGAATGAAAACTCCAGCAACTTCTTAATATTGGCCACATCCATCTGATTTCTTCACCTTGTGCCTCTCCTTCCTTCATCATTCCCAAGGAGTCTAAGGAATAACATCTAGTCACGGACTATTGGGCCCTTAATAAGGCCATAGTCAAGAATCGTTACCATCTACCATGCATTGATGATTTACTGGATCATTTGAAGGTTTCCCAATTATTTACCAAAATGGATATGATAGTAGGGTATCATCAAGTTCACACTAATTTAGTAGGCACATGGAAGACAACTTTGAAAACCAAATTTGGGCTTTAGTAATGGATGGTGATGCCATTCAGTCTTACTAACACCCGTGACAATTTCATGAGGCCAATTAGGGACATGTTTGGATCAAATTTGGGAACAATTGTGGTGATATATTTGGATAATATGTTGGTCTTTAGCAAGACCTTGGAGGATCATCTTCTCCATGTGTACATTATGCTAGACTTATTGTTCACTCACAAACTATAGGTGAAATGTTGTAAATATGATTTTTGGAAATATGTAGTTCAATATTTAGGTTTTTTTGTCTCTACTAAGGGTGTTGGCCTAGATCCAACTAAAGTCCATTCTCTTGCACAGTGATTAACACCTCACTCAACTCTGAAACTCAAGAGATTTATGGGTGGAATTAATTTTTATTTGTGTTTCATTACTCATGTCTCTTAGTTAGCATGCCCTCTTCATCAACTTTCCAACTAGAATCAGCTTGTGTGGTCTCCCTTGGCAAAACAAAAATTTTAGGCTCTCAAAAATTCCCTTTATTCTGCTCCTATACTTCGTTTACCTAATATTCAATCTCCCTTTGAGATTGAGACAAACGCCTCTTTGTATGTTATTGGTGTGGTTCTTAAACAGGGAAGACACCCTATTGCATACCATTCAGAGACATTGTATGATGCCAAACACAATTATATCACTTATGACAAAGAATTATACAATCTGGTCCAATCATTGAAACAGTGGCACCATTACATCCTAGGTAACAAAACAATCATCCACACAGATCATCATCCAATTATTTTCGTCAATTCTTACACTAAGATATAGAAGCGATATCATTTAAAGTGGGATGCTTACATTCAACATTTTCATTTGGTGATTAAATATAAGAAGGGAACATCCAATCGGATGGATAATCTCTTGATCCATCCCCCTATGTATGTACTTCAACTCCTGGATGTGCATTGTGTTGCTTATGAGGCTTAGAATCCTCTATATGCTTCTAATGCCTTCTTTCCGGAGATATGGGTTGTTTTGAAACATACTAATGAGGTCAATCAAATGCCATTTATGGATTATACAATTATATATGGGTGGCTATATAAAATCAACCAGTTATGTGTCCCAATTTCTTAACATCATCTTACTTTGATTAAGGAGGCTCATGCTTCCTTCTATGGTGGCCATTTTGTGTCTTTGAAAACAATTCAGAACTTGCAATGACATTTGTTTTTGCCTTCTATGACTTATCAAGTGGAGCATGTCATTTGTGCTTGCGCCTTGTGTAGTTAGCATAAAACTACCAATAATAAATTTGGTTTGTATTAGCCCCTTCCTCTACCTTCCCTCCCTTGGAACTCTATTTCCATGGATTTCCTTAATGTTTTACCTATGAACTTATGCAAACATGATTCTATTTGGGTTATTATTTTATGTTTCTCTAAGATGGATCTTTTTTTCCCTTTCACTAAGACCATTATTATTTCACAATCCGCAAACTTGTTCTTTCACCATGTTTGGACACACTTTGTCCTTCCTACTAGCATCATCTCTGATCATGATGATCGCTTTCTCAACACCTTTTGGAAAAAAAATTGTGATTTACTGGGTTGTCAACTCAAATATTCTACCACCTTCCATCCCCAAAAAGATGGCCAAACTGAGGTAGTTAACTATATCTTTTTCCATTCTCTTCGCATTCGATTTTCCAAAACCAAACAGTGGGATACCACCCTCCATGTCATTCAACATAGTTATAATCGTGATTTACATATTTCTATTGGGATCTCTCCTTTTGATACCTCTCACCCTACAACCTTCTGGCACTCCACACCAAAAAAAATAACAAGCATCCTACCTTTCATTTTTTCAGACTCTAGGACGTAAATGTGCCCAAGTCTCTGAAGCACTAAAGGAATCCCAACGATGCTACACAGCCCGCCATGATGATCACCATTCCCATATGGTTTTTACCCTCGTTGATAAAGTCTGGTTTTACATGGAACGCCAACATTTTAAATCGCAATGTCATAAAAAATTCAAGACTCTCTACTATGGCCCTTATAATGTTCTCCAATGGATTGAGGACAATGCTTATCATCTTAACTTTCCACTCGAGCTAGGAATTCCTAATGTGGTGAATGTGAACAGTTTGAAACACTATGAACCCCCATTGCTAGAAGATAATGTCATTGTTTCTTATCCTATAGAGTTAATCCTTTATTTATATTGTCCCTTGCTACAAGACATATTACTTGACACTCCATACCACCACCCATCATCAACAACATACCTATTACCTTATTGGACACACAGGACAAACTCTTACTCAGGCTAAATGGTTCTTGGAAGTTGTCATGCACAAGCATTTTCCTCATTTATTGATGGAAGTGGGGACACTTTTGGGCTTAAATAGGGAGAAATTGGGAAACCCAATAGACATCCACGTGAATATGAAGGAAGGTGCACTCGCTTGTCCAGTTGGATTCTTGGAAGGCCCACTCTCTTAGCTTATTGGAGGACAAGAATAGTTGGGCACAAGTCCTAAGGAAGTAGTTTGTCAGATCTAGCTAACTAGTTGTTAGAAGTTAGTTGTATCTTGACCCATTCAAGCCATCATGTAATAACATGCATCGATATAATCCTACCTCCTATTCTAAATAAAATGATGGTCATTTTTCTCTCATTTTTTGTGATAGTATGGTTTCTTATTGTTCTAGTCAATTTCTTGATTATTGTTATTGTGGATCACATAAAGAACATATAAAAGTATTGATCATGGCCATGAATAGATACATTAAAGTGTATCTATGTATATATAAGAGTAATGTTCATGGCCACTAATATATACACAATGGAGCTATGTCTCAATACACATCGAGAGGATGACTAGAGAAATGAAGTGGACAATTGATCCTCCTGAAAGTACCAATGTCATAGAGGTGTGTGGTACATTCTTTCACAACTTGAGAAGAAACATAATGAGGGGATGTTACTAATGGCCCAACATCTTCAAATCCAAAGCACACTGAAGGTATGAGTCTATTCCATGTGAATAAATGATCTAATGTCGAATATGGGAGGTGTTGTTTGATTAAATATTATTGATGTATATCATTAACAAACATAAGACAATCCATTGATGATGATAATGGGTGCTAAGGTACCCAGTAAATTATAGTAAGTGCAAATAAATGTGTTGATGCCAAATACTTATAGAACCTATTGATCATGATATATTGATGTATTCCCACTATCGATAGTGAGCAAACATTCCATTGATGAATGCAATCCCCAAGGTACTATAAAGTCTCTAAATCTCGTTCCTAGAGAAAATGTGTCGTAGCCAATGGAAAGAGATCCAATAGAAGAAGGGAATTAGGGTATCCCCCATCATCCAACACAAGTGAACACAAGGATAATGATTTGGAAGGACTTGGGAAAAAATTGTAAGGATTGTTGGAACATCAAGAATTGATGGTTCATCACACACCTCCTAGGTTCAGTCGATCAAGAGGTCGACCTACATATGGATACAGTCGATCATGCGTTTGACCAACACACTACTTAGTCAGTCAAGTAGTCAATGTGCCTATCGATCATATAATCGACCAGACGTCAAAGATAGTCGGGTGCTGAATCAACCATCCTGTAAATCGACTATGAGTTGGACGTGTAAGCGATCAGGTCAAGCATCCTTATTGATCTGACTCGATAGAGAGGATTTGGCGAAGTCACCTCTAAAATTTGATGGTCACATGTGTACAAGATCTTCTATATTCTATGGAAGTTGGTTAGATATTGAAACTATAAAAGAAGACCCCTTGGGTCATTATAAATCGTGAATATTTTGCAATATATCATGTGGATAAATATGTGCAACATGCACTATTATGTTTTGATAACAGTGTGACTTTCTTAAGTGTTGTAACAGTGTCTTTAGACACCACCTATATCTTCAAAATTGTTTGTTCCTCTTTGATTATCTACATAACTATATCCTTTGTTTCATATTGTGTTCCACCCTATTCCCAAACATGGTATCAGATTCGATGGTTTAAAAACTCAACCTCTTATCTACAAACCTTGTTGAGTCGGATTTGTTGTGTGATTGACTCTGGACCAATGGTTTTCTGATTGGAACTTATTGAACAGGACGGTATATCTAAATATCTAATATCACTTTGAATATTGATCTTGTTGTTCTGAACAGATCAAATTATGCAGTATGGGAACTAGATATGGAAACTATCAGCCCTTGACCAAGTTTTGAAGAGTACTTGGTCATACTTGACCACCTTTTGGGACTGTGACATCTTGCCAAGGAAGGAGCACAATGCAATGCATAAAATAAGGAAGAAAGACCTATTTTGGGGTCTATTTTAGGGTTTTGGGGTTGATGTAATGGGAAAGGGATGTCAGCCCATGGGCTCACCCACATTTAGGCCCATTTTGTAATCTATAAATAGGCAATATAGATAGTAAGATAGGAGAGAGATAGTAATATAGTACATCTGTGTGATGTATAACTGGAAGTTTAGTGCTAGTAACTGGATCTGTGTGATCGGATGTATCTTAGAGTGCTCTGTGCATGAGATCAGAAAGCTAAGTGCAGTTTGGTGTAGTCTTGTGCTGAAGAGCAAGGAAGAAGGATATAGCGAGCTGCGTAGATCTTTTGTCCTATGCGAAGTAAGGGTCGTTGAAGCTCTATGTTGTAACTTCTTGACCAAGATAATATAAAGAAGACTTTGTGGGTGTAGCCCCAGGTGTTATAACCCTAAATTGCACCATTCATGCTTCCCTGGCATCAGGCCAACTCATTGCCCTTCATTGCCAAAGCCATGTTGAACAGACTCTTCAAAAAACCTCTTAAACCAAGTAACCCACGCCCTAACCCACTGTTGGGCACATTGGAACGCTGGAAGGCCTTATACTGCACGCGTTGGAACGCGGGCTGGCCCACTACAGCTAGCGTTTACCTAACAAAGCAAAAAATCAGGAAAGATTCCACCGGGACGAAAAGCTTTGGGTCAGTTAACTGGAACTCCCAGCCATGCATGGCCGAGAGTTCGTCTAAAACACTAGCTTCTTCTAGCCTATAAAAGAAGGGGTAGGGGTACTATTCAAAGGAGGAAAATCATAGCAAAGAAACTCTGCCCAATTTCCGAATCTGTTTTGTCCCAACCCTTTAGCCTTTCCTCAAGCTTTAGGAGAATTCAAGCAAAGCACTTGGAGGACAAAGAAGAGGAGGAGCCCAGGATCAGTATCGAGGAACGGTGGCCGATCTCTATAATCATTGTAAGTTGATTCATGTTGAGATTAATAAAAATATACTTTTCCCGTCCCGAATACATGAGTCTTGTATGTTTTATTCGATTTGTGTTTAATCTCTAAAACCCTTTTTCACATGCACACATGGGAAGAATCAACTAACCTTTTTATCGACGGTTGGTGTAGATCCTCCGTTGAGATTTATCTCCTTGCTTCTACTGCTCCTTCCAAAAAGAGATCCTGCAATCAAGACAAAACTACACATGCATGCTATTGTTCTACTAGAGGATTAGAGATTAAACACAAATCGAATAAAACATACAAGACTCATGTATTCGGGACGGGAAAAGTATCTTTTTATTAATCTCAACATGAATCAACTTACAATGATTATAGAGATCGACCATCGTTCCTCAATCCTGATCCTGGGCTCCTCCTCTTCTTTGTCCTCCAACTGCTTTGCTTGAATTCTCCTAAAGCTTGAGGAAAGGCTAAAGGGTTGGGACAAAACGGATTCGGCAATTGGGCAGAGTTTCTTTGCTATGATTTTCCTCCTTTGAATAATACCCCTACCCCTTCTTTTATAGGCTAGAAGGAGCTAGGGTTTTAGACGAACTCTCGGCCATGCATGGCTGGGAGTTCCAGTTAATTGACCCAAAGCTTTTCGTCCCGGCGGAATCTTTCCTGATTTTTTGCTTTGTTAGGTAAACGCTGGATGTAGTGGGCCAGCTCACATTCCAACGCGTGCAGTATAAGGCCTGCCAGCATTCCAACGCGCCCAATAGTGGGTTAGGGCACGAGTTACTTGGTTTAAGAGGTTTTTTGAAGAGTCTGTTCACCATGGCTTTGGCAATGAAGGGCAATGAGTTGGCCTGATGCCAGGTAAGCATGAATAGTGCAATTTTGGGTTATAACAGATGCCCCCTAATGTGTGAGGTCAGAAGAGCATCTGATGGCCGAAATACATTACCAATTCTTTACCAAGCTGTACTGATATGCTGAATGAGTGAGCCCAGTAATCATGAATCAGGAGGTGCCGTCTGCAAAAAATACCAAATGTCTCACCGAGGTGGGCATACCCATTTTCGGGATAAATCAGAACCATGGCTACCAATCAAATACACTGCAGATCCATGTCAAATAACTATAAAGAGTAGCCGCGAACAATACACAGCGGAGCTACATCTCGAAATCAGAAAGATATACATAGAAAGTATCCATCTCTCAGAAGCTAATTTGGCCTGATGGTTGTACTTCAGAGCTCGAGCAACAACTTCAAAATCTTCTTCAACTTGGGTAGGAGTGTAATATGAGTGTACGACTGCACTACCCAGAGGTCTTCGACGGCTCGTTGGTTGTGGACTTGATAATCTTGATGATCGGACTAAAGGCTTCAGTGATTTCGAACAAAGACATGATTGGACATTCAGGATGGTCGGGTATGCGGACAAGAGACATATTGCAGAGGGGCCGACTCAGGCTCAGTAACAAACTTCCCTTGGACAATAGCACGACAAGTGATAAGACTCAGGTAGCATATCTGTTAATCATAATTCTACGAAGCAGGAGGCAACGCAAACTCTCCATATGTTTGGAAGAGTAACCAAACGGTGGAGGACACAACTCAAAATAGCGAGCAAAGCTTCCTAAGGTCGTACTACATCCCAAAGTATGATGAATCAAATAGATAGATGTGCTTTATCCAAGGGCGACTCATAATGCTACCAATAAAGAAAATACTTTTCCCATCCTCTTTTTGGGGTATATTTGATTTTTTTTGTTCTTTTTGATGATTTTGAAAGAATAAAGGAATATTACGTTACAGTGGAGGAACAAGCACAACAAACATACAAGCTCAAGGTGCAAGGGAAAGACTGATGTTCTAGGAAATGATACTCAGGAAAAATCCTCCAGTGGCCAAAAGTGTTAAGACGCAAAAGCAAACTGTTACTAGGCTAATGGGTAAAGGATGCAAATGCGGTTTATAGAACACACAATGGTAACGTCCTTCGATGTAAGTTTAACGAGCCCAGAGAAGGGAAGCTCGGTGATTTTTCATGTTTAAAGAGTCTGAAAAAGCATAAAAGGAAACTCCATTGGGGTACCTTTTTCGTCAATAGTCTAGTCGGTTCGAAAAATGGGTAAACTAGCACTGACTAGACGTCAATTCAAAACCATTTTAACGAGTGTGACAAGGACAAGATCACTCGGTTATTTTTTCAATTTTAAGGAGTCTGAAAAAAGCTTAACTATGGACTCCGTCAGGAATGTTCTTCTGGACCGTTTAATGAGTGTGAAAGAATAAGGTCACTCGGCAATGTTTTCAATTTTAGGGAGTCTGAAAAGAGCTTAACTATGGACTCCAGGGGGGTTTCTTTTTCGTAAATTTAGTCCCTCAGGCCCAAAAAAGGAATAAAATTATACCTGAGGATACTCTTCTAAAGAATCGAAATTCGATAGAGTGTTCCTTTGTTCGTATAGTTGATCATCCGGACCGAAAAAGGGTTAAACTACCGTCGGACAGACGTGACTTCAAATTTCAGTTTAACGAGCGTGAAGGGTCACAAGATCGCTCGACAATCTTTTCATGTTTAGAGGGTCTGAAAAGGGCTTAAAAGGAGACCCACTATGTTTTGGGAGTCTGGAGGGTAAGACAAAGAGTGAAAAAGACCCATGCAAATGAGGCTCAAACTCATATTCAGGAAAGACTATGCGGACTCCCGAGCCTATTATGTTGTCAGAAACGGCATGGACACCATAATGCAACCAG
>ML791149.1:49439-84601 GCA_009831015.1 Picea engelmannii
ACATATCACCCCGGATAGGCGATTCCTCAGGCACAACGTCACCTGACTCAACCGGAAGTTCCGAAATAAGCTCTGCGAAGACCAGTGACTTCTTGGACTTTGCTGAAATGAAGTCTAAGTCAAATTCTTGGAGGATGACCATCAATCTACTGATTTTTCTGCCGATAACCCGTCGTGTCACCATGTACTGAAATGTATTCACGATGGCAATGACAGTGGTCTTACGAAACAGAACATAGTGACGGAACCATTGAACAGCGTGAACTGTTGCCAATGCAAGTTTTTCGAGATGGGTATAATTATGTTCCGTTCCTACAAGGCCTCAGCTCAGGTAATAGATCACGTACTCAGAAAACGAATCATCTTCCTGAACTAAAACCATGTCTATGGTTGACTCTACGACAGCCAGATATAATAGGAAATCCTTGTTATAATTCGGTGGCCGTAGCAGAGGTGCGGTTGTAAGGGAGTGTTTCAATGCGTCGAAAGAGCATTGTGCTGCTTCGTCCCCAAAAAAAGGAACGTCTTTCTTCAATAAACGCATGAATCCCTTGGTGATTTCGGCATAGTTGGCGATGAAGCGTCATAAGAAGTTCGCCTTGCCTTGAAGACTTTGAAGTTGTAAAATTGTGCGTGGGGGGGGCAACTGGATTATCGCCTCCACCTTGAGAGGATCTACCATGATCCCTGTGGTTGACACTATGAAACCTAACAAACGTCCTGACGTGACGCAAAAGCTACACTTGTTGGGATTCAAGCGAATCCTGAAGTAGCGACAGCGTTCAAAGATGAGTTTGAGGTGTGTAGGATGATCTTTTCGCTTGCGAGAGCATGATGCTAAATCATCTAGGTAGGCCTCGACTATATGTTTGAGGTCATGAAATGCAAAAGACATGGCCTGCTGGAAAGTGGCTCCATCATTCTTGAGACCAAAAGGCATTTTTCGATAGGCAAATGTACCCCACGGACAAATGAATGTCATTTTTTGTTGGTCTTCGGGTTTGATTTGGATTTGGTTATAGCCCGAAAAACCATCCATGAATGAAAAGGCTTCGCATCCAGTGCACTCATCAATGATCTGGTCGATGAATGGGGCTAGGTAATTATCTTTTGGACATGCCTTGTTCAAATCACAGAAATCGGTACAGACACGAATCGTGCCTTGTTTTTTATCAACCGGCACAGGGTTTGACACCCAGTGAGTCAAGTGAATAGGGTATATGAACCCTGCCTTAAGCAATTTCTCAGCCTCCGTCTTAATGGCTGCTACTTTCCTAGGATTAACTGGACGAATTTTCTGTCGAACAGGCTTAGCATCAGGATACGTAGTGATTTCGTGTTCAACTATTTTTGGATCAATGCCTGGCATTTCCTCGAAAGACCAAGAAAAAACATCGCGAAATTCTTTAAAAAGATCCGTGTAAATCTGAATCTCTTCGGGGGAGCAATCCGCTCCGACAAAGACATTTTCCACGATGCCAGGGTTTCGGGAGATATTGATAGGTATCGTTTCAGCGATAGTCATGGTATTTCCCTCAGCATAAATATCCTGTGTAGCTAAGAGGTTAATGGAACAAGGCTGATCTCCCGTCATGGTGATAGTGAATTCTCCTACCTCAATTCGGTGTAACTCTGGAAGGAAATATGATCTGTGATGAAGATCATCCCAGGGTTTGTCCAAACCAGTCATTTCTTTGATTATAGCTTCATCAGAAGGCAAGACTAAATCTAACGAATCGATATCAGTAAGAGAATCCTGAGCCCAGATAGGCTCGAGGAGTGGATCCAACTCTTGTGCGGGAATCGGATCAGGAGTAGCTGAAGTTTGCTGGACCAAAGAGTACGCTACTTCAGCGGCCGACAAAGGCATGGCCATGCCAGCATGCCCTGTCTCATCCATCGTGGCTGATGGGGAAGGAAGAGTCCACGGATCTTGAAAGTAAGTCATGCGAAACGACGAAACATGGAAAATCTCAGCCTTGTGGTGGTTCGATATAAATTTGACATCGCCATGAGGAGGTGGGTAATCAAAAGTACCCATCAACGATGGGCACAAACCAACTCCTATGTTGACAACACCGTCTTGAGGATTATCAACCATGGGAACCATGGATGCCCCCAAAGCTGGGTCAGGTCGAGAGAAGGATAATTGATCAATGGTCACTATCTGGCCTTCATGTGGAAACAATAAGACTCAGAAAACTGTAGCGACTACCGCTTGCATTGCATAAGTCCAACTATGACCTAACAATAGATTGTAGTCGATGGGGGCATCAACTACCTCTACTTCGATGCACACGGTCTTCCCCCCCAACTGTACTAGGAAAGAAGGAATAATGCCATGCGGTCGAAAAGAACGACCATCGAACGCGGTGAGGAGAGTAGGTGACAGAGAAAACTTAGGTTGACTGATGGCTTTCCAGCATGCTAACGACATAACACAAGTCGAAGTGCCCTTGTCTACCACCGTGCGGAAGATATTCTGTGTAAAAGTTTTCGTGGGATGAGCCACTACTATCTAGAACGCTACGTGGTAAGGCAAACGAGGTTTCAAGTCAGTCGTATCTAACATGATGGTACTCGGGTTACAAGTCTCAGTAGAGCCTAAAGCAGTCAACAAGGCTTTCCTCTGAGCAGGGCAACTTTGGAGGACCTCCAAAGCAGACATAGCACAAGGGGTTTATGATAAATCTTCCACCACAGAGTAGTTCTAGGCAGCCTTTGTGTTTGGATTATGAGAAGCGCGTTTGAACGCACCTTTTGGAATGCGTGTCATCGTTTCACCCAACGTCTTTTCAATCTGCAGAGGAAGAGATGGGATCTCGGCTTCTTTGCCTTTCTCAGGGGCGCTTGGTTTTCTATAGTCGTGTGCTCTAGTCGTTATGAAAGCATGACTTTTCACCATATATACGTTCACGGAAGATGAATTGTTTGGGGGAGGGCAGTTTTCTTGGCTGCCCCCCTCGACACTTGTAGAGGCTTGAGTCAAATTTTTCCCATGCTGAAAGGGATTAGTCAACACAGCTTGTTGTTGCTGTGTGACAAACTTCTGGGCCTCCGCAAGTCAAGGGCATAGATGGGTTGGGTGGTCTTCCACACATAAGTTGCACGGATACCTCGCCTTCCTCTTTTCCGTGGTGCCCTCGCCAGCATTATCATTTGGTTTTTTATCCCCCTTACTCTTCTTGCGTTGTTTTTTCTTCCCCTCGGGCTGCTGGTTGGCCTTTGGGTTAGTCGTCTGTATGGAGTGTACTTTCGACATTTGAGTAGGAGGAGCAGCCAAAGCAGTAGTCTGGCTGGCCGCTGAGTGTTGTATAGATAACTGCTGCAATTGTTTTGTTAATTGCTCAGCGGGCTTGGTTTGTGCCGAACCAACTATTCCATCAGCATGTGGTCCGGCTCTCTGTCTGGTTTTATCCAGAATCGATCGTGGTGCATCCGATAGGATGTTGTACAATAGACCAGACTGAGAATAGATAAGATCAAATTGTTGAGCCCTCGTGATGGCATCCTCCTCGGAGAAAACCCCTGAAGTTGCGACGTCTTTGGATAACTGCGGAACTAAAGACTTAAGGAACCACTCAAGCAGGAATGCTGGTGGGATGGGTACCTTGATAAGACTCTTTCGGCGCCGCCACTCTCGAATATGATCCGAGATATGGTCCGCGGTCGTCTGCTCGAAATTAGCTAGCAATTCTGTGTCGACGTCGTATCTCACAGGTAACTGGAAATGGTTGAGGAAGGCCATCGCCAGTTCGCCAAAAGAAGAATATCGTGAACGATCAAGCTCTATGTACCATTTTGCGGCACTCCCAATAAGAGTGCGTTGAAACAATCACAACTGGACGGAGTCATCTTTCAGTGAGTTAGATGAACACCATAAGTGGAAAGTAGTCACGTGATCACCTGGATCTTCGTTAGGCTTGGCCTCGAACTTTGGGATGTCTGAAGGCAACTTCATCAGCATAGGAGACCAACGTGGATCATGACAGATAGTATCATTTAAAAACCTTGTTAAATATGGCAAGTGTAACGTCGCCAAGAAAGGTAGTTTAGGTTGCTGCTGATAGCTGGGATAAAAGGGTCCTGGAGTTTGACTAGCACCAGGTTGCCAGGGAAAGTTTGGCTGCTGGCTTGGGTTTTGGTAAAAACCATGGCCCTGACCAGTGTAAGGGTTTTTCATTTGAGGAGACATCATTGGCCGATTCCCCATGAAGGACATAGGATGTTGGGCGTTCATTGTGTTTGACGGACTTTGGGACGGATTACCCCATGTCGGTCCTGATGGAAGAGGCATAGAAATCTGTCCGGGGTTCCAATGGCTGGGGAAAGAATTACCCCAAAACAACATTCTAGAGGATGGAATAGATCCTTGTGTTGAGTTCCAGGGTCCTGTTATATGTGCCCCCAGCGCAGGAATAGTACCATGTGCCAGCGTAAACTGTCCAAAAACAGGTGTGCCCCCAGATGGGAAAGCAGCGGATGCGAAAGTGTTATTACCAAACGTCCCATTCCAAACAAACGGTGACGAACCTACTGACTGAGTTTGCGCAGGTGTTCCTTGACTCCCGGCTCCAAAAGGACTTGTGTGTGCAGGCTGGCCGGCGGACTGCTGATGCGATCCACTGAGCGAAGGGGACGAAGGAGGAATATGACCTCCAGTGTAAGGAAAAGCATTGAAAGGGACAGGAATGCCCCCAAGTTGACCTTGTAGAGGAGCGTTAGAGCTCCCTACCCCCAGACCCAAAGTCTGGAAAGTGGATGAAGTGAGTGCAGGACTAGTACCTGAACTAGGCATACCGTATGAAAATGGAGCGCCTGTCGCACTAGGTGTGTAAAGAGGTGTGGCCGCCGCGATAGATGGGATCGGTCCACTGTGCGACGTAGTTGCGGCCGAGACCGTGGTGGCCCGGACCACCGATAAAGGAAAGTTAGGAGAAGATTCTCCTGTGGTAGCAACAGTGATGGGAATGGAAGAAATCCCAGAGGAAGTAACAGAGTTTGGTTCCATAACTAGGTTAGGCACTGACAGGCGTTCGTAAAATTGAATTGGCACAATAATGTCCGGCCACGTATCAGTGTTTGAGGTTTCAACCAATCCAAGATTGGCGGTCGATTCCTGGGGGGGTTGTTCGGGCTCAAAAGCCCCGTTTGCTTCGAAATACCCTTGATGGTCTAGCTTCTGCCTCAATGGTGGCGGGGGTGGCTCCAGTATAACCGGCGACAGACCCAGAAGCCTTCGTGACCGGTGGAGCTCCGAATCCTCCACTGTTCGAGAAGATTCATGACACGCTAAGGTATTCTACACGAACAAACAGTAACACTCACTAAAAGAAATCCCCTAAAAGATAAATCAAGCAAGCACTAAACTAGTTGGAAGAATAGTTACAACAACCAACACTAGAGCAACTTACCGGTGCAAGTGCAACTCAAATACGGAAGCACCCTCCAGGTACACTCTGCAAAGCGTGGTCCGATGTATGTCCTAGGTACTGCGGTATACCACCGCAGTCACCCATGTATGTCCCTAGAAAAGATTGGCAACTAGTTTGCCAGCACGTGAACAGTCACCAGGCGGGTACAGTCGGCAGTTGGGTAGACCACAATGAGAAGGGTATCAAGACCGAAACATATCAAGGGTATCGAGATAAAATGGTTCGGAAGACAACTGAGGACCTCGAACGGATTCGAGACCCACGAAGCCCCGTGGCAAATGCAAACGACGGAATAGCTTAACAAATCCTCAATATGTGTTCTCCACAACGTTCGGTCCAGCTTTGGAGGGGTTATCTCCGCTACCTTTCCTTACGCGACCTCGTGTTTAGCCCTTGTGTTAGAGGGGGGTCCCGGATAACTTTCCGTAACTGGACTTCTACACTCCCTATTGACAGACTCCAATGTTTGGTTTGAGTGGCCTTGGAGAATTTACTCTCCAACCTATTCGAAGGCCCTAGTCCTGAGCTAGTGTATGCACCCTACAAACAAAAGAGTCTAATTGATTTTAATTAGCGTTGCTTTTAATGGGATTTTTTAAGTCACAAGATACGAAAGTGAAACTGATGGTGTGTAAAAAGACTCAAAGCAAAATGAACAAAATGCGTGAAAACAAAAACTTTTACTAAAATGCAAAACCAGCAACTTTTCAATGAAAGACTTCTTTTCTTTTTCAAATTTACTAAGATTCCATGCAATAAATATAAAGGAATTTCTCTCAGATCTGTGAGCTACTTATACTCTAAATGCACTGCAAAAAACTTATGCAAAAAGACTCTTTCCTAGCTACTGATGCAACAACACAATCTTCAAATCAAGAAGAAGATGAAACAAGAAATTTTTTATTTTTATTTTATTGCAAAATAATGCAACAAGGAAAAATGTTGACAAGAACAAAACCAACAGAATGAAAAGAAAACTCTGGCCTAAAGCGCAGATCGCAAACAGAATCAGAGCACAAGAATGCAAAAAAGCAATCAAAACAACACCGATTCTAACACTTGCCTAAAAACCATAAAACAAAGATTTTTTCTCTTTTGTCTTTTCTATCAAAACATGAACTAACAAACATAGGCTAAGGATAAGATGCCCCAACCTGCGGACTGTGCAGCTCCAGACTCTATACCCCTGAGAGGAGCTCTTCTCACCACAGGAGGGGATGACTGCCCCACCCAAGCTGAAAAGCTACCAAACAAGCCCGCGACTGTCACCAAGACAGCACGCGTGCAAACGTGTGTTGAGCTACAACAGCGCGCAGGTACCCGCGGGCTAGGCTTAAACAGGCCGCAGGTCTGTACAAAATCCAAGATAAAACAATACACATGCAGCCCAGACCTGAAAAAGGCCTCTGGTATCAACAACCAGGGTCTCTAAAAGGCTTGGATGCTAGCACTTCAACAAACAAACAAAAAAATTCAAAAAAGAAAACAAATGCAATGAATGACTAACACAAAACGACAGACTGAAAAACAAGACAATAAACCAACAAGACCCAGACAGGATCCAGAAATCCCCCTGAGAAGGTAAACTTCTAACAGGGCAGAGGAGACTGCCTCTTAAGCTTCCTAGGCTCTACACGCTACTGAAACCACTACAACAAGCGTGCAAACATGGGCTGTAGAAGGTTAGGGCACGGGTTACACGCGCGTAGGCCTTCTGCAGGCCGCGTGTACCTCTGTGTGTCCCGAGAATCAATGTCAAGCAACAGCCAAGGAAAAACTGGTATTGATAACCAGGTTCCCTGCTAGCTTTTGACCTAACAGAAAACAAAAATAAACAAAGAAACAGAAAATGAACTTCTTTGAACTACCCAAGAACCTCTAATGAAATCTGGAAACCCTAAGAGTAAAATCTCCCCAGTGGAGTCGCCAATTCTGTTGTGGGGTATTCTACCCTATAGACTAACAAGCTAGGGCTTAAACTTGTATGCAGATCATGACCCTTCATAAGCTACTTTTAACCTTCTACCTCGAATCTAAAACCCTTTTTCACATGCACACATGGGAAGAATCAACTAACCTTTTTATCGACGGTTGGTGTAGATCCTCCATTGAGTTTTATCTCCTTGCTTCTGCTGCTCCTTCCAAAAAGTGATCCTGCAATCAAGACAAAACTACACATGCATGCTATTATTCTACTAGAGGATTAGAGATTAAACACAAATCGAATAAAACATACAAGACTCATGTATTCGGGACGGGAAAAGTATCTTTTTATTAATCTCAACATGAATCAACTTACAATGATTATAGATATCGGCCATCGTTCCTCGATCCTGATCTTGGGCTCCTCCTCTTCTTTGTCCTCCAACTTCTTTGCTTGAATTCTCCTAAAGCTTGAGGAAAGGCTAAAGGGTTGGGACAAAACGGATTCGGCAATTGGGCAGAGTTTCTTTGCTATGATTTTCCTCCTTTGAATAGTACCCCTACCCCTTCTTTTATAGGCTAGAAGGAGCTACGGTTTTAGACGAACTCTCGGCCATGCATGGCTGGGAGTTCCAGTTAACTGACCCAAATATTTTCGTCCTGGAGGAATCTTTCCTGATTTTTTTCTTTGTTAGGTAAACGTTGGTTGTAGTGGGCCAGCCCACGTTCCAACGCGTGCAGTATAAGGCCTTCCAGCATTCCAACGCGCCCAGCAGTGGGTTAGGGTGCGGGTTACTTGGTTTAAGAGGTTTTTTGAAGAGTCTGTTCAACATGGATTTGGCAATGAAGGGCAATGAGTTGGCCTGATGCCAGGTAAGCATGAATGGTGCAATTTAGGGTTATAACACCAGGGTGGGGGTGAACCGTGGTAATTGTGTCTATAGTTCTTTGTGCTTCACTCTAATGTTTTTATCTCTTTCTTGGCTAAGTGTTTGATATGATTAAGTAGATCTAGTTATGCTTTATGCTGATGACATATGAATGAACATTAGATATGATATATAAGATGCTTAGTGCTTGATTTGTTGAATCTAACCTATATTTCTTTGGCTAAGTATTGAATCATCCTTAGTATAAGTATTCACTACGATGCTCTGTGCTTTCGACGAAGTTGATTAATGAATGTATGTTAAGTAATAACTGATGCTAAGTGTGTTGTAAGCAAGATAATCACAGATCTATGTCCCAGCTAAGGTTGCAGACATCTGAGTCCTGAAACCACCCCTGCCTCTACCTCAGGTGACACTTCATCTGCTTCGCAGGTGTTGCCGAAAGGGTCGGTAGTTAGGGATTTTTTGGTGTGCTCTTGAGCGTTGAACCCTGGGTCTGGCCTTGTGATAACAAATGGTTCTGTTTTCGGGACCTGGAACTTTGATTGTTGGGAACTGAAGAAGAAGAAGCTTTGTGTGAAATAAGATATGTGCGTAGATCTGTTGCCCTATTGTGCAGTGTTCTGTTTGACCTGTGAATCTTTGTGCCAAGAAAAGAGGTCAGATCTGAAGAAAGAGAGGTCAGATCTGAAGGAAAGAAGTCAGATCTATGAAGAAAGAGGTCAGATCTACAAGAAAAAGGTAATATCTATAAGCTCTACGCCTTGATAAAGGTAAGACTAGTTAAAAGTCTTAGATCTGGAAGCTTTGTTCTCTGCAAAAGTAAGATAAGTGATTTTTTTTTCTAAAGCATGGATCTAGGTATGTTTGATAGATTATGTCCTAGCTTCAAAACTAGGGCATTAATAGATGAAAGAAAATTTGATATGAATAGATCTGATAAATATAGTGATAGATATGTTATACCTATGCATCGAAAGAATGTCTGGACTAACAAGTGGATGCAAGATCCTAGAAAAAAAATTGCAGGCTAGCCACCATGATCCTAGTGTGCAGTCCAGAAGGAGTTGGGGAACATCTAAACAGATGAGAGGATTAACCCTCTATTATAGTTGCAGACAACCGGGACATCTTTCTAGAGAATTCCCTCGGAGAAGACTTAGTTGCCTATGTTGTAAGGTTATGGACCATGAAGTATTGGATTTCCCTAGAATGATTGCTAGGCTTGAGAAGTTGAATATGGAACAAGCCAACCCTGAGGGAGATCAAGAGACCAATATTATAGGAGAAACCCAGAAAGAATCAGAAAATATATTGCTACAGATGAAATATACCTTGAATGACCACCGACATGTTAGACTATCAAATATATTTAAAGAAAAGGAGCAAATTGAAGCAAGAATAGGGGACTTTGACATTGACTATACTCTTGATGAAGAAGCACAAGTGAACATTATGCCAGAAAGAACTTGGGAGGCTATAGGAAATCCTGTCGTGATTCCTTCCTTAGGAGGAACAAGTTTCTTTAGAGGAAATATAGTAACCCTATGTGGAAGGCTCGCCCAGATACCTATGACTATCAATGGAACTTTGATAGAGGAAGACTTTGAGATCATTAAATTTGTTGAAGACACTGCCTCATTTACCATGCTCATAGGAAAACTCTGTATTGATAGAGAACAGGCCAGACGAAGAGAAGAAGAAAAAGCTTTGGAACAGAAGAAGCAAGAGTTAAAAGACTTTATGACTAGAAGGATCATGCACTTGATTGAAGAACAGAAGATCAGATCACAGATATTTAATATTAGTACCTCTGGTGTCGAAGATAAGAGAACAATTGAGGATCTGCAGAATATTGAGTTACCTATTTTTTATAGAGAAAAGGTATTATCAAGGAACCATAAGAAATATTTTCCACATCGCGAAGTAACTAAGACCACAGAAGATACACATCAGAATGGTAAAAGAATTACTGAGACAAAACTCACTGGGAAGAAGGCTAGGAAGTTAAGAAAGAAGAGGGCTAATACTGTAAGGTTACAAGAGGTTCTAGAGGACTCACAGCAAGAAGAATTACAGAATTGGAGCTTCATCAAGATATCAGAACAACGACAGAGAGTACTTTGGCATGACGAAGCAATATAGTCGTTGGAACCGATATACCCGTTCGACCGTCGCTCCTAATGGATCGAAAAGCAGTTATGGGTTACCACTAGACCATTGGATAACACCAGAACGGATAAGAACGGAGTTAATGAAGGCCACAGGTCCATTGCAAGAAGACCGTTGTTGAGATTGCCTACTTAACCTATCGCACCACGCACCGAGAATACTTTTTTCCAACTGAGAATCTGACCGCGAAACTTGAGATTTACTTACCCTGAGATCATTTCCTTACTATTCATTGTCATCTCTGAAGTCCTGTTGCACCTGAGCCCACTGACCCAAATTTGTATGTCAAACGAGCTCAGCGCTGCTGAGAAAATTTTTGAAGAAGTTCTAATTGATTTAATGATTGAGAGAGTCATGTCAGAATGCAGAATGTCTATAGGTGTACAAGCATCATCCTCGAGCGCACTTCCAGCTTCCCCTTCCACTACCAGAGCAGGACCATCCTGACCGCCTTCAGAAAGATGATCTAAGCTTGGAAATGAATTCGCCACTATGAAGATGATCCCAAGAATCTTACCTAAATATATCCCACCACTAGGAGGACCCGTAAACCATGAATTTGTACCTAGAGACTTCGACTATGTTGTAGTCACTGCGTACCTCTCGAAAGGGGTGCATGCAATTCATGCTAACCAGGAGAAGCTCACCACCCTGAAATTCAGTGATTTTAAACTTGGATATCTCAAGGTATACAGTATGCTAGCCCCACACAAGTATTTGACTATTACAAATGGAAAGAACCCCAATATTGTACCGTAGCAATGGACCCATAACCTTGCGTAGTCAACCCTCCTCAATGTAATGAAGATTCCACATTTCGGGAGGCATCAGGAAGTAAACGCTTGTGTCTGACTCTTGTTGTCCTGCTACCATGGAGGATACCTATGGTTGGACCGACACATCATTGTGGACCTGATTCTGATGAATTGGATCAGTGGACTAAGCATGCAGGGCCCTGACCCACAAGACTTTTACCCTGGAAAGACCGCAGATCGTGCTCTTTCTCAGCGAATAAAAGATACATATGGAGATATAGAGAAAGGCATGCGAGGTTACAAGGTAGCCTCCATTGAGAATGCAATAGTACGCTTTGGTTGCCAGCTAATCGTAGGCAAGTTAGTCCGAAAAAACAGAACTACACAGGTGACCGGATTTGTAGTTGACTTCGCAGGGAAGTGTGCGGAGGGACTACAAATGAACTGGGAAAAATACCTCATAAATCAACTAGATATTGACTGTAGTCAAGTGTAGGACCAAGGGTATGAGTTCCACTTTAGCTGGTTGCTCATACTCATCGCCTTCATTGTGTGGGAACTAACCGAGGGAGCCACGTTTCCGAAGATCCAACCCTTCGAACCTCTGGCCGCAAAGTTTTGTACACTGTGGTACTCCAGCGACAAGAACAAATAGTGGCAGTCCAATGTCGTCTTCCATGCGTACTACACTCAGTTGAGGAATGTCATTCAGTCTATACTGTGCATTACACCCAACACTCTTCATAAGTTTCGACCTTTGATGAAATTCAGCACAGATCGTCACTTCACCTACATCATGGCACGCACAAATGAGCACAAACAACAACTCCAATCACATTACAAGCTGACAGAAGATGACCTGGAGGAGATTACCAAGGAATGGTCGGTAGACCTCCTTGTTGCAGCAGATCCCACAGAGATGTCCGATGTAGATAGACCTAAATCTATGCCGGATACACTAGGACCGTGCAAGCCTAAGAAGGATGTGGAAGTTCAAGATATCCATAGCACATCCACGAAGACTACTTCGCTATCACCTGCGAAGGGAGGTGATGAGGAAGAACTAGGGGGCACAGAAGTTGAACAGAGCAAAGGCGAGGTTACCCCGCCTAGGGACGAGGCAGATCCCTCCAAGAAAAGGAAGACTACCCCACCGAGGCCCTCATCCAGAAAGAAAACTAAGGCCACACAGACCATTCTTAAGACTATGCTTACCCTAGATGATTTTGACTTCCTAATTTCCGCATGGAATGATGTTTCATTAGAGATCACAGAAAAGCAAGAAGCAAAGAAGGAGGGTCTATTCCGCCAGATCACAGGCAAATTTAAAGAAGAGCAACAAGCACTTCAATCCAGCCAAGCAGTTCCTACGGCGTCGATAGCAATTTAAATATCAGGAACAAGCAATGATCCCACACAGTTACACCAGATTGCCAAGAAAGTCGAAGCTCACCTTCGACGAGCTCAAGAAGACATAGTGAAAGCCACCCAAGCTTTGGCGCAAGCACAGAGTGCACATGAAGAGCAACGGAGAAAGCCCACATAGGATCAACTTGACTTACAAGAGAAATGGGAGGAGGAAAAATCCCAGTTACAGTAGAGCAAGGACCAGTTGCTAGCAGAGCAACTTGAAACACAAGAAAGAGTTCATAAGGAACTATGCTCCATGACAATCATAGAAGTGAAGATGGAAGATCATCTTCCGCAACAAGTGACCCAGCTGGATGAAGTAATCCAACAACTTCAACAACGCATCACGAACCTAGAGCTCCACACCATGCCTGAAATACCCCAAGAGATAAGATATATAAGAGAGGCCATTGCTCGAAGCACAGTTTCCCAATTAAAAAAATTGGCTTCAGAATGTAGGCAGCCAACCACCAGAAACGCCCAAACCTATGAAACCCTTGCAGAGAAACCATAATTATAGACATTGGAGGCACAACTCCAAGAAGCAAAGCAGCATGCAAATGTTCTACAATCACAGGTGAAGTCTGTGACCCTAGTCGAAAGAATGAAGAGGTTCACAGAGCAACGCACAACCCAACAACAAGTACACACACTGCAAAGTAAAGTAATGGATGTTTCTCAGCGACTGCAACCACTCCAAGAGAAGGCATGTCAACTGTTCACCGAACTTGAAACCCAAGGAGATGAACTCAAATAGGGTGCCATCACCGTAGAACAACGCCTGGAAGGACCGCTCAATGACACAGTAATCCAGGAATTTACCGAACAAGAGGCTGCTGCACTGCAGCAGGTCGAAGTCGCTCAAGCCAAGCTCGAGGCATTCGAAGAGGAATTGGTCAGACCTGAGTGACTCGGGATGAGTCACAAGTGAGTGTTGGGGGCCTGTTGGCCCTTGACCAAGTTTTGAAGAGTACTTGGTCATACTTGACCACTTTTGGGACTGCGACAACTTGCCAAGGAAGGAGCACAATGAAAAGCAGAAACTAAGGAAGAAAGACCTATTTTGGGGTCTATTTTAGGATTTTTGGGTTGATGTAATGGGAAAGGGATGTCGGCCCATGGGTTCACCCACATTTAGGCCCATTTTGTAATCTATAAATAGGAAATATAAATAGTAAGATAGGAAAGAGATAGTAATATAGTACATCTGTGTGATGTATAACTGGAAGATTAGTGCTAGTAACTGGATCTGTGTGATCGGATGTATCTTAGATTTATTTGTGCATGAGATCGGAAAGCTAAGTGAAGTTTGGGGTAGTCTTGTGTTGAAGATCAAGGAAGAAGGATCTAGCAAGCTGCACATATATTTTGTCCTGTGTGAAGTAAGGGTCATTGAAGCTCTGTGTTGTAACTTCTTGACCAAGATAATATAAAGAAGACGGTGTGGATGTAGCCCCAGGGTGGGGGTGAACCACGGTAACTGTGTGTATAGTGCTTTGTGATTCACTCTAATGTGTTTATCTCTTTCTTGTCTAAGTGCTTGTTGTGATTTAGTAGATCTAGTTATGCTTTGTGTTGATGATATATGAATGAACTTTAGATCTCATATATAAGATGCTTAGTGCTTGATCTATTGAATCTAACCTATATTTATGTGGCTAAGTACTGAATCATCCTTAGTGTAAGTATTCACTGCAATGCTCTGTGCTTTCGGAAAAGTTGATTAATGAATGTATGTTGAGGAATAACTGATGCTAAGTGCACTGTAAGCAAGATAATCACAGATATGTGTCCCAGCTAAGGTTGCAAATATCTAAGTCCTGCAACTACCCCTGCCTCTACCTCGGGTGATACTTCATTTGCTTCGCAGGTATTGTTGAAAGGGCCGGTAGTTAGGGATTTGTTGGTGCGCTCTTGAGCGTTGAACCATAGGTCTGCCCTCATGCCAACAAAAACCCTACTGAAGAGAAAAGGATTGTAGCAGCATGCGAAGGTGGCGATTCCAGATCCAATATATGATTAGGTGAAGTTTGTTGTTGATGGAAATAAGGATGAGGATGTAGGAGTTATTATGACCTACATCTCAATGAAATCAATTGTCCTCAGCAATTATGGAAAAATTTAAAGTCGTTGTTTGATTGAGTAGACAAGAGCCACGTCATTCAGTTGGATAAATAGTTGATCTCTCTTGATCCTTTGTCCTTTGAGAGAATAGAGGACTATTTGGCATGTGTCAAAGAACTAGAGTTGAAATTGGGAGAATGTGGAAAGAAATACCTAAAGAAGGATGGAACACTCATCGATTTGGTCCTGATGAACTTGAGAACATTGTTCAATGTGTTCATGTTGACTTTCCACACCAACTCGGAAGCATGCAAGGAAGATTGTAAGGATTACACCTTTGAATCTTTATGTGGTATTTTGATTATTGATCAGCATAAATTTCTTGGAAAAAGAAAGTGTTGTGGTAAACACTAAGCCACTTGGTCAAGGGAGAGGACAAGATTGATCCCAGGAATAGAATGCAGTCTCATGCTTCTACATAGAAACTTGCATATCATGACCAGAGACATAAAATATGTTGATCAAAAAATGTGATCACTTTAATTTTCCACTCTTTGGAATAAATAAATAAATAAATCAATAAATAAATAAATATATATATATATATATATATATATATATATATATATATATATATATATATAATGAGGAATCTATGTATTCTCATCAACTCATGGTGTGGTCCTTATTCTCAACTTCATCATGTATTTTACATAATTAAAATCCAACTATGTATTCTCGATATACTTGTAGTTTTGTCCAACCACCCGACAAAGAGATTTGAAGAATTGATGAGGAATTTTTTCTATGTGTTGTGCCCCTATTCTTCCATGTGAAATTCTTAGTCCTTTCTCACATAGCTCATTACTCTTATTACTCCCATTACATTACTTTCCTTACTCTCCTCTCCATGCTTAACCCATTTTCATTTTCATTATCCGCTTAGTTAATTTTCATAATACCCACCACTAAGTCATTTTCATAATTCATCTCCATGTTCATTTTCATAATTCATTTCCCTTTTCCATGCTCACTTATTCATTTTCCATTTTCCATTTACCATTTTACTTTTCGAATTTTCTTTTTCCATTTTCCATTTTTTATATTCCCATTTTCTATATTTTCACAATTTCTACATTCATTTTCATAATTCATTTCCATTTACCCATAATTCATTTCCATTTTCTAGTTCATTTACATTTTCGTTTTTCCAGATTTCATATTTCATTTCCATTTTCTTATTTTTCACATAACTCTATGACTCATGTAACCCTACTACTAACCCCCCCCAACACTTACCACATTTTACTCTTCTTACACTTTTAGTCATTTTTATGTTTTAAGGGACTAGTGATGTGGGAGTACAACATGCCCCTATTGGATTACTGAGAGGGGGGGTGAATCAGTAATAGAGAAATTTAATCTTTTTTATTCATATAATCCAAGTGTTATATCAATGTAGCATTATCATCCAATAATTGTAGAGTAAATAAGAAATGAACAAATGAACTATCATACACATACATAGTACACCAGTGTTTTACATGGAAAACCAAAGTGGGAGAAAACCACGGAATTATTTTTCTTAGATGTCTTGAAGAATTACATTCATTGGAAGCACTAACTTCCTTTGTTTTTCAACTGCAACTGGAAGGAGGCTCCAACCCCCTTGTTTCTCAAGCTACAACCTGAAGAAAGCTCCAACTCCCCTATTCTATGGCTATAGCCAGAAGGAGGCTACAACCCCCTATGTTCTTCGGCTATGACCGGAAGGTGGCTACAACCACCTGTCCTTGCCCTATCCTCTGCATCTAATGAATCTATCCCCCTTTGTCATGAATGGAAAAGGTATCTTTCCATCCACGGTTTCGCCCCCTAACTGAACTGTCCTCTTTATGGTGCTTCCTCGTGTACATCTAAGACATATAATATAAGCATTCAAAAGAATTAATTTTGGAGTATAAATAACTCTAAGTATCTGGTGAAGATACTCAAAGGCTTCCCATGGAAATGGTTTTGTAAAGTTGTCTTCCACTTGTTCTTTTGTGCCCACATACTCAAATCTGATGTTCTTTTCTGCAACCTATTCCCGTAGAAAGTGATACTTGATTGGAATATGCTTCATCTTGGAGTGCATCATCGGGTTCTTTGAGATATTGACGGTGCTTGTATTATCAAAATAGATTGGAATGGGATCATCATACTCAACCTGTATATCTATCAGAGTTTGTTTCATCCAAAGAACATGTGTACAACATGTTGTTGCTACAATATACTCTGCCTCGGCTGTAGATAGAGATATTGATGATTTTTTCTTGTTTATCCATGATACTAAACACTCACCCAAGTAGAACGTTGCTCCACTGGTGCTTCGTCAGTCATCAATACAACTTGCCCAATCTGCATCTGTGTAGGAAATAAGAGATAGATCCTTTCCTTTTGGATACCATAATCCAAAATATTTTGTTCCTTTGAGATATCTGAAAATCCTCTTCACTGCATGTGATTCCTTTGGTGCTTCTTGAAATCGTGCCACCTGTTCAACTGCATGCATTACATATGGTCTGGATGTTGTCACATATAGTAGGCTACCAATCATTGACATGTATTGCCTCTTGTCTGTATACTTTGAATCATCATATTTGCTTAACTTGCAACTGGTTTGCATGGGAGTGATAACTGGTTTGCAATCTTCCATTCTGAACCTCTTTAACATTTCTCTAATATACTTGTTTTGAAAAATAAAAATTCCTTAGTTTCTTTGACGTATCTGAAGTCCCAAAAAGAAGGATAGTTCTCCAAGTAATGACATTTCAAATTCATTCTACATATCCTTTGCAAATTTCTGGCTTAACCTATCATCATCACTACCAAAAATAATTTCATCAACATAAACTTCAATTAATAAAATATTACCTTGACTTACCTTGATGTATAGGTTGTTGTCTACACTTAATTTTCTAAACCCTGCCTGTTGTAGATATTTATCCAGTCTAGAGTACCATGCTCTAGGAGCTTGTTTTAGACCATACAAGGCCTTCTTTAATTTACACACATAGTCTGCATTCTCTGACAGCTGAAATCCTTCTGGTTGTTCAATGTAGAATTCTTCTTCAAGTTCCCCATTCAGAAAAGATGATTTTACGTCCAACTAATACACTTTAATATTTTTGGAGCATGCATAAGCTAAAAGCAATCAGATTGCTTCCATTTTGGAAACTGGGGAAAATGTCTCTTCAAAGTCAATTCATTCAACCTGTGCATATCATTTACATACCAATATAGTTTTGTTCCTTGTAACCTGTCCATATTCGTTCAATTTATTCATGTATACCCACTTTGTGTCGATCACATTATTATCCTTTGGTCTTGGAACCAATTCCCAAGTGTCAATTTTCTCTATTTGATCCAATTCTTCATCCATGGCCTTGCTCCAAAATTCATCATCGTTGGCCTCTTCAAAATTCATCCTCGTTGGCCTCTTCAAAATAGGTTGGTTCAATCTTATATGTGAGTGTTAGGTGTGTTTGTTATGTTGAACGAATTCTTCTTCTAGTCTCAACTCCTGCATCTTTGTTTCCGATATTCTAATCTGAAGGATGATTCTTTTGTACTCGTCTGCTAGGTTTCTTTGGAGGCACTTATTGAACTTGTTCTTTTGCTTCTGTTGGATTCTCTTCATCTTCCTCTTCTACTTCCTTTTCATCTTCTTCTCCTTCTTCGAAAAGTTGTTCCATTGGTTCATTTTCTTCTTCCTTTGATTATGGTCTCCATGTTTCATCAATTGTTACGTTGATGATTTCTAGAACTTTGTTCAATCTTAGATTGTAACACTTGTATTCTTTCCTTGTACTTGAGTAACCAACAAGTACTCCTTTGTGCACATGAGAGTCAAACTTTCTTGTTTTTCCATCTTCTCTTTTAATGTAGCATTTTCTTCCAAAATCTTCGGAGTGCTTCACATTTGTTGGTCTTCCTTTCCATAGCTCGTAGAGAGTTTTGTCAGTGTTGTTTCTGAGCATTACTCTGTTTTGAATGTGAACTAATGTATGCACTTCCTGTGTCCAAAATATATATGTCAATTTGGAATCCATTAGCATTGCTCGAGCCATTTCCTGTACTGTCTTTTTCTTTCTTTCAACAACTCCATTCTGTTGAGGTGTCCTAGAAACAGAGAATTGTCTTTTTATTCCATGACTACTGCAGTAACTCATAAATTCCTTTGAAGTGAACTCTCCTCCTTTATCAGATCTCAAGCATTTGATTTTTTAATCTATTTCATTTTCAACCATTTCTTTGTAGATCTTGAAGTTTTCAAAAGCTTATGACTTATTCTTGAGAAAGAAAATTGTAGTCATTCTTGTATAATCATAAACTAATAACATAAAGTATTTCTCACCTTTTAAACCCTTTGTTGTAGTTGGTCCAACTAGATCAGTATGCACAATTTCTAGTGGTCTTGTCGTTGAATATTCTTTTGATTTGAACATGGTCTTTGTTTTCTTTCCTTGTTGACAATGCTTGCATAAAGTGTTGGTTGGTTTCATGATCTAGGGCATTTCTCTGACTGCTTCTCTTCTTTTGACTTTGACAAGGCTATCAAAATGTATGTGACCCATTCTTCTGTGCCATAGCCAACTTTCATCTTTCTTTCCTAGACAACACTTTTCATTTCCAATTTCACTTAATGTATATATGTTGCTTGAAGTTCTCAGAGTTGTAGCAATCGATTTTCCTGAACCTTATTTTCTTATCTCACACTTTTTTGAATCAAAAGTAACTTTATGACCTTGGTCACACATTTGACTCACACTTAGAATATTATGTTTCATATATTCTACTAGTAGAACATTTTCTGCCTTGGTATTCTTGTTCCCAATTCTAACTATGCATTTTCCAATGATTTTAGTTGAATCATCATTTCCGAAGGAGACTGATCCATCTCTTTCCTTTCATAATGTAAGAAACTTGTCTCTATCGCCCGTGATGTGTTTTGAACAACCACTATCAACATACCAACCATGTTTTTTTTGCTTAGTTTGTAAAGCGAGTGTGCATTCTTCATTGTTATATTGATACTGCTTTTGTATCCATTTTCTTTTTTGAGGTTACTGTCTGTGATTGTTGTTATTATGTTGTGGTTCTCTAGCAGAGACTGTCATTATGCAATCTTTGGCCATGTGTCCAAAATTGTTACATTTGTAACATTCTACTTTAGTGCTCAAATATTCAAACCTGTTATAACTTCTTCTCTGTGTTTCACTAGGCCTTCTTGGATAACCCCTTTGTGTATGACTTTCAAAGTTGTTTGTGTTCCTATTGTTATCTTTTCAATTCACATCTTTATGTCCAAAATTATTACATGCATAACATAAACCTAAAAAGATATTTTGATACCTGGGAGTTGAAGTTCTTCTGAAAGGAGGTACTCTTATAAATTATTCTTCTTCCTGAGGCCTATCTATCAGTTGTTGATTATGAAATCTGATTCTTCTCAGTGGAGGAGTGTCCCTGTAATCTTCCTTGTAGATCTTCCTATCCCCCTTGATTGTTTCTGCATAGCTTTTTGGATATGTTTCTTGCTATGTTGTTTTGAAGATTGATCTTTTTTTTGTCTGATTGTATCCAAGTCCGGACTTGTCATGATGAGATTTTTTACTGTTGATAATGTCATCCAAACCTTTTGAGTTGTTCTACATATTTTTCTTTTGAAGATCCTTTCTTAATATGGCAATCTCTGCTTCCAAATTTCCAATGATCTTGTCTTTTTCTTCTAGTTGTTCTTTGAGTGCTTCTTCAATTATGTTATCTTCTTCTATTTGAACCTTCAAATTTGTGATCATTTGTTCTAGTTCTTGAGTGTCTTCTTTCTTGTCTAATTCTGCTTGTAGTTTCTTGTTTTTCTTATTTTCTCTTCTGATAACTTCTATGGCACACATTAATTCCTCTCGGTAGTCAACTTTTGCCTCTTCAATTTCTTCTTCGACTTCTTCATATTCTTCTTCGGCTTATTCATTATGAGAGTCTTCTACTACCATGAATAGAACTCTTTCTGTCTCATTATCACTGACTTCATCCATATGATGATGAGATGTCTTCTTTGGAGCATAAGCTTTTCTTGAAAATTTTCTTTGTGGTTCTTTTTCCTTTATATGTTTGTTTGCCTTTTGAGTAACCTTCATCGTTTATCTTTTTCTTATAAGGAAATTTGTTAGAAAAATGACCAATACCATCACAATTAAAACAAATTAAAGGAAGCTTACCTCTATACCTATCGTTGGTTCCCTTGTTCAGTCTTTTGACAAAGTTTGCCACTTATTCATCATCTTTCGATACGTCACTGTTGTTTCTATGTTCTTCTTTTTGCCTTCCCTTTTGCTTTGAATTTTTGGATGCTTTGAAGTTTGCTTCTTTTATATCTAGATTTTCCTATTCAATTCTCATTTAATATTCTGTGAAGATTCCATGTAATTCGTCCATGCTTATTGAATTTAGATCTGATCTTTCTTCTAGTGCTGATATCTTAGGGTCAAATCTCATAGGAAGAGATCTTAGTACTTTTTGAAAAATTACAAATTATTTGATTTCTTCTTCCAATCCTATGATTTCATTTACTATTTCATCAACTCATAAAAATTAAGCTCCAATATTCTCATCTTCCTTCATCTTAAGTTATTTGAACTGGCCTCTTTAAGTTTGAAGCTTTGTTGCTTTGACTTTTGAATATCCTTCATAAATATTTTGAAGTTTGTCCCAAATATCTTTAGCGGATTTACAATGTGCAACTTTGGCGAATATTGTTTCAGTAAGACCATTCAGAAGTGCATTTTTGTCTTTGGAATTATTTTGATCGAGTTTCACTGCTTTGTCATTTGTTGGCAGAATTGTTGGTGTTGTGTATCCATCTGTATTTGATTGTCAAATTTCAAATCCTTGTGCTTGTATATATGTTTTCATCCTTATGCTCCAAAATGCATACTTCTGTCCATTGAACTGTGGTATTCCATTTTTATACAAGTTGTTGCTCTCCATGATCTACATTTTAGTGGTTAAACTAATTTTTGAAGGAACCTACTCTGATAATGATTGTTGGATTACCTGAGAGGTGGGGTGAATCAGTAATAGAGAAATTTCATCCCTTTTAACCATATAATCCAAGTGTTATATCAATGTAGAATTATCATCTAATAACTGCAGAGTAAATAATAAATGAACAATCATACACATACACAGTACACCGATGTTTTACATGGAAACCCAAAGTGGGAGAAAACCACATAATGATTTTTCTTATATGTCTTGAAGAATCACATTCATTAAAGAACCAACTTCCTCTTTTTTCTAGCTGCAACTGGAAGGAGGCTCCAACCCCCCTTGTTTCATCAAACTTTTCTTTAGTCTCACATGACTAGTTTTGGATTAGTCAACAACCCTAACTTGAAATAATCATAACTATGTACTTGTAATGAATAAATATCTGAAAATGATACACAATGTTCTTCAGTGTATTTTATGCAATTCCTCCAGGTGTCACTACTTGGAACCTCTCAGAAAATGATTTATAGAAAAAATGGCATACCTTGCTGAATTATGGCTTATTCTAGAAAGTGACCTTGTAGAGCGTGCCCTGTACGGAATATTTCTTGAATCAATATGAAAATGTTAAAAAACATACTAAAGATTGTAATCTAACCAACACATTTTGTCTTACTAAATTTGGACCTGTAATGAAGAAGTTATGATGTTTTTACCCGAAACACCTTCTTTAGACTAGTTTCAGGACTAGCAACAAACCCTATTTTCCACAAAGTGTAACTCCAAAAATCCAATGACCCACAAGTTGAATTGTTTACCACAGATAATTGGATATGTTTCATCAATTTCATATCCATTTCATGGTCTGAATCATTCTAGAAAAAACATTATTGCGAAAATGGTGAGATGACCTGTAAATAACATACCTTAGAAAGAATCATCAAAAGAATTTATCCTCCCTTGAATTTCGGCCTTCTTTTCTTCACCTTCCCTCTGAAATTCATCTTAGATATCATTTGGTTACCTCAGTCACCTATAGATACTCAATATGCTCAAGTGTGATGTAAAATGAGAGAGCCTTGCCTCTTATTTATACTCTCCATCTTCTAGGTCACTTAACCCATTTCTAGGTCACTTAACCCACTTATAGGTCACTTAACCTATTTTCCTCATTTTTAAGGTTAACCACTTTCCATAATTAAAAATTTCTCCATTAATTTATCATTTAAATATTCCTCCTTGACTTTGTCACCTCACTTTATCATTTAAATAATCTTCTCTGATTTTGTCACTTCACTTTATTATTTAAATAATCCTTCTTGACTTTGTCACTTTACTTTATAATTTAAATAATAATTTCTTCTTTGCAAGATCTTTGACTTATTTGACCTTTTGGGGCTTCAAGCCAACATATGAGGGTCCTCCAACTTCGTAAGGCCATAACTCTCAAACCATGAGGAGTTATGTGACGTTCCACATACCACCAGAAATGGCATGACATGTACTATCCATATAGAATAGTATTACCTTCAAATATATTAAAACTCATATCATTATACATGAAACAAAATTTGGTCCATTTCCCAAACCTTTGTCCTACCGGAATTCGCTACCGGACTTTCTTCAAGGGTTGACACCAATGACAACCAACCTTAATCAATAGCCTCAAACCTACATATCCATAGGTCCTCAAACCTACAAGTGCGCTATCTACAAATTACACCTCTTACTTTCGCGTCCCCTAGAATGCACTTTTGACCTTTTTCATACTTAGTTGTTTTCTTGAACTATGGATGTGGGACGACTTACTACCCCATTTATCTTTTTCACATTCTCTTCAAACCCGTAATCCCACATACCCACATTCCTGCATTAACTATAATGCACTCTCCATTCCCTTTTTTTCACCTCATACTTAGTCATTTTTACCATTTTTTATCCCCTCACCTACCTCCTTTACCTATGCATTCCCGTAACTCTACAAACCTTACATTTAATTTTTTAATATTATTTCCTATCCTATATTTCTTTCCCCTTTTTCATAGACCTACAAAATTGGGACATGTGGCAATGAGGTTGACCCATCCCCTATTTACATGTGGTAGTGAGGTGGACCAATCCCTTAATGACATGTGGTAGTGACATGGACCTACCTACGGGTGACACATGCTAGGTGAGTGGGTGGTGATTGGACATGATGTATCATTCATTCATAGGTTCATTGGGCAGTGATTGGGTGATGACTGGGCGATGACTGGGCAACCAAAATATTACCAAGACATAAAAAAATTAAAGGCACGAGAGCTACACTAAGACCTCCATAATCTGATTATTGGTACAAGGGCAGACCCGGGGTTCAATGCTTCAACAACGCACCAACAAAACCCTAACTACTGGCCCTTTTAGCAACACCTGCAAAGCAGATGAAGTCTCACCTGAGATCACATATTGGATATGAAGTCTCACCTGAGGTGAGACTTCAGTGTCTACAACCTGGCTGGGACACAAATCTGTGATCACGGTACTTAACAGAACACTTCAACAGTTTGACATTCATTAGTATCTAACCCTTTTAACATCGCAGGTAAAATATTAATTACATAGTAGTGCAATATTCAACAAGATCTAACACTTATAAGCACTTAGCACATAGAAATAGATCAGATATAGCATTCATTCACATCACTAAGCACTAAGCTACTATATCAGATGCATCTAACATACATAAATATGACAACATTAAGTATAAATCACATCAATTACACAAAGAAACCATAACATAGGATATACGTGGTTCACCCCCAGCATGGGGCTACGTCCACCAACTCTTCTTCTTCATTATTATCTTCTTTCAATCTCCTTACATGCACAAAACTACAAGACCAACTCCGCATAGGACAAGATATATGTGCGCACCTCGCCAGATCCTCCTTCCCTGAGCTTGGTACATCACAGAGCCTTCTTACAATCACTTTCACATAGCTCTGCAAATTCTCAACACACAGTATGCACAGAGCTGACACAATCAAATAGATCCAACTACTTACATCACTTGCACTAAGAACAACACCTCATTATGCCCCCTACTTACATCACTTGCACTAAGAACAACACCTCATTATGCCCCCTACTTACATCGCCTAGATTTATATTTATACATTACAAATGAGCCTAAACATGGGCAAGACCCATGGGCCTATATCCCATACCCATTACATAATACTTAACCCAAAAATCCTGCAAAAGGTGGCGAGATCAAATGATCTCCGCTTCACCTTGCGCTACATCTTTGACCAACCTGTTGAAGTCCCAAAAATGGTCAAACATGACCAAGGTTCTCCAAAACTTGGTCAAGGGCCATTAGGCCCCCAAAACTCACATGTGACTTGTCCTGAGTCACTCTGATATGGGTAACTCTGCCTCAAAGGCCTCGACCTTAGCTCAAACTACCTCTATTCGCTACTTTGCTAGAGCCTCTTTCTCGACAAACTCTTGAATAACTTTCTCGGTCACAATTCCTTCCAAGCATTGTTCCACCGTGGTGACCACTTGTTCTTGTTGTGAACCTTGTCCTTCAATCTCCTCAAAAAGTGTGCAAGCTTCATCTTGCACTGGTTGGAGCCTCTAGATCACTTCCATGACTTTACTCTGGATGGTATGGACCTGTTGTTGAACCATGCACTGTTCATGGGACCTTTTCATCCTCACGACCACTGACGGTGGATTCAACTATGCTTGCATTGTTGCTTCTTGTTGCTTTGCCTCTTGGAGATGTGACTCTGATGTCCTTAGTTCTGGTTCCTCTGCAAGGCACTCATAGGTCTGTGCACTTTGACTGTTGAGTTGTTTATATTCTAAGGCCAATGCCTTGATTCTCTTGATTGCGCTCTAGGAAGTTTCTTCCCTCTGATCCTGCACTTCCTGCGGATTTCTTGGCATTGCTTGCAATTCCAGTTCTTCGATTCTCGCTTGAAGCTATTGAATGGATTCAGCGAGATTCCCCACCTGGCTCTCAATTGTTTCTTCTTCCATCTGTTGTAAGCCCGTTAGAGAGAAAATTGCTCTGGTGACTGCTTCTTTAACTCCCATCTTCTCCACAAGAAATTGTTATTTCTCCTTCTAGATCTGCACTCTATCCTCTACAAACTTCACCTGGAGGTCGTCTTTTTCTTATTGCACAACCCGACATTGCTCTATGGCTTCCTCTTTTACTTGATTCAATGCATCTGTGGCCTTCTCTTTTTCTTCCTAGACACGACAAAGGTGAGCTTTGGTCGCATCTGCTATTCTACATGGTTGGGTAGGCTCATATCCCAACTATGTTCCTTCTGATGGTGGTGGTGCAGTAGACACTGTGTGGCTCGAATAAAGAGGTTGTTGTACCCCTTTGAGCTCTGCTTCGATCCTGTCATTCATTGTCTCTTGTTTGGATTTTCTTCTCTATAAAATTTCCTCCGAGGTATCTGATACAGTGAAAATGATGAGGTCAATGTCATCCACCATGAGTATAGTCTGAAATGGAGGTTTAGTGGCTTGTGACTTCTTTCGTGCTGATGTTTTCTTTGGAGAAACCTTTATTTTCTTGGATGTCGCTATCTTTGTCAGGGGATCTTTAGGCGTTGTTAATTCTCCCTGTTTCTGCTTGTATTCTTCCCCTTCATCCTCTTCTTTGTCTACTTTTTCACCTCCTCCCCCTTCAGGTGAATCTGATGAAGTCTCCTCTGATGCAAACCCTCAAACTTGATCTATCAAGACCGAGCCAAACCCTCAACAACAAAGGCATCCCTCTGAAACCAAAAATGAGCTCCGATACCAAATGTAAGTTTTAAACCTGTGAAGTAAAGCAATGCATATAGATTCTTAAGCAAAACAGAAATTAATCAATGGCTCATTCACATAGTACATAGAGATTTATACCGGAAACCCTCAACCGGGGAAAACCTTTCTTCTATTCATTATATCAAATTTCACCATTCACCATACACTATATACAATGTTTTTAGGTATTCCGTAGATACCAAAACCCTAATCCCTTAATCTGGGATTAATTTAGAAAATCACTAAAAATAGCAAAAACCTCCCAAAAACAAATTTCGGGGCACTGCCCCGGGCTACCGCTTGTTGCCGAACATTGCGCGTAACCAGGGGGGCATACCTAGCCCCCCCTAGGATCCCCCTAGGAAGCGCCCGGTGCACATGACACAAAGAGCACTACTAGAGGGATCGTCAGACGCAGTTGTCGAACCTGACGCGCCCACACACACACATGCAAAGAATATAACATATACCCAACATTCTCCCACTTGTTGTTTTCTTTGCATCCAGGGGTCCACAGGGTTATATAGTCAACAATCCAGGGCAGCAATGCCCATTGTTACTCTACACCAGGAGAACTTTTCTATGCTCACAGACTTTGTCAATAAATCTGCAACATTTTTCAAAGTGTCAACCTTTTCCAGCAACACCTTCTTTTCCTCAACCATGTCTCTCACAAAGTGATACTGAACATCAATATGCTTTGTCTTTGAATGATAAGTTGGGTTCTTTTCCAGGAATAATGCACTCTGACTGTCACAATATAATCTCACTGCTTTTTGTACCAACCCAATACCTAAACACAATCTCTGTAATCATATTGCTTCCTTGCTTACATGAGTGGTTGCCATGTATTCAGCTTCTGTAGTTGAGAGTGCTACTACATCTTGTCTTTTGTTCATCCAGCTGATTACTCCTCCAAATAGGTTAAACACATACCCACTTGTAGATCTTCTATGATCTAGATCTCCATCCCATTCTACATCAACAAAGCCATGTATGTCCACCACTCTGTCCAATCCTGGTCTTCCTTGGTAGCACAATCCATAATTGGTAGTGCCAGGAAAATACCTAAAGACCCTATTTACTGTTATCCAATGCTCCTTCCTTGGTTTTGACATATACCTGCTCAAAAATCCCACTGCATGTGCAATGTCCGGTCTATTACAGACCATTTCATACATCGAACTACCAACTGCACTGGCATATGGAACATCGTACATGTCCTCTTCTTCTTCCTATGTCTTGCGACATTGATATGCATATAACTTTACACCTATTGGAATAGGAATAGGAACCTTGACCGATTTACTCCCCTGCATATTAAACCTCTATAATATCGTCTCAACATATTTTCATTGAGTCAACTAGAGTTTCCTATTTGCACGATCTCTTTTAATCTCCATTCCCATAATGAAGTTAGCAGCACCGAGATCCTTCATGTTAAATTTGGAGGATAGTTGCAATTTCACCTCCTTGATAACATCCATGTTATTTCCTACCAACAACATGTCATCAACATACAACACTACATAAATGAAGTAATTACCAACCTGCTTGGAATATACAAAGTGATCAGCCCTGCTTCTCACAAATCCAAATCCAAGGATGTATGTGTCAAACTTTTGGTACCACATCCTAGGTGATTTCTTCAGACCATATAGTGACTTTTTAACTTACAGACCATCTCTTTCTTTCCCTTTACTACAAAGCCTTATGGCTGCTTCATGTAGATTTCTTCTTCCAGATCCCCATGTAGGAATGTTGTCTTCACATCCATCTGTTCCACTTCAAGATCAAAAGTAGCAGTAATAGATAAAAGAAATCTAATAGAATTTAACTTAGCAACAGGAGAAAAAATATCACCAAAGTCAATTCCCTCTACCTAGGAATAAGCTTTTGCTACTAACCGAGATTTGTATTTCTCCACTTTTCCTTCTGCATTAAACTTCATCTTAAACAACCATTTTCTACCAACAGATTTTCTTCCAACTGGAAACTCAACTATTTCCCATGTCTCATTATTATCCAAGGCATCCATTTCTTCAACCATGGCCTTCTTCCAAAGTTTACTATCCTCTGAATTCACTGCTTCCCTGACAGTTCTGGGATCATCATTAGTAATAGATAAAGAAAAATTGGAACGGAAATTAGGTGGACTATACCTTTCTTGTTGCCTTCTTTCTCTCACTGATCTCCTCAATACTGGGGTATGAGGTTCTTCTTCTTCGTCTACTTCATCTTCTTCAGATGATTCATATTTTGCATCATCCAACTCTAGCTCTATTTTTTCAGGTTCGTCTTGCCTTGGTAGGAATTCTTGTTTGGACACATTGTTTACCTCTCTAAAAACAACATCTTGACTGTAAACAGTCTTTTTAATTTATGGGTTCCAAAGCTTATAACCTTTCACACCATCTTTATAACCAATAAAGATACACTGTTAAGATTTTTTATCCAGCTTACTCCTATTTTCCTTTGGAACATGTACATAAGCATCACAACCAAACACTCTAAGATGTTGAAGAGAGGGTTTATTTTCAGTCCATACTTTGTGTGGAGTTTTTTCATCCAAAGTTGATGAAGGTGATTGATTGACCAGGTAACATGTTGTACCCACTGCCTCTCCCTAGAATTCTTGTCCTAACTCGACACCGCTTAGCATGCTCCTTGCTTTTTCCATCAGTGTCTGTTTCGTCCTTTATGCAACTCCATTCTGTTGAGGAGTGTATGGAGTAGTCTTATGCCTTGCTATACCACACTTCTTACAGAATTCTTCGAATTCATTTCCGCAGAATTCTCCACCATTATCTGTTCTCAATACCTTTATTTTCTTCTCTGTCTGATTTTCTACCAGAGCCTTAAACTCTTTAAATTTATCAAATAGCTCAGATTTATTTCTAAGAAAATAAATCTGTGTGTTCCTTGAGAAATCATCTATGAATGAAACATAATACACAGACTTACCCAGTGATGGAATAGGCGCAGGTCCAAAAACATCACTGTGTATCAACTCTAAGATCCCCTTTGCTCTTATACCACCAAATGGGAATCTTACTCGATTATGTTTACCATATATGCAATGTTCATAGAAATCAAAATCCGGAGTGAAATTAGACATACCTTCAACCATGCCTTTACCGTGTAGTGTTTGAAGGCCCTTTTCTCCAATATTCCCCAGTCTTTGATGCCACAGCATGGTCTTCTTTTCAGGGATGGTATTGGTCCTGTCTTCTTTATTTGTTTGATCAAGGAAAACATAATTGTTACACCCTGTTGAAACAATTCTTAAAATTTTTATCCCTAAGACCTAAACTTTCCTTTTTCGGGTTTCCGATTTTCATAAAACACAAGTTCCGTTATCATTCCCAAACACACGGTACCGATTTCTCGAAGAACTCAATTATTTAAATAATAAAAGACAAAAACCTAAAAGTATTATAAGAATCCCGACGCATTTTCTATAAAATTATTTTAATCATGATAAACATTTAAACCTAATGGAGTTAAGATTAACTTTAAAGAGTTTTCGGGATTCGGGGTTTGTTGAAAACATATTTTTCAATACAAATTGAATCACGAAATCTCGATCCCTGATTTCTCAAAATAAAGAGAGTTACTTAAAATGCTAATTAATTAATTCTCTAACGCAAAAAGTTAAAGCTTAAGTTAATCATTTCGCGATTTCGGGATTCGGGGTTCAGTCATAACACATCTCTTGTCAAAACGATCCTCGCAATCCCGAATCGCGAAATCTCGACCCATAATTTGTGTTAAACCAAACTAACTCTATTATGTCCTTAACCCTGATTAGTTAGTTAATTAAGATGAATTTAAGTCCTATTTTAAACACGTCACGATTTCACAACTTCGGAAATCGGGATTCATCGATGACATACTTCTTGTCAAAACGATCCCCGAAATCCCGAAACGCTTAATATTAATCAATTACTTTGCTAAAACGTTTAAGTCTTAATTAACCTTGTCGCGATTTTGCGATTTCAGAGATCGGAATTCGAGAATACATACCTTTCGACAACACGATCCCCGAAATCCCAAAAAATGAAATCTTGATTCTTAATCTGTGATTAGCACAAATTAAACTTTTTCCAAAGCATGATTAATGATAATCATTTTTTAGGGTTTCATTCATGTTTTGGTTTCTGATTGAGTAAAATGTTCTAAGTTTTCTTTAAAATTCAAATGCACCAAAATGCGGCCATTTAAATAAAGAATAACTGGTGATACATGGTACTAATGCGTATCTCGGTAAAATATCTACTGCATTAAATGTCTTGAATTCTTGTCAGCTACGTCAATCCCGTCATTGTTAAATGAATTAAAAGAGAATTTGATTGTCTGTGTTTTCTGTTTTCATTTTATCAAGCGCAAGAAGCACTCAGCTGAGCTCATTCATTCCTTTTTTGTGACAGGTTTTCCATTTAACGTAAAGTCATGGCACCGAAAAAGGCACCGAAGAAGAGTGAAGATACACAGGAAGAAGATATCATCTCCAACACCACGCCACATGCTATAGACTTCATTAAATCTTGGACTCAAATCTATGAATTTCTGGAATATGAATTCAAGAATGATCATACTGATTCTGAGAATCACTATCGAGACATACAAGAATCAGAGCTTCATAAGATCGTCGCACGCCCTCGGCTCGTGGCATACAATGATATGATTAGTTGGGCCCTGGAAAAGGTCGATATCCTGACGAGGATCATATTAAACAATCAAGGAGTCATCGTCGGCTCATTCAGGCCAGAACATATGCAAGTAATGTATAAACTCTCACCAAATCCTAAACATACTTTTAATGTCGAGTTTTTAGCTGAATTTCAGAGGAAAAAATGCCCTGAGGCAGACCGAAATTATCCTGATATAATTAGAGACTGGTGGAGATGTCCATCACAATTTAGGGTTGATACCCATGGGGTTTATGCTACAGCATCCTCGAATGAATACATGGTTTACGTAGACATTATGTTGTGTAGACTTTTCGGGAGAAAAGATCCCTGCCATTTTCATGCAGATTGGGTGCCCTTTTTAGAAGAAGCTTCAGAAGGATATGCTTTTAACTGGAGTAAGATTTTGTTGGATAACCTAACACAAGAAATATTAAACTACAGATTTGCAAAATCTAAGGGACAACCAGTGGCCTTTTACATGTCAGCATGCATTATGGATGCAATCTTCTACATGACTCCTTTTCCCTTAATGAATTGGAGTTGGAATATAACCTGTCCAGAACCCATTCATGAATATCATTCTTCCCTTTGGGAAGAAAATTCTAAGGACGCATTTTATGAAATTTGTCATTTTGTTATAATTCCGATGCATAAAATATTTTGTGGATGCGAACCCCCTCGCATTTCTGATACAGTCACAGAAAATATTAAAGCAATAGCCAACTGGTTTGTTGACGAGAATTTTTCCTACATTAGGATTTATGGTTGTTCTATTCCCCCCCATGCACTCCCTAAATTCCTACCAGATAGATTGGTGTGTAGAGAGGTAGCCCACCAGATAGTAAAAGGTGGCATTGGATTAGAGATAAAGGTAGCTCAGAAGAAGTCATGGCCAACTTTCCCTGTACATATCGTGAAATTTTCATTGATGAATCTAGGCCTTTCTAAAGTAGAGGTTGAATCACTAGAAGAAGTAAAATTGGTAGATATTGAACACAGAAAGCATGACCCCTATCAATTAGTAAGCAGACATTTGATGCATTGTAATTTAAAATCCTATGAGCATGAAACATCTATTTATGATGACGTATTCAAGGAGTTTAAACCCTGTGAAGAGGTATTGAATAGAGTACAGGCCCTGCCACCTAACTCACAAATTGGTTTCGCGTCATTCCAGAGCCATAGGTGAAGTTTTTTACCCAAACGTTTGCAGGGCGAAGCTACGACCCCACCTCTAGAGCAGGAAGGGCCTCCCCCAGGCTTTGAAACAAATATACAGGACAAAGAAAATACTAAAGGCAATATGAAGGATACTAGAATACCTTCACAAGACACAGAAATTTCCGAGACAAAAGAATCAGAGGCAGGAAAGGGAAAGGAGCTAGAAACATCCCCAGAAATCCCTAAGGATGTTCCAGAAAAGACAGGAGAAAGAGCATCGACAGAACTTGGAAGTCCCATTACTTCCTTGACTCAATTTCAGTCCACTTATGGAAACCCCCATGAAGGATCTATGTATGTCAGTGATCTGGAGCCAATTTCTAGGGATGAGATTCCTTCATCAGATTATTTTTTTAGTAAAAAGAGAAGGGCAATCTTGAAAAAGGAAATCCATCCAAGAGGAGATGGGATGGTTAAAAAGCATAGGGTCATTATAGATGGAAAGAAACTTAAATATGGAGAATTTGATACAGAGATAGCAGACACGATGGGAGCTTTAGCGTCAGCAAATTTATATTCTGCAAGTAGTTTGACAACTATGTTGGAACATAAAGACCAAAGATAGCTCAGCTACAGGGTAAATTGAAAGAAACCGAAATAAATATCAGTTGGGGAATAAAAAAGGGTCTAGAACAAGCTAGATTAAAAGATATTCAAGAGATTCAAAAAATGAAAACAAGCTTAGAGGAAGCAAATCAGATAATATAGGTCACTCAGACACAAGTCCTAAAGCAAGAAGAAGCAAATAAACAATTACAAGATAAGATTAGCACTATTTCAAATCAAGTGGTAGAGCTTGAAATTTTCCAGGCTCGGGTATTGGGAATACATTTGAAGATAGAAGAAGAACAACAGAAAGTGTTTTTAAATCTGGAAGTTTTCCAGAATTACTTTCAGGAAACAAATAAATCTTTGGAGAATGTTCTCTAGAAAGAAAGAGAAGTGAAAGCAGCCATAACGACTTTCCAAAAAGCAGTAGCCCTTTCAATAAAGGAAGAGGTCGAAAAGATTCAAAAACTATCCATTTCAGAACAGGTTAAAGGAGATGTAATACTCAAAGTGTGGGAAGCATACCTGGCCGAAAATAAAAGAACAACCAGAGATGTCAATGATGGTTGTCAAGGAATTTTTTATCTCTTAGAAAAAACTTCATTGAATATTGGAAAAAATGATTGTCCTGGGTTATTAGGAGAGATTAACATTGTCAAGCACCAGCTAAGGTTCAAGGAAGATTTGGAGGAAATGAAGGTGGAGATCCCAAAAATTAAGGTAATCAATATCACTGAAATCGACAAATGGATAGTGATACCGAAATTAAAGTTGCAAACTATTAAGTTCACAAGGAAGATAATAGAAGATTGTTTGCCCGAATTACAGAAAAGATTCTTCATATTTGAGGCAAAAGAGATACCAGACGTTCCCAGAGTTTTGGTGAAGTTTTTGGGAAAATGTATCCGTTGTCTTGAGGTAGAAGAAGGAAGTTTGTCAACACAAACATAAAAATACTCTTTTGAATATTTTCATCATTAGAATAATAAAGTAGTTAGAAAAGAAATGTAAACAGTTTGACATTATTCATCCATGTAATCGTAGTCTTAGGAAGTTGGTTAATCACTAACAGGAAAATATTTGATGATCATGTATAAATATATTTTCAGAAGACTGAGAAAGGGCTTTTGGTTTTTTGAGAGAGCCGATTGTATTAAAAGTGTTGGCAAATTCAGTGGACAGAATGCAGTGAATGCTTGTCATTAATGGCAACAGTAGAGACAGCAGGATAAGTAGGATAAAACCCCGTGGGGATTTGGAAATAAAAGCTCAGGAGGAACAGCCTTGAAGAAAAACGCGCGCAGCAAGAGCTTACAGAGGAAAAAGGAAGAAGAGTCAGTGACCATAGGATCTCATACAAATTTCCCGAAAGAACGAGGATCGTCCGATCTGTACAAGTTGCAAGAGAAATAACCCAAAGGAGTAAATCGGGAATCGGGACTTCATAACGCAAAAATCACTTGACGTTGAAAACCCCGAAATAGCGATATGCGATTTCGCAATTTGATCGCAACTGTTAATCAAGCAGGGATCTGGACCGTTCATTTGTATGGACACGTGGCAGCCAGGAGGCCTTATCAGCAATTCGGGGATCGGGATTTCATAATGCAAAGTTCACTCTACAACGAAATCTCCGATTTCACGATATGCGAAATCCTGACTGAATCTGAACCATCAGATCAACATATGATCTAGACCATTGATCCAACTCACGTCGGTAGACCACGTCACCCAGGGACACGTGGCACAATCAGAGGATGACAGGTGTCAGGCAGATCTAACACTTTAGGCTCATGCAATCCACGAATCAGAGTGACACGTGGCAGGACCTAACACGTGTCAAACCACGTGTGACGTCAGTAGAGACATCGGCGATCGGGACTTTGATATGTCAAGAATTCACTGCAATAGAAACTCCGAAATCGCGATGTAATCACAGTTGTTGGATAAGAATGAGATCTGGACTGTTGATTTCCCTCTTCGAAGTATCGGGGATCGGGATTCGGCACTTTGCAATGTCAAAATCTCTTGACATCAAGAACTCCGAAATCGTGAAATGCGATTTCGCGATTTAATCGCAGCCGTTGAATCCAGAATGAATCTGAACCGTCAGATCCAGAAATGACCAGGAGTCGGTGAAGGACAGGTGTAAGGAATATAGAGGAAGTCGGGGATCGGCATATCGCGGGTCCAAAG
>ML791149.1:86915-114711 GCA_009831015.1 Picea engelmannii
TCTTCGAGGGGGCAACCTCCAATCGAGCAGCGCTCTGTTACAATAATATCCAAGCTAGGGTTCTCATACCCTCGACTCCTATTTATACATCTAGAGGAAGATCCTTCTAGAAGCGGAAGCTTCTATTAGGTCTTCTTACATCCACCTTATTCTATTTTATTGAAAGGTCTTATTAATATTGACCTTTATTACATCTGAATACATTAATCTACCTATGTACGGGTTAGGACCTTAACAACATCATTGACACTTTCTTTCTTTGATTGTGAACAAAGATAGAAAACCCTATAAGGCTACCTTTATTTTTTACTTGGCGACTCCACTATAAGTAAATTGGCTATTAGCCAAAAGAACACCAGAAAGAACCCGAATGATAAGCAGACCTCACCAGTCTCTGATCTGGAAAAGATTTTAAAATCACGAAGATCCCTTAAACATATCTTTCTTCCCACACATACTATTTGTCAGCCTGACTTTACGCAGTTGAACATTTTGGAAACACTTGAAAGATCTATCTCGCTCCCCCTATCATACGATACGTTCTCTTTTCCTGAGGTATTCTCCCCAGATTCTTGAGAACCTTCTCCTCACGCATTACAAGCTTCAACATCAAATCTATCAATGGTTGCACAAGGAGGTGTTGGAGCTGGAGGTGGTTCCCTAGGAGGACCAGCTGGTGGCCAAGTACCGCTTCCTAGAATATTCGCTAAAGTATCTTTTATATATGCTCCCCTTGTCCTCCCAGTTCCCCTACACGATCTTCCTGAAAATTATATGAAAATCCTTCCAAAATTTACAGGGGAAGGGGATTTGATCGCCCAAGAACATATAAACTTCTTTGACCAATTTGCCGACATCCTCGAAATATAACACGAAGATGTCTATTCTAGACTCCTCGTTCAGAATTTAGAAGGAAAGGTGAGGACATGGTTCCGATCCTTAGCAGTCGGATCTCTAAGATCTTACGAGGAACTTGAAATCACTTTTATTAGACAATGGGGAGAGAGGAAGGACCACCTCTACTACCTAACTGAATTTGGAGCCCTTAGAAAGAAAAACTCAGAATCTGTTCTAGAATTCACACAAAGGTTCAACAAGTTGTATAATAAAATCTCGGTTGAGGTCAAACCTTCACAACCCGCAGAAAAGGTGACTTTTTTTGGCACTCTTGATCCCAATTTCGCCTTATTATTGAGAGAAAGGAGATCAATAGATCTCATGAAAATGCAGGATGATGCTCTTGAGATTGAATAAAACATGATGGCATTAGGGAAATTAAAAGCAAAAATAGAAACCGGGAACAAATAAAATAGGAAATTCAAAGAGCAAGGTGGACCCTCAGGATCGGGGAAATCCTCGGGAGATAAAATAGATGATATGGATAGGGTAATTAGAGAACTTTCAAATAAGATCTCAAAAATGGAACTAGAGAAATCAAAAAAAGATAATTTCCCCAGGAAGGATTTTAGAAGGAATCCTGATCCTCAGGCCCCACAGAAAATAATTAAAAATGAAGATCAAAAAATCCCAACCCCCTTCAAAAGTGAAAACTTCATTAGAGAGGAAGATCTAGAAGATTTTGAAGAGCTCGATGAGGATATTAATAATCTTGGCGACGGTAATAAATCACCTTATTTATCGAGACAAGATTATGAAAAATCCTTAAATAAAGAAATTACATCGGAAGACAATGTTAGCAACGACACATCTAAAAATTTGGCCTACCAGGGTATTGCAAATGATATTATAGCCGAAATTCAGGAAAAATATAATTTAAGACCTAGGAACAAAAGTCTCCCAACTATTCCAACAAAAAAGATCTTGCCAAGGGGCGAAGCTAATGAGGTGACTCCAAAAGTTGCTAACAAACAAACTGCAAAAACTCACACCGTTGACACGCAACTTGTCCAGTTGAAGCCAGTAGGAACACTCACTGTGAAGACACAGGCTTCTGTAAATGAAAACAAGTCCGCACCACAAAGAAAAGATGAAAAGAAAGGAATGGAGGCCCCGAACATAGAAAACGACAAGGCCCTGGGAAATTTTAATCTGGAAAACGAAATAAATAAAATCAAAATTCCTATTCCCCTTGTTGAACTAGCTAAAAATCCCATATACAGAAAACAAATTGCCAAGATGATTAGCTTTTCGGAAGATAAAAGCCAGGTTGATGTCATCAACTTAGAAGATGACAAGCCGAACATAGTCTTTGGTCCACATTTCGAAGGTGCAAGAGACACTATGGCCCCCTTTTATATCACGTTAACCTTGTTTGACCAACTAATCCATAACTGTATGCTAGATTCTGGAGCATCCCACAATGTGATGCCAAAGGAAATTATGGAGAAACTCGGTCTCGAAATCACAAGGCCCTATGGTGACTTATATTCTTTTGATTCAAGAAAAGTCAAATGCATAGGCATGATTAAAGACCTGGTGGTAGGTCTGGCACAAATACCTGCAAAAAGCATTCTTATGGATGTAGTGGTCACTGACATCCCTTCGAAGTACAATATGTTATTATCTAGGTCATGGGGTGCCAAGCTTGGAGGATCTCTCCAGCTGGACATGACATACACTAGAATTCCAGTTTTCGTAGGACAATACACGCGTCTTTACAGAGAAACTAGGTTGGCATTCACGGTAGGTGATCCACATAACCCAAATAATCATCCTATATATTGCTGACCAAGATTTAGGAAATTGTATATTATCTATTGATGATGATTTTGAAGTAGATATAGACGAAAGTTGTATAGAAGAAAAAAAAATTAAAAATGTATATAGCACTGGTGTATGGAAGATGTATTTTGACGGTGCCTCATCTTTCCTTGGAGATGGAGCTGGGGCACTCCTTGTGGCTCCCGATGATCAATTTGTAATCCCATTTTCATATAGGCTTCAGTGGAATGTGTATTGTACAAATAATGTATGCGATTATGAAGCTTTAGTGCTAGGATTAGAAGCCGCTAGGAGGATGAAAATAAAGAAACTCGAAGTATTTGGCGACGCCGAGTTAATCATAAAACGGGTGAATCGATAGTACCAGGCCAAACATCCTAGGTTGAGGTCCTATAGGAATTGTGTCTGGGATCTGATCGAGAATTTCTTCTCCTCTGTGAATGTTTATTTCGTCCCAAGGACTGAAAACCAACAGGTTGATGCATTAGCCAAAGAAGCATCAACTTTCACACCTCCTACCGCGTTTAAATTAAAGTATCACATACAAATGAGACATCAACCTTCGATACAAAATAAAATACATCATTGGAAAGTCTTTGAGGATGATGAACAGCTTCGCAAATTTTTAGAATCAATAGATGAATTTGCATAAACGCATACTAATCAAGAAAATCAAAATGATCCCATTTGGATCATGCAAGAGGGGGAGGATTCTAAAGAGTTTCACGATAAAATTGTGAATCATCGAATGCTCGTTCTTAAGAATAACCAAATTCCCAAGGGCATGATTCCCTTGGAAATATTATTCAATCAAGATGATATCCCTTCAAAAACCACCCTACAGCCCCAACCTGAAGAGGTTGAGGACTGTGACATGGGAACTAAAGAAAACCCTCGGATGGTAAAACTATCCAAATATCTATCTACAGAAACCAAAAATAAATACACGGAGTTGCTTAGAAAGTACAAAGACGTTTTCGCTTGGTCGTATGAAGAACTAAGAACCTATGACACCTCTATGATCGAACATAAGATACCCTTGAAGCCTAGTGTCAAACACTTTAAATAAAAACTCCAACAAATCAACCCCATATTATTACCTGTTATTGAACGGGAAGTCAAAAAACTCCTTGATGCAAAGATAATTGTACCACTGAGATATTCTGATTGGGTAGCAAACCTAGTCCCGGTTAGGAAGAAAAATGGGGAAATTAGATTGTGTGTCGATTTCAGAAATCTTAATAAATCCTCTCTCAAAGATAATTACCCCCTACCTAAAATGGATCACGTTTTAGAAAAAGTAGTAGGAGCAAATAGGATGTCGATGATCGAAGAGTTTTCAGGTTACAATCAAATTGTCATCAACGATCACGATAAAGAAAAAATAGCCTTTACCACTCCTTGGGGTACATTTATGTATGATAAGATGTCGTTTGGTTTGATGAATGCAGGTGCTACTTTTCAACGGGCAATGGATATCGCTTTCGTTGGCGAATGGGACAAATTTGTAGTTATTTATTTGGATGACCTAACTGTTTTTTCTAAATCGGATGAATATCATATGATACATCTCAAACAGACATTTGAGAAATGTCACGGGTTTGGTATGTCCTTAAATCCTAAAAAGTCTCACTTCGCTATGCAAGAAGGCAAGCTTTTGGGCCATATTAGAATTGACCCTAAAAGAGTTGAAGCTATAGACACAATAAGTATTCCTTAAATCTCGAGATGGAATTAGAATTGACCCTAAAAGAGTTGAATCTATAGACACAATAAGTATTCCTAGGAATGTGAAAGAGATTCAGTCATTCTTAGGAAAAATAATTTTTTTGAGAAGATTTATTCCAAACTTCGTTGAAATTGTGAAATTGATCACAGATATGCTCAGGAAAAACAACGAAGTGAAATGGACAGTAGAAGATAAAGCATCCTTTGCACGCATCAAGAAGGTTATAAGCGAGGCACATGTACTAGCGAGTCCTGAATATCTCAAGGATTTACTTATTTTCTCATTTTCCTCTGAACACACACTCGCCACGGTACTCCTTCAGAAGAATGAAGAAGGTTTCGAGAAACCGATAGCCTTTTTTAGCAAAAGTCTCCGAGATGTCGAACTCAGATATAATATAATGGAAAAACAAGCATATGCTATGGTAAAAGCGTTAAAGGCTTTAAAAACCTATGTTTTGCATTCTAAGGTGATTTCATATGTACCTACTAGCTCCGTAAAAGATATTTTGGTTCAGGCAGACAGTGATGGCAAAAGAGGACGATGGCTTGCCAAAATTCAAGAGTTCGACTTGGAGATAAAACCAACAAAATTAGTAAAGGGGCAAGTCTTAGCTAAACTCTTAGCTGAATCCAATTTCAGAGCTCTCGGGATAAATGACTCTCAGGGGGAGGAAGAGTGGGTAGACATGAATGAACTTGAGGAACAAATAGTTGAAATCAGAATCGAAGAGAAATTTGCTTCACCAAATTGGTACAAGGACATAGTATCCTACTTATTGACATTGAAATGCCCAAGTGACTTGTCCCCATCCAAAGTCAGAACGTTGAAGCTGCATGCGGTCAAGTACTGTATTTCCGAAAAACAATTGTATTGGAAGGACCCACTTGGTTTCCTCTTGGTCTGTCTGGTCGAATCAAAAACAGAAAAGGTCATAAGCCAATTTCATGAAGGAGTGTGTGGAGGACACCACGCCTAGAGGGCTACGGCTTATAAGATCCTGAGGGCTGGGTATTATTGGACCAAACTTTTCTCAGACGTCAATGCCAAGGTACGAGCTTGTAGCCCTTGCCAATTTTTTGCAGGCAAACATAAACTCCCAGCAATGCCAATGATTTCGGTCAAAACAGAAGCTCATTTTCAGCAATGGGGATTAGATTTCATAGGAAAAATTAATCCTCATTCTAGTGCTCATCATAGATGGATCCTGACCGCTACAGACTACTTCACCAAATGGGTGGAAGCTATTCCAACGAGAAAGGCTATTGATTCGGTGGTAATATATTTCTTAGAAGAAAATATTTTGTCTAGGTTCGGTTGTCCCAGAAAGATAGTCACAGACAATGCACAGGATTTTAAATCTATGGCTATGGTCAGTTTTTGCCAAAAATATAATATTGTTCTTGGTCACTACACAACATACTACCCTCAGGGAAATGGTCTGGTCGAATCTTCAAACAAGAGCTTAATCAGTATAATTAAGAAAGTGTTAAGCGAAAATAAAAAGTCTCGGCATGTGCATTTGAAATACGCTATGTGGGCAAATCGGATAGGCACGAAAAAGTCTATCGACACTTCTCCCTTCCAAATGATATATGGGACAGATGTAGTGTTGCCTATAAAATTCCTGTAATGAAACTATGGCAAGATGAGAAGGAAGAACCAAATCATGTCACAAGAAGGATAAATCAGCTAATTGAAGTCCAGCAGCACAGGGCGGTAGTGGATGAAAGGCTGCAAAAATACCAGGATGACATGAAAGTGTTATTCGATCGTAAAGCCAAAGACAAAAAAATTCTCCCCAGAGATTTGGTTTTGAAATGGGATGCTAGGAAGGAGGATTCGGGAAAAAATGGTAAATTCGATCACATCTAGTACAGACCATTCAAGGTTGCATCTCCTGAAGGAAAGAATTCATTTCAAAAGAAAATTTGGATGGTAAAATCCTGAACGCCCCCGTCAACGGGCGTTTTTTAAAACATTATATGGAATAATTGATTTCCAGAATTCCTACTGTATATACCATTTTGTTTAGTCTTTTATTTCATAATTTTCTTTGGTAAGTCTACTTTCATTCTGTAAATAAAGGAAAATAAAATAAAATTGGTTAATGTTTTTCTAGAAATAAGGATACAAAATTCTTAATGTATCCAATTCCTTTAAAAAAAAAAAAAAAGGGGGCCCTGATACTCTTCATATTGTTCTTTCACAAGATTCTGGTTGATAGCCTGACAAGTAAAAGCAACAAACGGACAACCTTAAAGCGGAAGATAAATTTTCCAAAAATAGGTGATAGATAAGATTTTTTGTTATTTCAAAAAGAGAACGAAAATGGTAAGGCAAAGGTGTGTGTCCTAGCAAAGTTTATTTTGTGAAAACAAAGATTTTGTATCAAAAAGTGCGTTGATTATCTCGTAAGTTTGATAGGTCAAAAAAAAAAAAATGTTTTCAAAATCTAGGCCTTAAGGGTTTCACTTAGAACAAGATAGGAGGTAAATAAAGTAAAAATCTTTAAGAGAGAGTTCCAAGAGTTGGGTTTAATTTATGACCTCTGTTTTTCGACTTCCATATCATTCTACATCCCCTCTTTCTACCCTCGGTTCTGAATCAAGATTCTTTTTCGGGTTTCCCATAAAGGGAGAAGAGATTATGTCTTAACTTTTGAAATTGAAAAACAGTTCTTAATCGGTAAGACCAATCCTCATATTTCTTACTCTCTGACTAAACATGGTTATGCTTAGGCCGATCCTGACTCTCCTAGGTCTCTTAACATTTTTTCTGAGGATTTAAGCTTGCTCAAAGGAAGACCCATGAAATTAATCTTCCCCTTTTTCTCTGCAGACTAAGGTGTTTTGAAAGTTGAGAAAAGGTTGGTCTAGAGTAATCAAAACAGGTTGACAAACCTCCATTGCAATTTTTACACAGATACCACTGTTGGTATATTAAGTATCATCGATTGCCCCCGCTTCATATTCATAAAGTAAATATAAGACAGATGGTGAAAGGAAATTCATATTTGATTGCCCCATCTAGTCCAAAAGACAATGAAAGGAAATTCATTTAAATAATTGCCCTCGTCTAGTATAAAAAGATAGATAACTTCACCAGGGTACTGAACAGGCTCGCTGGTAGTGAAGCAATATCTGAGGTTAAATGTATAATTAGCATTCGAAGCAGTGAAAGGAAATTCAGTAAAAAAGGGACAGATAACTTCACCGGGGTACTGAACAGGCTCGCTGGCAGTGAAGAAATATCTGAGGTATCTGTAAGGTTGTCATACTTAAATACCACTCTAATCTAGTTACCAGTTTTTTCGAAACCGGATCTGCATCCCAAGTCCAGATAGGGCTCCCCAATTAAAAATATGAATTTTGCTTCATTTGATGCAAGACGAAAGCCACAAAATCTGTTGAGTTTCCTAAGATTGTTTTGACCATCTTAATTCTAACTTAATTTCAATAACGAGAAGGAGAAGATCATGAATGAGATTGCAACTGAGTTTACAACAAATGAGAACTTTGAAAAGATTTTCAGAAGTAAAAATGAAATCTCTTGTTTCCTCTATATCCCCTTCCTTAGCAATTTCTGCAGGGATAAACCCTTGACCCCATTAACCCAATGAAGGAACTAAGTCTACATGTTCTCCTCGTCCCACAAGGAGACGAGGTCCCCAGTTGGAGCCTATGTTGAAACAATTCTTAAAAAATTTATCCCTAAGACCTAAAATTTCCTTTTTCGGGTTTCGTCTTTTCATAAAACACAAGTTTCATTATCATTCCCAAACGCACGGTACCGATTTCCCGAAGAACTCAATTATTTAAATAATAAAAGACAAAAACCTAAAAGTATTATAAGAATCCCAACGCATTTTCTATAAAATTATTTTAATCATGATAAGCTTTAAACCTAATGGAGTTAAGATTAACTTTAAAGAGTTTTCGGGATTCGGGGTTTGCTGAAAACAAATTTTTCAATACAAATTGAATCGCGAAATCTCGATCCCCGATTTCCCGAAATAAAGAGAGTTAGTTAAAATGCTAATTAATTAATTCTCTAATGCAAAAAGTTAAAGCTTAAGTTAATCATTTTGCGATTTCGGGATTCGGGGTTCAGTAATAACACATCTCTTGTCAAAACGATCCACGAAATCCCGAATCGCGAAATCCCGACCCATAATTTGTGTTAAATCGAACTAACTTTGTTTTGTCCTTATCCCTGATTAGTTAGTTAATTAAGATGAATTTAAGTCATATTTTAAACACATCGCGATTTCACAACTTCGAAAATCGGGATTCATCGATGACATACTTCTTGTCAAAACGATCCCCGAAATCCTGAAACGCTTAATATCAATCAATTACTTTGCTAAAACATTTAAATCTTAATTAACATTGTCGCGATTTTGCGATTTCGGAGATCAGATTTCGAGAATACATACCTTTCGACAACACGATCCCTGAAATCCCGAAAAACGAAATCTTGACTCTTAATCTGTGATTAGAACAAATTAACCTTTTCCAAAGCATGATTAATGATAATCATTTTTTAGGGTTTCATTCATGTTTCGGTTTCCGATTGAGTAAAATGTTCCGAGTTTTCTTTAAAAATAAAAGGCACCAAAATGCGTCCATTTAAATAAAGAATAACTGGTGATACGTGGTACTAATGCGTATCTCAGTAAAATATCTACCGCATTAAATGTCTTGAATTATTGTCAGCTGCATCAATCCCGTCATTGTTAAATGACTTAAAAGAGCATTTGATTGTCTGTGTTTTCTGTTTTCATTTTATCAAGCGCAAGAAGCACTCAGTTGAGCTCATTCATTCATTTTCTGTGATAGGTTTTCTATTTAACGTAAATTCATGGCACCGAAAAATGCACCGAAGAAGAGTGAAGATACATAGGAAGGAGATATCATCTCCAACACCACGCCACACGCTATATACTTCATTAAATCTTGGACTCAAATATCTGAATTTCTGGAATATGAATTCAAGAATGCTCATACTGATTCTGAGAATCACTATCGGAACATAGAAGAATCAGAGCTTCATAAGATCGACGCACGCCCTCGGCTCGTGGCATACAATGATATGATCAGTTGGGCCCTGGAAAATCTCGATATCTCGACGAGGAGCATATTAAATGATCAAGGAGTCATCATCAGCTCATTCAAGCCAGAACATATACAAGTAATGTATAAACTCTCGCCAAATCCTAAACATACTTTTAATGCTGAGTTTTTAGCTGAATTTCAGAGGAAAGAATGCACTGAGGTAGACCGAACTTATCCTAATATAATTAGAGACTGGTGGAGATGTCCATCAAAATTTAGGGTCGATACCCATGGGGTTTATGCTACAGCATCCTCAAATTAATACATGGTTTACGTAGCCATTATGTTGTGTAGACTTTTCAGGAGAAAACATCCCTACCATTTTCATGCAGATTGGGTGCCCTTTTTAGAATAAGCTTCAGAAGGATATGCTTTTAACTGGAGTAAGATTTTATAGGATAACCTAACACAAGAAATCTCAAACTACAAAGTTGCAAAATCTAAGGGACAACCAGTGGCCTTTTACATGGCAGCATACATTATGGATGCAATCTGCTACATGACTCCTTTTCCCTTAATGAATTGGAGTTGGAATATAACCTGTCCAGAACCCATTCATGAATATCATTCTGCCCTTTGGGAAGAAAATGCTAAGGACGCATTTTATGAAATTTGTCATTTTGTTATAATTCTGATGCATAAAATATTTTGTGGATGCGAACCCCCTCGCATTTTTTGATACAGTCACAGAAAATATTAAAGCAATATCCGACTGGTTTATTGACGATAATTCTTCCTACATTAGGATTTATGGTTGTTCTATTCCCCCTCATGCACTCCCTAAATTCCTACCGGACAGTAACAATTTATCAAATTCTTCCACAACTAAAAAAAATTTTACTCTCCATGATTGTCCCAAATAACAGACAACCCAACATAGAACATGGTCTCCAAGATCAAACCAGTATTGCTTTAAACCTATTTAATACTATTCTGCAAACAGCAACTAACCGGGCTGAATTAGAACGTTCATGGGCTGCTATTGAGAGAGATATCATCATCCAAGAACAATGGGAAGCTATACAGAGGCAGTTGAGAAACTAATTATGCTTTACCCTTCCTTTTTATTCTTATCCTTCAATTATCTTTACCTTTACAGATGCCTTGACGGTATACTTTACAACCTTAAAGTATAAACTCAGGAACAACACACCCATTAGTATAAGTTCTTCCCAACAACTTGTACAGAGTTCCACACCAAACTCCCCTCATCAACACCATTGATCCTCATACCATCTTGCAAGTTTTCTTTCCAAATACAGTATCCACTCCTGCATCATCTAACTTGCTTACAAATATTAGGATCCCGGCTAGTTTTGGAATGTGCAGAACCCCAAGGACAGTTATAATCCTTCCATCTTTTAGCAGCAACTTAACCCTTCCACGTCCCAAGATTTTGGTTGTCGAGTCATCTCCTAGGAATACATCACCACCATCGTATTTTTCATATTCAGAGAACCACTCCCTGTAAGGAGTCATATGGTATGATGCACCTGATTCGATCAACCACACATCATGGTTTGCATGTGTACCTGTAGATGCCAGGTAAACATCACCTCCTTCTTCAGTGGAGGTTTTCGCCTCTGGGGAAGATGTACTATCATATCCCTTTGGTTTTTCAACCTTCTTAGACTTGCAATCTTTTTTATAATGCCTTGTTTTACCACACTTCCATCATTTCCTCAAAGATTTTACTGCAGACTTAGATCTAACTATATATTTAGGTCTCCCCCCCAAAGACTTACCAGGATTCTTGTCTTGGGTACGTTCTCTTACAAATAAAGAATCTATTCTATGTCCATCCATGCTTTTTTTCCTCATCTCTTCAGTTAACAAAGATGCAACTACATCCTCATACTTCAATGTAGATTGAGTAGTACTACCAATTGCTACAACCAGATTATCCCAAGAGTCTAGCAAAGAACATAGCAAAGTAATACACGTATCTTCTTATGAAATCATAATGTTAACATAGACAAGTTGACTTACCAGAGGATTAAAGGCATTTAGATGTTCTGTCATAGAATCTCCATCTTCCATCCTAAGATGACACAGCTTCTTTCGAAGAAACAACTTGTTTATCAGGGACTTTGATTGATACAAATTCCCTAACTGATCCCATAGTTCCTGGCTGTATATTCTCCTGAGAGATTCAACAACATCGAATATTCCAGGAAGAGTCGAATAGTACTCCTTGATCTTCTGTCCAAATTCTCCCAATCTTCCTTTGACATACCAATAGGTGGTGTACTAGTAGTTTGTGTACTAGTAGGTTGTGTACCAGTCGACTGTGTGCCAGTAGGTTGTGTACCAGTAGGTTGTGTACTAGGATCCACAGCGATCCATTGTTCCTTGTCTATAAGAAGGTGCTCCATATTGAGCTTCCATAGCTCAATTTTTTTACAGTTGAACTTCTCTATCTCGATTCTAGAAGAGCTCACCATTCCTCTTTCTACACTCGAATATCCACTACAAAAGATCCCACTAAACCCAGGTTTATCACAGACCCAAGATAAAATTGATCTATCAAGACCGAGCCAAACCCTCAACAACAAAGGCGTCCCTCTGAAGCCAAAAATGAGCTATGATACCACATGTAAGTTTTAAACCTGTGAAGTAAATCAATGCATATATATTCTTAAGCAAAACAGAAATTAATCAATGGGTCATTCACATAGTACACAGAGATTTATACCGGAAACCCTCAACCAGGGAAAACCTTTCTTATATTCATTATATAGAATTTCACCATTTTCCATACAATATATACAATGTTTTTATGTATTTCGTATATACCAAAACCCTAATCCCTTAATCTGGGATTAATTTAGAAAACCACTAAAAATAGAAAAATCCACTAAAAAATAGCAAAAACTGCCCAAACGAAATTTTGGGGCATTGCCCCTAATGTTGCGCGTAACTAGAGGGATCGTTAGATGCAGTTGTTGAACCTGATGTTCCCACACACACACATGCAAATAAATAACATATACCCAACACTATTCAGTTCTTGTACATCTTCCTTATTTTTCTTCTTGTTGTTGTTGGGTGCATCATACTCTTCACGAGTGACTACAGGACTTTCGATGAGGTCAGGGTCGGAGAGTTATGTCTGTTCTACTGGTATGAGGAATTATGTAGACCATTCCTTAGTTATTTCCTCCATATCTTCCTCAGTGAGTTTGTAATAGGACTGGAGCTCTTCTTTGTGTTTGTCTCTAAGCGCAATGATATAGATGAAGTGTCTGTCTGTGCGGAACTTCGCTATTGGCCTGAACCTATGAAGGGTGTTCGGCGTCATACGAGGGAAGGATTCAATGGCCCTCTTCAGTTGTAGATAATATGTGTGTAACACCGCATTTGACTGACATTTCTTCGTCATGTCCCTTGAATACCATAGTGTAGTGAACTTCGCAGCTAGTGGTTCGAACAGCTCAATTTCAGGGAAGGTCGCTCCTTCTGGCATCTCCCAAGAAATGAAGGCAATGAGAATCAGTAGCCAACTAAAATGGAACTCGTAGCCCAAATATCGATCTTCATATAAGGCTTTCTCTAACTGGTTGATGAGGTAGCTCGCCTAATTCATTTGCAGCCCTTCAACGCATTTTCCTGCGAGATCGACGACAAACCCCGTGACCTGCATTGGCTTGTTCTTCCTGACAATCTTACCCGCAATCAACTGGAAGGCTATGTGTACTGCACCATTCTATATGGAGGATAAATTGTAGCCTCGCTTCCCCTTCTCCACATCTCCATAGGTGTCTTTGATTTGTTGCACCAGGGCGTGATATGCAACCTTCCCTGGGTAAAACTCATGTAGGTCTGGTCCTTGCATGCTCAACCCGGCGATCCGATGGATCAGCGTCGAATCAATAGTGATGCACCTATCCAACCATAGGTAACCACCATGGAAGAAATATAGCATGATTTTAACGCATGCGTTAACCTCCTGATGCCTACCGAAGTGTGGTATCTTCATCACATTGAGGATGGTTGATCTTGCGATGTCCATAGTTCATGGGTGGGGGATTATCTTCGACTTCTTCCCCATTGTCTTGGTCAAATAATTGTGTGGTGTGAGCATTCCATATTTCTTGTGATCTCCCAAGTTGAATTCATTGATCTTCAACGTCAGAATATATCCTAATTGTGGTCCAACTGCGCGTATCCCCTTCGGGAGGTACGCAGTGATCAATGTGTAGTCGAAGTCCCTTGGGATGTTGTCATGACTAACCATGCCAGCTAGAGGCAGGATGTAGTTGGGCAGGATTTATGGGAAGAGCTTCATGTTTTCCAAGTCATCACAATGGTTTCTTTGTTTATCTGTCGCAATTCGGGATGGCCAAGATCGACGTCCAGTCAATGGGAATGCTTGCAATCCTCTCGTTGATGAAGCTTGTGCTCCTGTGGACATGACCTTCTCATCCATGAGGTCTATGAGGATCTCTTCGACAGATTTCTCTATTGTGCTAAAGTCACTTGACATACATGCTCGAGATCAGATATCTCAGGTCGATGAACAAACACTCAATGTAACAGAATGGGTGGTGAGGTCTCAATAAGCATAGCACAGTAATAGTCAACTCTCTGTGGGCTCGAATAATCACTATTTGCAAAAGTGCTCCCGGTAAGGCATTCGATGGGTTAAATAGCTAACATCGTAAAGGGATCCTCCAATGGGTAGGAATGCCTCAATGAATATGATTCCATCCGTTATGGCGCGGTCCCAACGGTCCAATGGCGATGACTCTGGCAATAACTGCAATTCTAGTTGTTCTGGAGTGTTGGTCTAATGGTCGGGATTCCTCCAATGGTCATATTTCTTTATCGTGGTGAATTTCCAATCTACATTGTTCTGATATTTCATCAAGGTTCAAGTTCTGCAAACCTTCCTTCTGTGAAGTCCTCTATGGAACTTCCTACAATTTTTCTAACTTTGTTTTCTTCTTATTGATCTTTCTGGCTTTATTTCCTGTGATCTGTGTCTCTGGATTCCTCTTTCCATTATTGTTCTTATCTTCTCTTGGCATAGTAACTTTGCATTGTTGAGGATCTTTCACAAGGTTTGAGGGTAATACTTTTTATCTTTCTGGAGTAGGTGCTCTACTCTCCTGTATGGACAGGTGTTTCAAGTCTGTCTGCATTCTTTCAACTTCGACATCCTGTTATGTGGCCCTTAGTAGCTTCGACTTGTCCTCTATTAAGCGTGTTATTCTCCTAGCCATGAAATACCTTAGTTATTTCCTTTTCTATTCTAGAGCTTCCTCTTCTTCTTTCCTACGGATTTGATCTTTCTCAATCCAAGTTTTTCCTAGCAAAAGTGAAAAAGGAGTGTTGTTCTCAACAAACTTAACAACCTCAAATTCTTCTTTCGTTGATGCTCCATGATCAACCATAGGTACATGGGAAAGTATTCCACATAGGGTTATCATCTTTCCTTTAAACAATCCTATTCCTCCCAATGAAGGAATCGTAGTAGGCCTTCCTAAGATTTCACAAGTACTTTATGTCATCATATTAACCTGTGTTTCTGCATCCAATACACAGTCTATGTCGAAGTCTCATATTTTTGTTTCTATGCACTCTTTTTATTTTAAGATTTTTTATAAACCGATGTCTCTGTGATCATTCAATGTTTCTTTCATCTGTAATAATATAGTCTTTGATTCTCTCTAATGGTCTAGCATATTCTTAGTTTCATGGCCTTTCTCATGGTTTTCTTATCTCATATTCATCTTTTCAACTTTAGCAATCATTCTAGGGAAATCCAAAACCTCATGATCCATATCTTTACAACAAAGACAACTAGGACCTCTACTAGGGAATTCCTTAGAAAGATGTCTCGGTCTTCTACAACTATAACAAAGAGTTAATCCTTTCTTTCTTTTAAACGATCCCCAACCTTTCTTGTACTGTGCATTGGGATCACAGTGATGAACCTGCAAAAAAATCTTTCTAGGATCCTGCATCCATTTGTTAGTCTCGGACTCCTTTCTATGCATAGGAATAACATATCTTTCATTATTTCTATCGGATCTATTCATATCAAATCTTATTTCTTCTAGCTGCGCCCTAGTTTTCAGACTAGGACAAAATCTATCAAGCATACCTAGATCCATTCCTTCGAAACAAAAAATTCCACTTATCTTACCTTTATCAGAGCACAAAGCTTTAATATCTTATCTCTTTTCTTCATATCTGATTCCCTTCTTAGCACAGAGCTTCGCAAGTCAAGTAGAGTACTGCACACCACAACAGCAGATCTACACACAAAGATTTATTTTCTTCAGTTCCCAGCAATCACAATTTCAAGTCCTGACAATGGAACCATTTGTTGGTACAAGGGAATACCCAAGGTTCAACGCTTCAACAGTGCACCAACAAAACCCTAACTACCGGTCCTTTCGACAACACCTGTGAAGCATATGAAGTCTCACCCAAGGTAGAGGCAGGGGGGGTTATAGGACTCAAGTGTCTACAACCTAGCTGGAACACAGATCCGTGATCACGGTACTTAACAGAGCACTTCAGCAGTTTAAAATTCATTAGTATCTAACCCTTATCCACATCGTAGGTAAAACCTTAATTACATAGCAGCACAGTATTCAATAGTATCTAACACATCCAAGCCCTTAGCACATAGAAATAGATCAGATCTAGCATTCATTCACATCACTAAGAACTAAGCTACTATATCAGATGCATCTAACATACATAAATACGACAGCATTAAGAATAAATCACATCAATTACACAAATCAACCATAACCTAGGATATATGTGGTTCACCCCCAGTGTGGGGCTATGTCCACTAACTCTTCTTCTTCGTTATTATCTTCTTTCAATCTCCTTACATGCACAGAACCACAAGACCAACTCCGCATAGGACAGGATGTCTATGTGCACCTCGCCAGATCCTCCTTCCTTGAGCTTGGTACAGCACAGAGCCTTCTTAAAATCACTTGCACTTAGCTCTGCAAGTTCTCAACACACAGTATGTACAGAGTTGACTCAATCACATAGATCCAACTACTTACATCACTTGCACTAAGCACAACACCTCATTATGCCCCCTACTTACATCGCCTATACTTCTATTTATACATTACAAATGGGTAATACCCATGGGTCGACATCCCATACCTGTTACATAAAACCTAAACCCAAAAATCCCTCAAAAGATGGCGAGATCCCGTGATCTACGCTTCACCTTGCGCTCCATCTTTGACCAGCCTGTCGAAGTTCCAAAAATGGTCAAACATGACCAAGGTTCTCCAAAAATTTCTCAAGGGTCAACACTTATCTGTTCCACATGAATTATAAGGAAGAATGTTTTTTATAAGCACTAATTCTTTATTCACCACAATTCATGTGGGACTAAAGAGCGAGAAATTAAATCAAAGGATAAGAATGATCCATGAACGAGATCGACCATTGTTAGGAAGTGATCTTCCAGAGCTTATAATGCATGATCCAAAGGTTTATTTTTGGCAAGAGATACCTTGTTGGAAAGGTAATTTGAAAAGACAGACAATGGGATAAGTTTCAATGCCTAAATTTTTCCATAATTATTCCAAAAATTAAAATATCAATCAGCTCACTTTTCATGACTTGATGGGAAATTTATTTGGAACCTCAACTTCTCAAGGCCATAAATTGAGATCCAGAACTCAAAATTTCTCTCAAGAGGAATATTTATAAATTTGAGATGATGAATATTTCTCCTATAATGGTTTTTGTAGCTAAGAAGTCACTTATAATTCTCATAAAATTAAAATACAGTGCACTTCTTTTCATACAATCAACTTCAAATTTTGAAAATAAAAGTTCAATAAATAACTTTTATAAAAGATTAAAGTGGGTCCCTCTTGGAGGCACAAATTTCAATGACTTAAATTCATTAATAAGAACCAATTCCAAAAAGAGGAAACATGTAGGAACTTGTAGAATAAAAGAAACCCTAACTACTTCAAGAAGCATTGTGAGCAGATGTAAGAAGGGCAGAGCACCATCAAAAAAAGGTTGTTGTCAGACCATCATCGAGTGAGATTATCATAATAGCATTGTTCCTCCTTTAGTACACAACCAACTTTCTCATATGAAAATATAGATATCCATTTTCTTACTTCTTCTACTACACAATTTCTCTCAAGGTTTTGTGTTTGTATGTATGATATTGAGAGTAAGGTTGAGTTCTTATGTGTTTTATTTAGTTTATTCTAGAAATTTTCCTTAAAAGATCAATAGGATTATTTTACATCCATATATATGACTGATAATGTAAGCCAGGGTTGTCTAATATTTTCATGGAGGCTCATTTTGTGCATTTGGCAGGCTTTATTTCTTAACATTAGTCAATAGGTTTACTTAAACGATTTGTAATGTGACAGATATTTTATGTATTGAACTCTCCATAGAAATATTTTGGGATATTACATTACTTTAATATCAAAGACTTTGATTTCACGCATGAGATTCAAAATGTGTATCTATCATAATCTTTTTTGTGCCTAATGAAGTGGTCATTTAAAGTTCTCTAAAGTGATCAACCCCACTTCACTCCTCTTTTTCTTATGAGAAAAAATAGTTGTATCTTCTACTTTCATGTGTTTCGGAGGGATGTTATAATGAATCTGGGTACATGTTTATTTTGATATCGAAACCATTCTTTATATTTTTATTGTTTAGAAGTTGTTAGGTCCATTTCCAAGAGAAATTCATAGTCAAGGAGAAATCTAGTTATCAAGAACCATTTTACATACAAACTAAAGCAATAATATGAGGTTTGTTGTTTAGCATTCTCCCATTTGACAACCCAATCCAAGAACATCAAGCTACATCTTTCAGAAAATAGTAGAGTACATGTTATAGCAAGATTTTCCTCACCCTATGCAAACTTGCTCATAAGGCCTTTTTCCATTTCCTTATGCAAACTTGAAGTACCTTTTTGCAGTTCCCATTGATAAAAATAATATTCTTCCACATATACCCTCCCTAATAGTTATACAGCATGTGTATACATGTGTTGCACCATTACATCCCACGTACATCGGTTTTTGTGCCCAAATTAAAAAATTGTGTCAGGTTTCCATGTCACGTCACGAGATCCATGATCCTTGACCTTCCATATACTGGAAAATTTCTGACTCGACCCTTCAGTTCCATTTGAAGGATATAAATGGGCCCTATCCAATCTTTGGAAAAGAGGAGAAGAATTCAACTTTGAGAGAAAATTTACTCTAGATAAATTATTCACTTCATATTGAGTCTGCATCCCTTTATCCTCTTAAGTCTGAACACATTGTTCATACCCCAAGCTCTTCCCTACTTGATTGATAACCTCATTATCTCTCTTATATGATCTTTCCTTTGGTGAAGGATTGAAATGGTGGAGGCCCAGCTGGAAGGGACTTATTTTCTCAGTTTTGGACCGTGCCGACACGGAATTTTGTAATTCATTCACTTTTGTTGATTACATTTTAATAGAAATACTCTTTTCTCGTCCAATTAATGTCTTGCAAATATTTGAATTGTTACTACCTGGGCATATTTGTTATGAATATTGATGGATTATGCTATTGAATTTGCTACCTTTATATATTATCACCACATGCTTGCATTTCTTGGTTGTTGAGGACAAGTTGCAGGTATATTTCTTTGAGTTAAGTGCTCAACGGTGGACTTCATCGAACGTCTGGACGAGGTAGGCTCTTTATCTTGTCTTTTTAGCATATTTGTTTATATATCATACTTGATATTAGAGTTGATTTCTACAGTCATTTTCATCTGTTGTGGTTTACCCCATTCCATAGAGAGATTTTCATTATAACATAATTGGCGACCATACTGGGGAAAGAATCTTCTTTTCGGGGTTTTGAGTGTTTTTTCTCCTTTGATTTCTCTCGTTTATATTGAGTTTCTTGTTGTCTTATTTCTTGACAGCCTCTGTTCATTTTGAGTCTGAGTTTCTTAGCCTTATCCTTGACCTGGCAGTGTTTTAATACATATCCACAGGTTTTTACCTGACAATCGCATACATACGTGTGTTGTCATTCTACAAGAGGCGTATATACACAGTTTTCTCCTGAACAGTCACATACATCATTCTTGTGTGCTTGGTTGTTGAGTTTGATTCTTGTTGGGTAATTTTTTATGGTTGTTGAGTCTTCTTAGGTCTCTGTTATGATTGTTAAGTGCCTGCAGAGTGATGGAAAACCTTTCTTTGGTTGAATTTTTGGACGGTTCATTTCTCATCATCCTTTTCATTGATTGTCCTTGCATATTGGGTTGGGTGTTTTATTCTTGATATCATACTTGGTTTGTCTCTGATTGCATTCAGTAGAATTTTTATATCAAGTTCTTGTTCAGTCCTTGCATTTTCATTCTTTTATATTGAAAATACAAAAATATTAAGCATTTTGCATTATTGGCATTTGATCTTTTGGGTTCTTATCGTTGATCTTAGTACATGTATGGAAAGATTGCATTTTATTTTGAATTGCATAATTAAATTGAAAATTTCATTTCGAAAAGCTTATCATTCATTGGTAATTGAAGTTAGGACTTTCATTTTATTCATATCCATTTATTTTACTTTTTGAGTCATAACATCATCAGTTTCATTATTGCACCTTTTTTAGTAAGCAAGGCCACTAAAGACAATGTTGATAATTTAAAATTGATTAGAAATGATTTTATTTTCTAGGGTGCACAAACTAGCTTAGGATTTAGAGCCTTGGAATAGGATTTTGTGAGTAAAATTCTCCAAGGCTATTAAATCAACATATGTTTCTCACTAAGGGAGTGATGAAATCCATTGTATAATTGGTGACGTCAGGAGGCTCCGCTTACACCATAGTTAAGCACAAGGTCGCATGAGGTTGGTTGAGGGGATATCCCCCCAATACCTTCTTAGTGTCAAATATATTTCTGGGGATCTATTTGTATATGGGGATCTTGCTAGTACCTTTACCTTTGTGAGAGGTGGTGCTTTTGAGGTTTCAAGCTTTGATACCATGCCCATACGGTGGACCTGACTTACGACTGTTCGTTTTCACATAGGTTATATCACGGTTGCTTAGTTGCTTGACATAGGTACCACATAGGTTACTTGCAGGGGTTATTATGCAGGTACCCTGGGTCATATAAGAGTCAGACAACACACAACCTTTATGGAGGATTACCTTTCCGGGGGAATCTGATCGACTAGTTGTTAAGCCCACGAGGGCCCTTATAATTGATTATGATACCTCCAATATTTTGCAGGGAGTCACAGGCCCCTCTTGGGTGAGGCATACCTACTTTAGGGAGGGAGGCCCCTTTCAGCCACTTTATCGTGTTTATGTGCATATTGGCCTTTTGTTTATTTTGGTGTGTTCTCTGATTACTAGTTGGCCTTAGGATTTGTTTTTATATCTCAAGTCTTGAGTCATCGTGGAGCTAGACCAGCTTCCCCACAGGTATTGTCACATGTTATGATTACCATTGCATATTGAGTCTTTTCCTTTTAAAAGGCGTAAATTTATCAAGCATAGTACACACACCTCCACTTACCAGACTTGTGATCATACAAGGATGAGTATTGAATCAAGTCAGAAAGATACTAGGATTCCTTCAACTCCCATACCCACTATAGTTAACAACACTCCTTTGACACCTTCAACCACAATGGTTGTAGTGTCGGAGGTTCCTATCATCACTCATGTTCTTCCTATAGTGAATGCTCAACCTATAGCCATGATCCCTTTTGAGTCCCTTTGTCACTCACCGGGATACAATATTCAATCCATCCCTATGGCCTCTAGCCCTTTTTCTTATGGTATGTCGAATTTCACATCGCAATTTTCATCCTCCATCCCAACATAAAATCCAAATACTAGTATTGGACTTGGGGGCATGGCTCCTTCACATACTCCATTTTCATTTGGTGGTTCTCATATCCCACAAACGACTCATATAGTTGGAGGAATTCCTCCTTTTCACCCTGAATCTAATCCTGGTCCTAATGCTCCTGTATGGAGTGGTCAACTTGGCGAACAATTTTTTGCTTACAGTCTGTCCCTTACACCTACCTCCTCTATACCAATTCTGACCAACACATTTGGCATGACAAATACACCTTTATCCTCCATATTCACACCCGGAGGAGGTCAGTTTCATACCTTGGGAAACCCCCAACCTAGAGCTACTTTGGCTGGGGAAAATTTTTACAACCCTCATCATAACATTCCTACTAGAATGGTGCCCAACCAACCCATCATGAATCAATTCAGAGGAGGCTCTTACAATCCAGGATAGGGTCATGGTGCATACCAGAACCTTGCATAGGTTGTGATTCCCCAACAACAATCTTTCCTAGGATCTTGGGGCCAGATGTCGCAACCCCGTCTCCCTTTTCTAGCCACATTCAATCTTCCATACTTGTCTCTATTAATGAATGACATTGTGCATCGTGATCCAACATGGCCCCCCGTCCCCACCAAGCTTCCTTTGGATATTCCAAAATTCAAAGGCAAGACTGGTGAGGATCACGGTGATCATGTCACTACTTTTCACCTTTGGTTCTCTTCAAACTCCATTAACCACGATTTTATTCGTTTAAGATTATTTCAACGCACCCTCAAAGGATTCTTCGTGAAATGGTATATAGAGCTACTAGGGGGACGTACGGAAATTTTCATTACATGGTTTTACTCTTCCTCAACCACTTCCAATTATCGGTTCGTTACGATGTTGGCATAGAAATTGTGTTGGCCTTCCGTTAGGAAAAAGCCACCCATATCTCAAATCACGTCCAAGAGTGGTGTAGACGTAAGAGGTTGATCAAGTCTTACATACCTCTGTAATTCCTGCTAGAGTGGTTCCTTAAGTCTCTACAGCCTTATATTTCTAAGGATGTTTCTACATCTTGGGTTACATCTGAGGAAGAAGCAATTTTTAAAGCCCAATAGTTAGATATTATATATGTTGAGTCTAGGATGTTATACGATATTCTTCTGGATGCACCAAGGTCAAACTATGACCTTAGACAAAATCCTGAGCCCCATGTCGATGGCATTGTAGGCTCTGCCAATGTGAAATATGTAGACTTGGTGACAAGCCAGTTGAAAGAGTTGTCTCTAAACTAGTCTATAGGAGGGCCAACTTCGTCTGTGTCCTCCACTCCCACTCACTCGGAAGATGTACATTATGTGCAATCGTCAACCAACCCGAATGGTAACTAGCAACCAGGAGGGAATAAAAATAAAGGACGTGGTAACAATCATAAGGCTAGGAAGAATAATAATAAACCCAAGGACAATGGTAATAATGAGAAGTCGAATAATAATGTTGGTGAGGGAAAGAAAGAAAGGCAGAAGGTGAAGTTTCCCTGCAAGATTTGTACAAATGATCACCTTACCCACTTGTGCTCCAAAATTGTGGAATCTACGAGGCTTTTATCTCTCATGCCCGTTGTGCTGACTAATATTTTTCCACATAATCATCAGATGTCCTTGAGCTCCTCGAATGCTAAAAATGCGGCGATTGGGAGTCAAAACCCACCAACGCAAGGCGGTGATCGTCTATGCATCAATATGGTTAAGTATGAGGTTAATGTAGCCACTCGGTCTAGCGATTACAATTATTCATAGACTATACCTGGTCTAGAGTCTCCCCCTCATCTAGAGACACCTTTACAGATTGAAAAAACAGAGCCCTTGCCTCGTATTTCGAAAGGAGTACTCAAGCGCTCTACCCACAATCCTAATGCTAGAGCCACCCAGAATTACTCTATGGTTGAGGATCTGGGTCAAACCCCTTGTGTGATATCATCTCTAGAGGTACACCAGACATGTCCTTCACAGAGGAATGCATTTTTATCTGCATCAGGATCTCTAGATCCTTGTGGATCTAAAGTTATCAAGTTTGACGCCATGGATGTGAATCCTTGCTTTCCTTACCATGTGGCATTCCAAATCCATGTGGGTTACTCAAATTATATCATCAAACATATTGTTGTTGATGAAGGCATTGCAACATGCGTGATGTCCCTGGTCTATTGGAAAGCCCTCAAATCTCCGACCCTTTCTCAATATCTGACCATGTTGACTGCTCTTTACGGTCATTCTTTCCACCCTCACAGTATTATTTCTACCTTCCCAATCCAATTATGTGGGGAGATGATGGAGGTGGATGTTAAGGTGGTTGATGCACCCCTCGACTATAAATTGTTACTAGGATGCAATTGGACTTATGCTATGACTGCAATTGTATTTTTCGTCTTTTGTACTCTTTTCTTTCCTCACGATGGGAAGATCATGACAATCGACCAGTTGTCCTTTGCGTATGCTAGCCCCAATGACCTTCGATCCCCATGATCGACAATTCTCAGCCAACAACTGAGAATATCGGCATCGGAATGTATTCATCCCTTATGGGTACCTTCGACTTCATGGCATCGGTTCATCATATTTACGCCATGTCCAGTAGCTCTGCTTCTTCAATGCGATATGTTCCTTTCCGAACTTCATATTTTAATGATCCTTGGACCCTACCTTCCTCAACTATGTCTTGTGAAGGTCAGTTACATACTAGAATGGTTATACCACTATCGACAATGGATATTCCATATTAGGTTGTTATTGACTCTTCCGTCGATCTGGATCCTGTTACCTCGCAGAAGGACAAGGAGGATCATGTTCTCGAGCCCATGTGGGCCACCTCATCATCTTCTTCACGTGACTGCCTCGATGATACTTTAAATTTGAATGAATCAATTGTAGAGTCCATGAATGGTTCTAATAGGCCATGGGATGATATGCACCATCGCTCTTATTTTCTCCCAGATATTGCTAGAATCGAACAAGATGATTTAGGATCTACCTTGAGCGAGATAGTCGGTCACATCGTAGTTCCACTTGATACAAAAGACATTTATGCCGAAGGAAACATGGAGGGTATCTCTCCTACCCTCACGATTGATATCTCTCGTATCCCTAGCAATATTGAAAATGTATACATCAGTGCAGATTGTTCGCTGAAAGAAATTCGGATCTACATCAAACTATTCAAAGAATTTTGTGATGTATTCACTTGGTCATATGAAGAGATGTCAAGCATCAACCCTCAAATTGTCAAACATGAGAATAAAACCTATCCGGATGCTAAACATGTTCGGCAATGAATTAGAGTTGTCAATCCTAGGAAGGCCCCTGCTATTAAGGAAGAGGTAGAAAAACTGCTTAACGTCAGCTTTATCTATTTGGTTCCCTTGACTTAATGGGTATCATATCTCGTTACTGTGAATAAAAATAAAGGAACCATCTGTGTATGCATGGATTTACATGACTTGAATAAGGCATGTCCCAAAGACAACTTCTCGAAACCCTTCATTGATCAGATTCTTGATGAATGTGAAGGAAGTGAAATTTTTTCTTTTATGGATGGATTTTCAGGGTATAACCAAATTCAGATTAATCTCAAGGACAAACATAAGATGGCATTTATTTTTCATTGGGGTACATTCGCATACTGGAAGATGCCTTTTGGCCTAAAGAACTTTGGAGCAACCTTCCAATGAGCTATGACCTTCACATTTCACGATCTCAAACATATAGTCGAAGCCTATATCGACAATCTCGTTGATCACTCTCGTAAGAGAGTGGATCACCCTACACACCTTTATCTAGTTTTTGAAATATTTTTCCATTACCGCACCTGTTTGAACCCTCATAAATGCATCTTTTACGTTAGGTCAGGTCGACTTCTAGGATTTTTAGTCTTTGAGACTGGGATCATGGTGGATTCGTTAAAGGTTGAGGAAATACTTTGATTGCCTCCCCCGTGTACTATTCATCAACTTCAAGGTTTACAAGGGAAATCTAACTTTTTACGACGGTTTATAGGGAACTATGCCAATATTACTAAGGTTTTCATGCATCTCTTAAAGAAGGAAATTCCTTTTATCTGGGATGAGTGAGCCCAGGAATCCTTCGATACTTTGAAGAAAGCCTTGGTATCGATGCCTCTGCTGAAGTCTTCAAACTATGATAGATATTAATTTATGTATATCGTCACATCCGAAGAGACAATTGGTATGGTGTTGGTTTAGGAGGATGAAAATCTCCATGAGCACATCATTTACTATGTTAGTCAAAACTTAGTCAAACCTGAACTCAAATATTCTCATATTGAAAAGATAGCTTTGGCTGTCATTCACGTAGTTCAATGATTATGACACTATATATTTCTTGGAAAATATATTGTGGTTGCCAATGTCAATATGTTTCAATACATCCTTACTAGGTGTATCATAGGGGAAAAATACAATAAACGAATTGTCATTTTACAAGAATTTGTTCTTGATTTAGCTTCTGCAAAGTCCAAGAAATCAGTAGTTTTTGCAGAGTTAATATCTGAATTCTTTTAGTTATATGAGGATGTTATTCATGTTGATTCATTTGCATATGAACACATTTTCCTTGTCTCATCGGCAGACCCCTGGTATGGATATATTGTTGTCTATCTTCAAACTTTGAAGTTCCCTTAGCATCTCTTGAGAGATGACCAACGGTGTATACGATACAAAGATAAGAAATACCTTATCATTGGTGAAACTTTGTATCACCAAGGATTAGACAGTATCTTGCATCATTTCTTGACTCACAAAAAAACTAAGTATATTCTGAATGACTACCACAATGGGGCTTGTGGTGGTCATCTATTCGGGCTTGCGACAGCCCAGAAAATTTTGTAAGCCGGTTATTTTTGGCCTTCTGTTTTTAAAGACGATGTTGAAGCGGTTAAAAAGTGTCATTCCTTCCAGGTTTTCACTCAGAATATGCACTTGTATCCAACCCCTCTCCATCTAGTCATCACCGTCAGTCCCTTCACCAAGTGGGGGGTGGATTTTGTGGATTGCAACCCAAATTCAACTTGGGGGCATCAGCACATTATCGTGGTCGTAGACTACTTTAATAAGTGGTTCGAGGTTGTGCCTACAGTTAAATTTGATGGTAAGATTGTTTCTTTCTTCATGTTCAATCAAATTATAGTCAGGTTCAGAATCCCAAGTGAGATTGTCACTAATCATGGCAGTCACTTTCAGAACAAAATGATGCACGAATTAGCATTGAAACTAGGGTTTATGTTGATACTGAGAGGGGGGTGAATCAGTATCAAGTACAATTTAAAACATTTTTCAAATTATACTTAAACAATTCAACTATATCCAATGAGAAATGAACAATTGTATAAGAGTTACACCAATACACCACAATACACCATGAACAATATATGAGAAATAATCAATAGTTATTGTTCAAGGGAAGTAATGAATTCCAAAGGTAGCTACAGATTCCAAATTTAAAGGGAGGGATAAACCTCCAAGAGGAAGATACAATCCTCCAATATCAAGGGAGATTTTAACTCTTCATCCTTTCCCCTTCCTTCCACCCAAGAATATATGAGAGATAATAAAACTTTACATTAAATCATCACCATCAACCAATCATCACATAGAACCTGATAATGCTTCCTAAGACTTCTTCAATTTCTGCAATTCTTCAATTCTTGGAGTACTCTGATCCTGTAGATAATATTACTCAATGTATTCTCTGAAACTCCTCCAATATTCACTCCTTGAATCCTTCCCAAAAATAGGTTATAGAAAGAATGGTAGACTTTATTCAATTCTGGTCTATTCAGGAAAGTGTACTTGCACAGAATGCCCCGCGCTCAATAATTAACATCCAATTCTGAAACTCACACAAGAAACTTCAGTTTGTACTATTTTTAATGAAGTTTGTCCCACTTCATTTGGATTATCGATGAATAAGTTATGATTTTTTTACCAAGAACACATGTTTATTGACTAGCTTCAGGACTGGTCACAAACCCTATCTTCCACAGAGTGTATCTCCATAATTATAGCGAATCAAGAGCTGAAATTTTTACCAAAGGTACATTTATATGTCTTCTCAATACCATAGCAATTTCACCATCTGAATCGTTCTAGAAAAAAAATGTATAGAAAAAATGGTAAGATGACCTGAAAATAATATACCTTAGAACACATCACCAAAAGACTTCATCCTTCCTCGAAATCCGGCCTTCTTTTCTTCTTATTTCCTCTAAAATTCGACTTATATCAAATGAATGTATAATGATGTTTATTTATACCATTTATGTCACTTCCTTTTAACATTAGGGTCGACCTGACACTTTCTTATTTTGTAATTCTTTTCTTTAATTATCTCCAGGGCCTACATGTACTTCCTTCTTCAATTCA
>ML791149.1:123817-168541 GCA_009831015.1 Picea engelmannii
CAAATGTAAAGGGAGGGATAAACCTCCAAGAGGAAGATACAATCCTCCAATATCAAGAGAGATTTGAAATCTCCATCCTTGCCCCTTCCTTCCACCCAACAATATATGAGAGATAATAAAACTTTACATTAAATCATCACCATCAACCAATCATCACATAGAACCTGATAATGCTTACTGAGACTTCTTCAATCACTACAATTATTCACTTATTGGAGTACTTTGATCCTATAGATAATATTACTCAATGTATTCTTTGAAACTCCTCCAATATTCACTCCTTGAATCGTCCCCAAAAAAAGGTTATAGAAAGAATGGTAGACTTTATTCAATTCTGGTCTATTCAGGAGAGTGAACTTGCACATAATTCCCCATGCTCAATAATTAACAACCAATTCTGAAACTCGTACACAAGAAACTAAAGTCCATACTCTTTCCAATGAAATTTGTCCCACTACATTTGGATTCTCGATGAAGAAGTTATGACTGTTTTACCTGGAACACTTGTTTATTGACTAGCTTCAGGACTAGTCACAAACCCTATCTTCCACAGAGTGTTATCTCCATAATTATAATAAATCAAGAGCTGAAATTTTTACCAGAGGTACCTTGATATGTCTTCTCAATACCATAGCAATTTCACCATCTGAATAGTTCTAGAAAAACAATTATAGCAAAAATGGTAATATGACCTGAAAATAACATATCTTAGAACACATCACCAAAAGACTTCATCCTCCCTTGAAATCCGGCCTTCTTTTCTTCTTATTTCCTCTAAAATTTGATTTATATCAAATGAATGTATAATGATGTTTATTTATACCATTTATGTCACTTCCTTTTAACATTAGGGCCGACCTGACACTTTCTTATTTTGTAATTCTTTTCTTTAATTATCTTCAGGGCCTACATGTACTTCCTTCTTCAATTCACTTTGTCATCTTCAAAAATTCATTTCTCCTCAACCATGAGGATCCATGTGACGTGCCACATACCACCGGAAACAACATGATTTATACTATCCATCCATGGATGTTGTATCTGCATGTGCATTTTCCTTCATGTCCAAATACCTTCATCAATCTTGTGGTTCAAAACCCATGACTAGGGTTGACATCAATGACAACAACCAATCTTCCAACAGTTTAAACATGGTCATTCTTCCCCTTACTACCCCCAAGAAAATGGACAATTAGGGGCCATGAACAAGTATCTCAAGACCATTTTGTAGAAAACGGTCAGCCATAGCAAATTTGACTGGCATATCATGCTTTATCCATCACTTTGGGCATATCGAACCTTGGTTAAGACTTCCACCGGTTTTTCTCCTTTCCAATTAGTGCATGATGTGGAGACAATCCTACCTATTCAATGTGAAATCCCTTCTCTTAGATTGGTAGTTGTGCTACTAAATGACACTTTCGATCTTGAACAACACCTCGTACACCTAGAGATTCTAGATGAGCTGCGTCGAGACGCCTCCATGACTATCTAAGTGAATAAACGATGTGTCAAGGTCAAATCTGATAAGTATGTTCTTCCTCGACAGTACTCTAAGGGTGACTTGGTACTTCTATATGACCAATCCAAAGAACCACTGGGAGCATGCAATTTTAAACCCATGCGGCACGGTCCCTATATCGTGCGACATGTCTTAGAAAAAGGAGCCTATGAATTAGAATATTACGAAGGGAATACACTGGTTGAGTCGAGAAATGGGCTCTACTTCAAAATATATTACGCTTAAGCCCTAATATTGGGTGTAACTCTTTGTATACTAATGTATTTTAGTGTATATATATTTTCCCTCTTTTTTATCTTCAGCTTGCTTATCAATTTTTCCCTTGGTTAGCAGATGTAAACAAAGTCTTCGGTCTACTTACGATTCACAGACGAGGCCAGTTTTCATACACGAAACTTGGCCTCTGCCACTTGGGTTGTTTACTCACTCGAGGGTCTACTGATGTCTTCAGGTGGTGTTTTCCTAGGGCCATCCATGAATAATGTGACCAAATATAGCGTCGTTATAGAACTTTTGCACAATGTCATTTCACATGGTATTCACTCTTTAGAAGTTTGTCTGGACTCCCAGTTATTAGTATTTCAGTTGAACGGCAGTTACCGTGTGTGAGACTCTACTCTACTCCGACTATTCTTACAGGTACGACTTTTGGAATGACATTTTTTATTTTATTACTTATCATCACATACCTATAAGTTATAATTATGTATATGATGCATATGCTAATTTTGTTTTAGATTGGCATTTATCACATAACTAAAGCAAAGAAAACACTTTCATCAATGTACACATTGTAATATAAGTAAAGCCGAAGATCAATGTTTTTTATATATTTCATCTCTCCAAAACATATGGTGTTATAGTACAAAATTGGGGTTCACACCCTCAAAATACATATATGGTCGATCATACAATAATCATGACATCTACGCATGTGGCATTGAATGTGTGTCATGATAGAATACTATGGCGTTTGCGAGACGTTGAAAGAATCGTACCCAAGCACGGGGCACACCTACCACCTGTCATTGCATCGCCTCCAATAGATCCTCTACCTGAACCATGGGAATCCTTTTCATCAAACGAGACATGTTTCCATGCATGTTTTGAAGCACTTTATCAGCATCCCCTCCAGCTGGCTCATCCCCCCGGTGCCTCCATCAGAGTCGTGGAATTCTGTCCGAACGTCATGGATCGACGTCAGCATCACATACGTGTTTAGTTAGTACTCAACATCATCCAAAAATATTTTTGTTTTCTTATACAAAAATACAAAAAATGAAATATTCAAAAACTTTGGCATACCTATGTCTTCGTAGACGGAGCCTGGTCGTAACGGCATGTTTGGATCTCCTCTAAAGTTAATTCTTGCATAAGAGTAGTCCTCCAGAGCCATCACCTGCCAACTCCACCAGAAGAAAAACTCATCGTTTTAGAGTGTTGGCACGCTACCACCTCCATGCCGCCTCATCACCTCGGTCCACCGTGCCATGGCTGGATCGCAAGGTCTATGTGGAACAATCTTAACTCTAGGGCCCAATCTTGGAACCCACTCGAAAAAAAAATACATAGGATAGACGTTAACCCGAAGTTCCTCTTTCTACCCATTTTGTAGTCTATCAGTTGGCTCTTCATGTTGGCCAGCAGTGAGGTGCACCAATCATAAATTGTGGGTCGCAAGCACTCCATTGAATAGAACATAAGTGGCCTCGATGCCCAGTGTAAAGAGATTGACCCTATGATCCATGTCAACATTAGGACAGCAATATTGAGACTTAGATTGTTGTGCTCTGATTGGGAGTTGGATCCCTGCCTTCTTGGTCCCTGCAATGTAATGAGTGGATATGTAATCATCTATGTTCATGCCACTCCCAGCTCCCCGAGCCTTTAGGTTGACCATCTCACTTCGACGCGACAATCCTATCAAGGAGTATATTTCTTCAAATTCAATCCTCAATGATTGTCCATCAACGTTGAAGGTTTCAGTATCTAGATCCCAATAGTTCACTAGCAACTAGAGAAGTCTCACTTGAGCCCTCATACATTTGAGAGCCCAAAACTTATATAGCCCACATATTTTTAAATCCATTTGGGCCCTTGGATCTCTCTCCACTACAGCATCCACCTCTTCATGCTCTCTTTCTCTCCACTCTAGCACCATCCTGCAATATTCAAAACATTTTTTGAGTTAGTAACATTTTTAAAACCATATCCACAGACATCTACGCAAGCTATAGTTTACACAATCACGTATAGGGTTTCTTATATGATAGCTATTTTGAAAACATGCATGTATAGGTATGTGTATACGCGACCTGATGATCTATAGCTTGCGTATACACTAGTTTCTAAGTTGCGCCCTAAAATTATTAAAAAAGGAGACAATTGCAAATTTTAATCCACTGGAAATAAAGAGAGGAGAAAGATGAATTACATGGTCCAGACGGTTGTTGATTCTGTCACTCGTGGTTGATGGAATATTCAGCAATACTGAGAGGGGGGGTGAATCAGTATTTCCTACTTTTTCTTATTAATTCCATCAATATTAAGCACACACATTAATTATTCAATTAAGAAATATAGGATGAACAACAAGCCCTTATGAACACAAGATTTTATCGTGGAACCCAACAGGGAAAACCACCAACTCTTTTATCATTAATAAATTGTTCTTTTACAAAACTATTTTCAAGCTGCAATTTTATGGAGAGATTGTCCCCAAGTTTCTTCAGCTATGACTGAAGGGATGCTTCCACGCCACATTTACCAGCTACAACTGGAAGGACGATACGACCGCCTAGTTTATCAGTTACCACTGAAAAGATGCTTCGACACCCTATTTATCAGCCACAACTAGAAGGAGGCTACAACCCCCTAGTTTATCAGCTACCACTGAAAGGATGATTCAACACCCTATTTACCAGCTACAACTGGAAGGAGGATACGACCTCCTATTTAGTCAGCTACAATTGACAAGGAAGCACCTACTCCCCTTCAGGCTCCAACCTTCCCTTGCACCACCCAACCACCCTTAATTTCACAATGCAATTCAATCTCTTCTACTCTTCATTGAATTTGATTCATGCAGCCATTAACACAAGTCCTATCATATTTGATTTTTTGATTTCGACTAGTTTTCCCTTGCTCCACCCTTCCTTCCTTTATGCAGGTTATAACACTTATAACTCTTTTAGTGTACTATGTTCAAGGTGTTCATAAACACACAGAGATATTATCAATTCTTCAAGTCTTCTTAGAATCATTAATTGTTATACTTTCTACTTGTCTGTTGCAACCTTTGCTTGTATGGTCTTCTGGTTATCTGCAGTCAAACTTCATCTCTTTCTCTTTGGCTTATGTCATTTAATATTCAATGAATCTGTTGCATTCCAATAAAGGTATTCTATATCAAATATTGGATTTCATAATTGTTGCTCTGTCTTCTTTTGTTCTTGATCTTCAATAAGACATTGACAGACCCATTAGAACCAACAGTTCTTCTTCTTGAAATCTTCTTTTGTTTTGATCTTCTTATCTAAACTCCAGAGACACATTCTTCTCACCACTCTTTCTTGTTTATATATTCTTCCAACTAGTGTGAGCTATGAAACATTGTGTCATTTTTTTGGACCATCGCACCCCTTCATTTAACAATAATCTCTGCAAATATATTAGAAATCGAGTTCTGCTGAGGCGCTTCCTTCAAACCATTTACATATGACCGAAAACGCAAAACCACGAGCTTATCAACTTAAGCGATGTATTATCTCTTACATTTATTTTTCTTATTCCATATGACCACAAGCGGTGACTAGGCGCTAGGCTAAGCAAGTGCTTGATCACTTATCAAAATCAACGGTCACATTTTAATCTCCCGATGAGATGGACGATTGTCAGTACTTTGTGACTTCAACCTTCATGAATTCCAACCTCTTTAAAAATATCCCAAATAAAAGATGTGTTTCCATAATCTTCAATGGTTGAGAATGCTCTCCAAAGTAGATGAACAGATAGCATTAACTTCGGGTTTTGGCACTTCGGGTGATTTCTCCTTCAAAATATTATGGAGTTCATTTCGCCAAATTAAATCGGATGGTTGGAGTTTATTTGCATGATGAATGGTTCTTTTTCATTTTGAAGCTTCAAGACTTCGGGAATTAGGTCATTTGCTGGTGGTGAAACTCTCGAAGTAAAAACTCTCAGAGTGACGTAACTTGTTGACGTCACTTATTAACGTGGCATGGACCTAGTGGTTGCCACGTGTCACTCATATTCGTGATTTACACGTACCTGAAATGTCAATTTCATCTTGACACTTGTCATTATCTGACTGTGCCACGTGTCCTTGTTGATGTGGTTTGTTGACATAGATCTCCCAATGTGGCACATATTCTTCTCTTGGATCTAACGGTTGTCCTAACTCCTGAAATGTATCTCAGATCGACAGATGAGAGTGACTTCAGAACTTCGGCCTTTAGGTGAACTCATATGTTCTTAATCATTTTTTCTCCGAAGTGGTTAGCACTGAAGTTGACCATTATTCTAATCCAATGACCATCATGTATTGTCCAAATCTGGTGGTCCTCATTTTCTTCGGGACTTTGGGGCTCTGACCTTCGTCATTTCTTATCATGTCCTTCACTTTATAGATCGGACAGTCAATATCACTCCTATAATATTTCTTAGATCGGACGACTCATGTTCTCTTTAGGACTTTGGTCTTCGAGTATTCGGGATCTCAGCCCTTTTCTAGTGGTCAACGTCGAAGTTGACTACTGTTGGTCTAACGGTTCCCCTTTTCTATTCCATATCAACCACTAATACTTAATTCTAGATCAAATCTTGATCTAACGACTGAGAAACATTCTGAAGCACTTGCTTCAGATCTGATGGTCCTTCTTTAACCCGAAAAATATTAACTCAATCCAATGACTATCAGGAATTCAGGTATTCAGGATCTCAACCCTTTTTCCTTGCTTATCCTATCCTTCCACTCAACTTGATCCATCGGTCAAGAATTCTCCTAGAGTAGATCAGTGATCAGGGATGATTGTGGGGTCCCAACTAGCACGATGTTTAAAACTATCGTCGAGTTCCGCAATGGAAAAATTGTTCGTTGGTAGTGGAACTGATGCCAACCGTAGATCTATTTGGCGGGTGACGATCGACCGTCTAAACCAATTGTGGGATTGGAATTAACGCGTTGTTTAATTCTCCCTTCGCACTCTGCAATCAATCACTACCCTTGATTTACGCTTGCATATCCGACGGTCACAACTTGATCTGATCGTTGAATAATCCTCCAACTGTCCTTAATTCCACAGTCACCCATATGACCAACGTGTAATGTATATATAAAAAAAAACATGTTTCCAATGAACAGTTGAGATCCTTCGTCATCAATTTGACATTTATTGATGCTTTGACCAAAATGTAGGGGACCTGACAGGTCGTCCCGGGCTCCAAGATGGTGAGCTTCTCGAGGAGTCTAAGCACCTAGAGCCCCCACCATACCCTTTCACTACGCATCGATAAGCTATGGAGAGTGTTGTGTATATAAACTTACATAATCTTTTTTGCACTTCTAATGTGGGATAAATCTCGTTAGATGAGACGATCAACACCGTCAATTTCTTGATCAAACCGTTGTTGAGGTTTCTCACCTTTTCCTGTGCATCGATCGACTTCTTAGTCTTTCCATCGATCCCAATGATATTTATACAATGTTCTCTTCCTTCTGAGCTTTGATTAATGTCCTTGCTTATGAGCTTCATTCTTTGCATACTTTCAATGAGGTTTTCCTTCTGAGATTTGATCTCTACATATTGTGTGACATTTTCTGCTAATTGTTATACTGCATATATTTATTTGTCATGAACTCTACATATTGTTATAATGTTTGACATCAATCACAACACATTAATGACACTATGTCCAATAGTGGCTCCCGCTATCAATAGTTGAAATCTGGGGGCAATTTGGTCCAAAATACACTATTTGGGTCAAAAATACAAATGGTATAGTAAAATTGGTTTTTTTTACTATTTATATAAAAACTTTACCCACTTTGCATAGTTTTTTCTAATATTTTGGCATAGTGGACTAATACGGCAGTGGATGGAGTTGGTTTTGGTGGTTTTATCCAAGGATTCTTGGGATTTTTAGTGTCATGTCGCTCGTTCGTAACTTTCGACAGGTATTTTCGTCAACCAGCATATAGGATAGGTCATCAATCCATTATGCACATTTGCATCATCCTATGACTGCAGCTCATATGCCTTAGGTACAAACCCATTTAGTAGCAACATGGAATCTTCTTTCTTCAACTAGAAGTGTCATTATTGAATGGTAGATGTTACACATCGAAATTACTCACTTTGATAGTGTCGCAAGTGTCGTCATTACAAAGGTCGAAAGTGTCTCATTTTGCTCACAAAGTCACAAGTGTCGCATGTTGCTCACAAGTGTCGCAAGAAAGCATACTGCCATGATTCCTATGTCATGCCTATAATGACATGAGAAGGACACTTGAAACACCTCAAACATTTGATTTGAAAGAGGAGAAATGAGTCAACAAGCTTGCAAACCTTTTTCCATCTGAAAGCACCTCAAAAACTGAGTTTTTGGAGAGGAGCGCTCCCCTATACCTCTTCTGGGAGCGTCGGAGCTCCCCCTTACACTGTCTAGGAGCATTATAAAGCTCCTTTGGCCCTTTTGAGGGAGAGCTATGAATTTTTAAAGCGTTGGCGCCCCCCTAAAGCCTACTAGGGAGCGCTACAACGCTCTGATGGCCCTTTTGAGGGAGCGCTACCTATTCTGGGCAGTTGTTAAGCTGTTGAGATGAATGGGGGAAGCATATTTTCATTCTTGGAAGGTAGTGTGATTCGAATCCCTAGTCCAACCATGATCCTAGGGAAGATCCTCAACTGAAGGAGGCAAATCCTCAACTTCCCCAAGGATATCTCAAGTGGTTAAAGCCTCTTCAAGGCTATATAAGCAAGCTTTCTAATGGTGAAAGAGGACTGCAAAATGGAGAATGATACCAAACTTATGATCTCATAAGTGAGGAATGGAAAGAGAGAATCACACCAAACTTATGATCTCATAAGTGGTGACTGGAAAAAGGAGAATCACACCAAACTTACGATCTTATAAGTGGTGTTGGAATGGGGGAAGAATTGCTAGCATGAAACCTATGATCTCATAGGAAACACACAGTCAGCCAAAGGAGAGTGATCAGTGAAGCTATTGTTATCCAGGTTGTGGATCTTTCGAGCAAGGGTTAGATGAAGGGGACTTGACGAAGTTGTCGCATTCGCATCTATGATTGTAAGTATTGTTGTCATTATTCTCATTAATATGACACGCTTGGCCTGTTTCTTTCTAGTTTGTGTCTGATGTTACATGAACTTATCATTGATAGATAGATCTGTTTTCAAGCTAATATCAATAGAGTAGGAAGTCGTCGTATCTTGTTTGTCTACAGGACTCAGCGAGGAGCAAAGGATCGGAGCTCAACTCAGAGCGTGCAAGGACAAATGTCAATAAAGAGGTACTTATATTCTCCTTCCTTCTCATGTGTTAGTTTGTATAGATTTGAAAGGAAGTCAGTGTCCACTTTAAGCATTTTCTGTCTTAGAGTTAGGGTCAAGCTCTTTGAGGCAATCTACCTATCAATAGGGAGATTTTCCTACAATAGAAATTGGTGACTCCACTGGGGAGATAGCCTCAAATCAAAATTTCTTGTTTTGATTTCTCCTCATTGACCTTGTTCTACCCCTTGATTGTTTCAGACCTGGTTCACTCCTCTTTTGATTGGTTTCATGAGTTGATTGGCTCCCTACCCCATCATATTCAGCCTAATTGTCGAGATTGAATTGCAATTTTTGGAATTTTTGACATTTTTGGGAGTTTTTGAACCTGGCACCCCTGTCCCTGTGTTAACAGAGTGCCAACGCTCCCTAATATCCTTACACATAGCGCTATAATGCTCATTTCATTTGGCAACAGAGCGTCATCCCTCCTTTGGCCAATAAACCTTCTAGAATTGTTTTTTCAGAGTTTTTTCTCTATGTCTCTCTTGTTGGGTAACCTTGTGGGTCAATTCTTCTTCTTTCCAGCTTTGACATCTGTCTTTTTCTTGAAGAACAAACATCTTGTTGTTCGGATTTTGTAGCCTTCTTCGCTAGTATTGTTGAGTTTTTCTACCATTTGGAGTTTGAAACCCATACATTGTCATTCTCTCCTCGTCGACTGAACGAAAAACGCTGGTGAAGGTCATCAAAGGTCTACATATCTTTTCATTTGGTTTTAGTTAAGATCATTGTTCTTTGACTTTTTCTTTTGGGTGTGAAGTTTGATTTCTCTTTGATTGTCTCTTTTCTTTCGCTTCTTGTTTTGATTACAACGAGAGGGTGTATTGTTTGTATGATTCTTGCTTGTGTTGGTCTGATTTTCATTCATCCAAAAGATAATTAGCAAGACGAGCATCGTGTTGAATCAATCGTTATTCATATGCAAACAATAAAAAGCATCTTCATGATTGATTGTGCATGTTAGAAGGCATCTCAAAAATTTTAGCATCACATCAGGATTTGATTGAAGAAAATTTGTTTGAGGACATTCCTTATTAGTGCTTGTTAGTGAAAAGAACTCTCTCTCTCTCCCTTAGATAGATGTTCATCGAAAAGAAGTGACTGCTTATCATATTTGATGCATTTTTGGGATTGAGTCATAATTCCATTCGTTTCACTTCCATGCACCCCTTTTTGAGTAAAGAACAGCTATAAAAATCAACGCTAATTAAAAAATTATTTAGAACTTTTTCTTTTCTAGGATCCTCCACCAACAGTAGACTAGGCTTAGTACTTTGGATTAGGCTGTGAGCATAACTCTCCAAAGTTTCCAAAACAAACAGTAGCATCCTGAGTTAGGGAGAGTCAAATCCAGTTATCGTATAAGTCTGCCTGGGATCCCCTCTCACACAGGGGTTACGCACGAGGTCGAATTCGGGTGAGTTACGGAGATTATCCCTCCGTGGTTCAACTGATTGTGGTGGTCAGATTGTATTATGGGGGTCGCTTCAAGGTAAATCCACAATTACTGCATGGAAGACTTTTAGTTGATTTCGGGCTCGATACCCTGCCCGTACGTTCGGATTGGACTGTCGACTGTTCCCGCCTAGGGGCTGACTGCGAATTGGTAACCTTAGTGGCCATAATCTTTAGGGTCTTACACAAGGTGACGGTGAAGGGAAGTCTCACTGTACCTAGAGCAGACATTGGTCAAACTCACTCGGGATCCTTGGAGGGTAAATCCACAATTACTGCGTGGAAGCTTGCACCAAGGCGTAAGTCTGTTAAGCAGGTCACCATTGTAATTGTTCCAACCTATCCCCGCCCCTTCTGGACTTGATCACGCGATGTTGGATTTCATCACCAACTAGTACGGTCATCAAAAGAAGGTCTTGTTTACTTGGTTGTGATTCTTAGATTTCTATTAGCGTATGATGTTTCTTTTCGGTAGTTGGCCATAGATTTTTTCTGCCGACTCTTTTTCGCCAACATCGACCCTCCACGCCATTTGCGGAGGCTACAGGGACTTCCTCCAAAAAATATGGAAGGAAACACCCCTTTACCCCTTCATTCTATAGAGGAATCTTCTCAACAGAGCGAGGTTCAAAATACTACAACTTTCCAGGAAGAAGTTCCCACACCTTTGGAGAATTTTCGAATTGTTTCAGAGTCTCCGGAAGCTTTCCGCATTCCGGAGGGATATGAACGACGTGTCCTCCAACTGAATTCCATTGGTAAATTTGTCGTCATCAACTCTTCTGACATTCCGGCTGGGTCTCATCAAAACCCCTTAGCCAATGACACCTTTTGGACAGCAGACATTGTTCGAAGTCCACCACGCTTGGTGCAAGATCTTTATGGAACGGGGGAAGGTGTCAATGCACCTTTTTCCTACACCGTACCCCTAAATCATTTTACCGGTACCACCATTTTTACAGCCATGCCACCCGTTGGTCCAAACACATTGTCCATTGGCCCAAGGTCTACTCTCCCCCTCCAGACGGCCCATTCTACAATGGTCCCTCACATTCCGACTATTCTCGCTGGTAATGCGGTGATTAATCAAGCTGTGATTGGCACACCTAACACCAAGGCCTACATTATCACTCCATTTTGGGTACAGAGAACTGAATACCCCCACTACTGCTACTACCCAAGTTGTACCAAGAAGTTCCATACCTATCCAACAACCCGGAGGGACCGGTCTTGGTGGTCCTAACCCACTCAGCGGTACCAGTCAGTCATTTACGTCTGGCTGTCAAATTCCGAGAACTCTCCCTCAAGTTGGAGGGCATCCTCCCACCGGAAGACAAATTCCATTTGGGGGGCACCCTCAATCCAAAGTCTACCATCAATCGCACGGACAAAATGTGTCTGCCGCACCTAATCCGTGGAACGTCCTTTTTCAAGGAAACCCACAGTTCTCGGCAGGACAAAATTCTCAGACTTCGCAACAACCCCCTTATGGAAAAATTCCACACCCAACCTATAACCCACAAAACCCATCCGGTTATCCTCCGCTCACACATGCTTCTCAAAACACCTCAAATCCTATGTACTCTGGTCAAAACCAACCTCATACAAGAGGGCCCACTAGTTATAATTACCCACATAACCCAGTAATGGGCCCTATTAGTGTCCCGCTGCCACACCAACATTACCCACAGGTTAACCGACAACTACCTTTTCTAGCTACCTTGGATCTTCCAGACTTGTCTCGGTTAACGAATGACCCTATTTATCATTCTCCGTTTTGGCCAGTTATTCCAGCTAAACTTCCTTCTGATATCCCAAAATTCAACAAAAAGTCCGGAGAAGACCCAAACAACCACGTGATGACTTTCCATTTGTGGTGTTCATCCAACTCCCTCATGGACGATTCTATTCGTTTGCGTCTTTTCCAACGAACACTTATGGGTTCCGCAGCGAAATGGTATATTGAACTACCACGCGCATCTTTTCACGATTTCAACTCCCTCGCCATGTCCTTCCTCACACACTTCCAACTGCCCATTCGATACGAGACGGGTACTGAACTATTAACCTCCCTTCGTCGGACAACTTCCATACATATCTCCAATCATATTCATGAATGGAGACGACGACGAAGGCTAATCAAAGCGGTCATTCCCGACCAATTGTTAGCGGAATGGTTCACTAAATCATTGTTACCCCAGATTGCTCGTGATGTTGCCATGGGTGGTGTAGTCACCAAGGAAGAAGCCATTGCCCGAGCTCAATACTTAGACTTAGTATATTCACAATCTGGTACTCTGTACGAGTTGATCCCGAACGCTACCTGTCCCACTAATGATCCATCCAAACCATCGTCTACTTCCCACGCAGATGGAGTTATTGGCTCCGTCAAAACCCATTCTACTACCCAGTCTACTGGAACGATTCAGCGGCCTGCTTCGACGGCTGCTCCCAGCTCGACTGCACCCTCTTCTACTCCCCCTCAAACTCAGGTCTCTGAGGTGAATGGGGTCCAATCAACCCCTTCACAAAAAACTGGGGGCAAGAAGAAAGCGAGAAATAAACCAAATAAAAACAATAACAACGAACAACCCAAAACTCAACCGCAAACCCCTGCTGCCGAAAAACAACCACAACGAAAACTGAAATTCCCATGTCTCATTTGTGGAGACAATCACTACACTCGAGACTGCCCACATCGCGATGAAGTGGCCAAACTTTTCAAGGGAAATTCACAACCCGTTGTGCTTACTCATCCTTTTCCATAGTAGCAATCTTTGGTTGCTCAAACCCCCACGCCAAGGGGCAGTTCCAACCAACTCCATGATGAGGCCTCGACAAGTGCCCACATTTACATGTTTAATGGGGTTAATCTAACCACTCGCTCTGTGACGTATGACACGCCAGTTAAACATGATAAGACGAAGATTGCTAACATTTCTTTGCCAGACCCGTTACCATCCTCTGTTAATCCTCCGTTTGTTAGCCCTCCATCTGAGCCACTCCAGATCGAGAAACCTTATTTTGACTCCATCTTACGCCCTCCTAAGAGCACCATCCAGAAATCTACTTTCAATCCTAATTCACGGGCTACGCAAAATTACAATATTGTAGAAGATTTGGCCCAAGCACCGTGTGCTATGTCCACCTTGGAAGTTCTACAACACTGTCCCAGCCAACGTAGAACACTCTTAGCCGCTATCGGATCTTTTGATCTTGAGTCATCAAACAACCTCACATTTAATCTGGATGACCATTAACCGCGACTCTCCCACCAGCTAGCATTCCAAATCGATGTTGTTGTTCACAATCAACAAATCCACCGAACTATCCTGGATGAGGGAGCCTATACCTGTGTCATGTCTCTAGCCTATTGGAAAGGCTTGAATTCACCTTCCCTTAACAAATCCCCTATGATGTTACGTGCTTTCGATGGACGAGGTTTTCATCCTCATGGATTATTACAATCCCTAGTCGTTTAGTTGGGCATAAAAATTGTTACCATTGACGTCGAGGTGGTCGATGCTCCCCTTGATTACCACATATTACTCGGAAGAAGTTGGTTCTATGCTATGACTGTCATCGCCTTGTCAGTGTTCCAATGTGTACAATTCCCCCATCAAGGAAAAATTGTCACCATCGATCAGCTTGATTTCTGTACACCCGATGCTCGCATCCCTGCCACCAACAACATTCATTTTTGGGGAGACCACCCAGTTACATATGAAAGCGTTGGTGTTGTCTTATTGAAAGATTCTAGCCTTATGGGTACTTTCCCTACACCACTTCCACCTACCACACATCATATTGTCGTCGTCAATATGGTCTCGACTATGCCTTATCAATCCTTGGAATCATCTGATCCTTGGATTGTACCTAGTCCTTTGGAATTCGATGTGCTCAGTGACACTATGCCAATTAGCCCAGCTGAGGCTGCATACATAGCTATTCAATCTGCCTCTCCCTCTTCCAACAATTCACATTCGTTGGCACCCGATGCCTACTCGATGCCCTCATGGTTGGATTCCCTATCATTTGTCGTTGATTACATTTCCCACATTTTTCCTTCTGACGAATCGATTATGGAAATGCTCAGCATCGACGGTTTACCTTGCGATGATAACCATCATCGATCCTCTTTTCTTCCGCCGATGGAAGAAATTCACCGAGACATACACTCTGTCTCCCCTCCCGATGTTACCGATGCTCCGCAATCCCCTATCCTCACACAAGATACTCTCTCTAAGGGGAGCGTGGGTAACATCTCCACTACGTTCGTGATTCACATTTCAATCAAAGAAGGTGTCGTGGAAAACATTAACCTTGGTGCTAATTGCACACCCGACGAAGTGGTTTCTTACACCGCTTTGTTTAAAGAATTACGCGATGTCTTTGCATGGAGCTATGAGGAGATGCCAGGGATCGACCCTTCGATCGTCGTGCATGAAATCAAAACTTACCCTGACACGAAACCCGTTCGACAAAAGCTTTGCCCAGTTCATCCCAAGAAAATCGCAGCTATAAAGGCAGAAGTTGAAAAACTTTTAAAATCTGGCTTTATTTATCCTGTCCCTTTGATAGAATGGGTCTCCAACCTTGTTCTGGTTGCCAAGAAACAAGGGACCATCCATGTTTGCGTTGACTATCGAGATCTCAACAAAGCTTGTCCCAAGGACAACTACCCTACGCCCTTCATTGACCAAATCATCGATAATTGCACAGGGAGCGTAATTTTTTCTTTCATGGATGGATTTTCTAGATATAACCAGATTGAAATCTTACCTGTTGATCAACATAAGACAGCCTTTATCTTCCCTTGGGGTACTTTTTCCTGCCGAAAGCTACCTTTTGGCCTTAAAAATGCTGGTGCCACTTTCCAGCGGGCGATGTCGTATGCTTTCCACGACATCAAACATATAGCGAAACCGTACCTCAACGATTTACCCTCCCATTCGCTAAATCGATTTGATCACATTGATCACTTATGGGCGATTTTCCTTCAATGTAGGTTCTACCGTATTCGTCTGAACCCACACAAATGCATTTTTGCTGTCAAATCCGGTCGACTCCTCGGTTTCATTGTCTCCAAAGACGGGATCAGGGTGGATCCCTTAAATATTAATTCCATCCTAGCCTTACCCCCACCTACCAATTTAACCCAACTCCAAAGTTTGCAAGGCAAAGCAAACTTTCTTCGTCGTTTCATCTGCAACTATGCTGAGATCACTAAATGATTTATGCGGTTACTACAGAAAAACATCCCTTTCATCTGGGATGACACTGCCCAACGGTCATTCGATGCTCTCAAGCACGCTTTGACCCACACACCTTTGTTACATCCCCCTGAATATACAAAGGATTATATCCTTTACTTGGTTGCCTCTACTTCCACCATTGCGATGGTGTTAGTTCAAGAATACCCCAACGGCGAAGAACATGTGATTTATTATCTGAGCAAGAGTTTATCTGGACCTGAACTCAGATATTCGCATGTCAAGAAACTGGCTCTGGCAGCCGTCATTGTTGTCCAGAGGTTCCACCATTACATCTTATTATGCACCACCACAGTAATCGTAGACTCCAACCCCATTTACCACGTCTTGACACGTCAAGTACTTGGGGGAAAATATTCAAAATGGATCGTTATCCTTCAAGAATTCGATCTTGAGTTTATGAAGGCCAAAGCCAAAAAATCCCTGGTGTTTTCCGAGCTCATTTGTGCTCTCCCTCGTGCCGATGAAAACATTGAACCTAGAGATTCTCTCCCTGGTGAATCTCTCTTCCTCAACAGCACCTCTGATCCTTGGTACGAAGACATTCTCCTTTACCTTCAAACCCAACGTTTTCAGCCCAATATTTCTCGTGAAGAGCATCGACGTATTCGTCACCACTCTCGTCGTTATCTCATCATCGGTGACACCTTGTATCACCATGGTATTGACACCATCCTTCGGCGATGTCTGACTCACGAGGAGGCTGAACGCGTTTTGAACAATTGTCACCTTGGCGCCTGTGGCGGTCACCTTTCCGGGATGGCCACAACCCAAAACATCCTACGTGCCGGCTACTTTTGGCCCTCGATTTTCAAAGATTGCATCGAGGCCGTCAAAAAATGCCCACCCTGCCAACTCTTTAACAAGAAGGCATGCACCCACCCTACTACGTTGCACCCTATTATCGCCATCGGCCCCTTTGCCAAATGGGGTATCAATTTCATGCAGTGTAAGCCTACCTCATCCGGGGGGCACGGTTATATCATCGTCATCATTGACTACTTCACCAAATGGGTTGAGGCTATGCCTACCTTCCTGAATGATGGTCGCACTGCATCTCTGTTCCTTTTCAACCATATCATAACTCGTTTTGGGGTACCACGTGCCATTGTCACTAATCATGGTGCACACTTCAAAAACCAGATGATGAGCGAGGTACATGTCAAATTGGGTTTTTGCCATGAAAACTCATCCCCCTACTACCCTCAAGCGAACGGACAAGTTGAGGCTATCAACAAAGTCCTAAAAACCATGATCCAACGCATGGTAGGGGAAAACAAAACATCGTGTCATTTACAACTTTTCTCCGCTCTTTGGGCTTATCGCACCTCTGTGACAACTTCAACTGGATTCACCCCTTTCCAGTTGGTATATGGCATTGAAACTGTCCTACCAATCGAGTGTGAAATTCCATCACTCAAACTGAAAATAGAACTCATGCCCCATACTTCTGCTGAAGAAGAACGATTCTTGTATTTATCCAAATTGGACGAAACATGTCGCGATGCTTCTCTTGCCAATGAGGCACATCAGAAATGAATTAAGAGTCAATACAACAAATCCGTCCACCCTCGGACTTTTGCAGAAGGAGACTTAGTCCTCGTTTATGACCAAGCTCACGATAAATTGGGGATAGGAAAGTTAGAACCTATGTGGCACGGTCCTTACATTGTGAAGCGTGTTCTACACAGAGGCGCTTACGAATTAGTAGATCATGATGGAATTTCACTGGGAGAGCCCCAAAATGGGCTTTACCTTAAAAATTACTATGCCTAGATCACCTAGCATCTGTACTTTGTACATTATTGTATTTTTAGTTTGGTGTTTCTATTTCTTTCACGTGCTCGAGTCTTTACCATCGCCACTCATGACTGTGCTTGTGTTTTCATGCGCAGTTGACGTCTTCCTTTCCTATCTTTTTTGGGTTCACGGATGGCGCTAGCCGACATACTCGGAACATTGCTCCGGGAGCATGGGTTATTTACCAATTTGACGAGGTGGTGAGTTCAAGAGGTATCTGCTTAGGACCAGCAAATAACAATATGGCAGAATATCACATTGTCATTGGATTGTTGACCCAAGCCTCCTCACTAGGTATCTCTCGTATCATTATCTACTTAGACTCCCAACTCGTGGTCTATCAACTCAACCATATCTATGCTATACGTAATCCTATCCTGCTACGTCTACACTTACAAGTTCGTCATCTTGAACGAATGTTTGATTACATTGAATATAGACACATTCCAAGAGAACTTAATAGTGTTTCGGATTCGTTAGCTAATTATATCATGGATCGGTATCTTTCCCACATATAAGATTTAAGGAAAGCAAAATTGTACATCACATGTAAATTAAAACACATCACAGACATCATCATTTACAAATCATTGGCATTGTAAAAACTCGAAACTATATATATATATATATATATATATATATATATATATGGCGTGACTGAAATGTTTGGATTACATCAAAAAGTATGTAGAAGAGAAAAATATTGGGTCTTTCCACCCATACAACGTTGCCTGACAAGGCATACAAAAATATGATCACCGGAGAGACTCTAATCTCCCCGCACTACATTGTGATGTGAGTAACACATCACCACGGGCACTACGCGCCTCAATAGAGAATTGATATTCTCTGGTACTCCCACAGTGTGCCTCTGCAAATGTAAAGGCACTTCTCCCCTCCGTAAAGGAGGAATGCCCATCGTGAGGCCTTGGAGGTTTCTCTCAACCTCTCGGAGACCTATCACTGGTACTATCGGATCTGCTGCAACCGGGACACCCCCGTGACGTCCTGGTATCGGTATATCAGCCGGGCGCACTGCTCCCTTGTCTACATGTTGAAAACAACACATCTGTTAAAAACTCTTCTATGTACCCAAAAAAATATATATACATTAAAAACTCAAAAAACAAAAACTAGACAAAGTATGGCTCAGTCTCTTACCTGATACATCCTAGTCTTCCCCCGTGGGAAAAATCAAATCCATGCTCCCATGGAAATCTACCTCAACATAAGGGAAGTCCTCTATCTAGAGATACTGTCGTCTCAACCAGGCAAAGAAATCGCTAGTGAAATGGAACTCTGACTCTGATACTAGCCTTGGAGACAGACTAGTCCACCTCTCCATCCTCGGTTCATCCACTGGTCGCACCGCCAGTGCTATCTGAGGCTGCATCTAGGGGATGCGCTCTAGAAAAAATGAGACCAAAAATGAGCCATAACCAAACTTCTTTTGTCCAGTCCTGCACCGTGAAATTTGTTCCTTCACATTTTGAAGGAACCCTGCACTCCAGTTGAACAATGTTGGTTCCAAACACTGAACACCGTAAGACACCTGCGATCTTGATGCCAGATGCACGCTAGTACTGCCTGTCACACTCGTGATATCCAACAGTATAGACCGGAGGGGCAGTTCTCGAATATCATTGATAGGGATTCTACCCCCTACCAGCCTTTCTCCTGGGATACAGTGGCGTGCCAGATACACGTTCACTTGCTCGGGTAGCGCCCTCTACATAGAAAAAGATATGGGGACCCCTCTTTTCGAGAGGCTAGTCAAAAAATACATGTCTTCTAACTCAATTGTTAAAAGTTGTGTGCCAATCTGGAATCCTTGCTCTGCGACATCCCATAGGCCGATCATATGCTCGAGCAATAAAATCTCTTTCTTCATTTTTTGCAACTTGAATAATTTGAGCAAGCCACAAGCTCGCAACGTGGCCCGTGTACGAGGACTCTGCAAGGCAGCCAAGTCATCCATCTCATGTTCTCTTTATTTCCACTCGATCATGGTCGCCGAAGTTACCTACAAAACAAAAAATAAAGGAATTCATTATTTCCACGTTTTGGCAATTTTGGAAATTTTCAAAAGAAATTTAAAACATGACATAAGATGCCCACATCATTTAAAAGTGAGCATACCCTCTTTTACAATCACCACGCCCTTCCCTAGCCATTTAACATTCATCAAATAACAATGAAAACATTTTAAAAAATCAAAACGACTTTGTGGCTGCATGGGCATATGGGAAGATTTTTCATGGGTTCTTTTGCCAAAAAACAACTCATCCAATCAGCTATTGAGATGTTGGCATCTTGGCCACCCTTTTCTAAAACGTTTTTTGTAAAAGAATCCCATTTTTCCATTGATTTTTAAAGAGGCCGATTTGGTTCTATTTGGGGCAACTTAGGGCTTCATATTTTAAAATAAATAATGCTATGAAAATGGATACTAAACCATGTAATTGAAAGAATAAGAGATGGAGATATACCTGGTCTAAACGGCAATCGAAACGGTCAACCGTAGCTCCGGAAGCGAACAAAACAAGATCCACTTCAAAATGAGAATCTCCACTACTCCAAAATCCTTGTGCAAAATGAAATGGTAAATGAAATTTTCAATGTACTGTTATTTATAAATTTTCATTTTTCATAAGGTATGGTCATTTATGGGTTTCTCTAACAATATGTTGGCTTCACTAAACCCTGGTTTGTAGTTCTGACATCGCAGGTTTCCTGGCAGTCCTGATGGATTATTCACCTTGTCGCACTTATGAGCATAGTCTTAGTTCATTCTCGAGCTCGATAATATGAGAACGTAACCGGGTAAACTTTTATCTATTTTTCGGACCCATACGAATACACGAACACACGAAAAAGGAACCCCCCTGGAGTCCTCTTTAAACCCTTTTCAGACTCTCTAAATATGAAAAGATTGTCGAGTGACCTTGCTTCCTTTCACACTCATTAAAAGGTCAGAAAGGGCGTCTTTCGAGCGATAGTTTATCTCTTTTTCGGTCTCGTTAGACTATTGTATGAAAAAGGAACTGAGAGAGTTCTCTTTTAAGTGTTTTTCCAAACTCTATAATCCTAAAAAACCTTCGAGTTTTCTGTCTTTGGACTCGTTAAAACACACATCGACAGGCCCATATGGGACCGAACCCTTACTTCTTTTGGTTCGTTAAATAAAGGAAGAGGAACTTACCGAAGGTGAGTTATATCGAGCATGTGTTATCCTCCTCGAGCTCATTAAATCAAAAAGAGGTACTCTTCTATCTGGATGGGGGGAAAATTGAAAGAAGCAAGCCAAGAAGTCTCTTGAGAATATTATTCATAAATTCTTAGAGTCGCCCTTGAACATGGCACTTTGTCATTTGCGCATATCATAATCCGTTGAACCTCTGCACTGAGCCAATCCTTTGAGTTCCTTTTGCTCCTTTGGGTCACCCGACGCAAGTCACAGTATCCACTGCATAGTTTTGGTCCATGTCACGTTTCTACTATTGTGCCTCAGTGTTCAAGGGAAGTATCCACCTCGAGAGTCATCCATCCCAAATATCTTGCCTCAAAACCTGTGTCAGTCCATGTCCATTTGATCTACCAATTACATCTCTATGTCTGTTTCATGTCGTTGATGGGGGATACATCAAGGCCCTCCCTCGACAAGTCTATTCCTGTCGACTTCAACACATTATCCGGGAATCAGACTTAGAAACCAGTTAGTACTTTGGGACCTGCATGCCTCAATGGAAGGCCTCCTCACATTCGACAGTAGGTTTACATCATTGACCTCTGATCGGATGATTCCACAGATGTTCGACTCCAACTCATCCTTTCACATTCGCTGAAATATACTAGGGTACCTTGGGAATCATTGACATTAATGGTGATCTCCCTCGCGCTTGTTAACAGTTTACATCATTGACCAATAATCAAGTGGTTTATGCCGTGTTCGACCTCAAGACATCTATTCACATGGTTAGATTCGTACTACATTGGGATTGGTAAGAAGACCCTGGGTTGAGTGATCACTTTGATATATACTTTGCCCAGGTTGCGAAGGTGTTTCTTTCGAACAATGACACATATATTGTTACATAGATCCACTTTGTATTGGTCGTGACTATGTCTTGTCATCTCGTGGATCCACTGTGTATTCTTCGTGGCTACGATCAGTCCAAGTCATCAGAGTATAGATCCACATTGTATCTTCCATGGCTATACCTTTTTATCAATACAATTATGGATCCGCAGTGTATTTTATGGCGGCCATATCTTGCAAGTCTTGATCACCCAAGTATAGGTATGCATGCCTTGGGTTTTGAAACATTTCATGATATTTGTTGGATGTTTGTGTGCATATTCTGTCAGGTTCTCCGAGTCTATACCCTTTCTTGAAAGTCTACAAATCATTTCAGTTATTATTTCGCATCTTCTAACTTCATACTTTGGGGGGCAATCTGTTACACATCGAAATTACTCACTTTGATAGTGTCGCAAGTGTCGTCATTACAAAGGTCGCAAGTGTTTCATTTTGCTCACAAAGTCGCAAGTGTTGCATGTTGCTCACAAGTGTCGCAAGAAAGCATACTGCCATGATGCCTATGTCGTGCCTATAATGACATGAGAAGGACACTTCAAACACCTCAAACATTTGATTTGGAAGAGGAGAAATGAGTCAACAATCTTGCAAACCTTTTTCCATCTGAAAGCACCTCAAAAACTGAGTTTTTGGAGAGGAGCGCTCCCCTATACCTCTTTTGGGAGCACCGGCGCTCCCCCTTACACTATATGGGAGCGTTATAAAGCTCCTCTGGCCGTTTTGAGGGAGCGCTATGAATTTTTAAAGCATTGGCGCCCCCCTAAAGCCTACTAGGGAGCGCTACAATGCTCTGATGGCCCTTTTGAGGGAGCGCTACCTATTCTGGGCAGTTGTTAATCTGTTGAGATGAATGGGGGAAGCATCTTTTCATTCTTGGAAGGTAGTGTGATTCGAATCCCTAGTCCAACCATGATCCTAGGGAAGATCCTCAACTGAAGGAGGAAAATCCTCAACTTCCCCAAGGATATCTCAAGTGGTTAAAGCCTCTTCAAGGCTATATAAGCAAGCTTTCTAATGGTGAAAGAGGACTACAAAATGGAGAATGATACCAAACTTATGATCTCATAAGTGAGGAATGGAAAGAGAGAATCACACCAAACTTATGATCTCATAAGTGGTGATTGGAAAAGGAGAATCACACCAAACTTATGATCTTATAAGTGGTGTTGGAACAGGGGAAGAATTGCTAGCATGAAACCTATGATCTCATAGGAAACACACAGTCATCCAAAGGAGAGTGATCAGTGAAGATGTTGTTATCCAAGTTGTGGATCTTTCAAGCAAGGGTTAGATGAAGGGGACTTGATGAAGCTGTTGCATTCGCATCTACAATTGTAAGTATTTTTGTCGTTATTCTCATTAATATGACACGTTTGGCCTGTTTCTTTCTAGTTTGTGTCTAATGTTAGATGAACTTATCATTGATAGATAGATCTGTTTTCAAGCTAATATCAATAGAGTAGTAAGTGGTTGTATCTTGTTTTTCTACAGGACTCAGGGAGGAGAAAAGGATCAGAGCTCAACTTAGAGCGTGCATGGACAAACGTCGATAAAGAGGTACTTTTGTTCTCCTTCCTTCTCATGTGTTAGTTTTTATAGATTTGAAAGGAAGTTAGTTTCCACGTTAATCATTTTCTGTCTTAGAGTTAGGGTCAAGCTCTTTGAGGCAATCTACCTGTCTGCAAGGAGATTTTCCTACAACAGTAGAGACTTACCAAACATGGGTACCCTAGTTAGATCCTCTGCGCCATTCGGTGGCCATGCACAGATGTTTGTCCATAGGACTGGGAGTCCCTTATAGCTAGCACGTGACTTTTCGTTTGAACCTAATTTCTTACTCATAAGCATGCTGACCTATACCTAGAAGGACTCCCAACGAGTCTGGTTTAAGCTCTTTTTCGACTCTCTAAAAAAGCGAAAACATTGTCGAGTGAACTTGTCTCTTTCACACTCATAAATTGGATTTGAAAGGACATCTATTTGGTGTAAGTTTACCCCTTTTTCAAAACAATTAGACTAAAAATGAATTTTTTTGGCGTTAAGCTGTAATTGCATCTCATTCTCTTACTCGCAGTATTGAGCCTAGTGTCGGTTCTCACTTTTTCATTATAATCCTATCACCTCAGTAGTTTGCATCATCAGCCAAGCATAGCCTTGTTTATATCCTTTGCAGCTTGACACCCTATACCCATGAGGAAATATTCCCTCGAGTGCCCATCTCCTGCATGTGCCTCCTTGCATTGAGAATAGGTATGTTCCACTGCTGGAACTAGTTGCTTTCTTGCGACACTCATTTCCTCCTCGATATCATAGTATTCATTTGACTATGAAAAAAGAAAAAAATATGAGCGGGAAAAGAATATTATCTTATATTGGCAGCAGTCGTGTCGCATTTGAATAAAGCACAAAATTTTGAGTCCACTTGTCATCAAAATGTTGGGTTTAGCATGACCTTAGGAAGTTGAGCTCGTTACTTAGAGTTTACTCCCCCAACTAGTTACTCTTTCAGTCCTTATGGAGAGTTTTATTGGTGCCTCATGCATCACAAAGTTTCATCATTGAGTCTATGTTTCCAGAGTCTTCCATGTGTCTCATGCTCTTTCTCAAAGGATGTCTATCAAGCTATGTTGGACATTCCTCAGAACTCTTGAATTTGCATGTCAGACATACCCTCAGTGTGTCTTAGAGTTACATGAAGTTATATTCCTATCGTGCACCTTGGTCCTACTTTCATCATTGGTAGGTAACCTTGAACCCAGCAGTCGATATTTCATCATCGGTCCTTGACTGGGGGGTTCCCTTGTGTTCAATGGAAATAAATCTATTCACATATTGGGATTTGTGCAGTGTCTTGGATTCCATTAGCCTTATTGGTGGTTTCCTCACCTTTGTCAGTATTTTTCCTTATTGGTTTTTATTCAGAGAGTATTTTTCGTGTACTGCTTGCTTTTGGCACACATGAAAGACGCACAGTGTCATTAGTTCGTGAACATGTTCTTCGTCTGATTTCCTCCAAATCATCAAGCTCCTTCTTTGTACCTCGTGTTGAATGATGAGAGATTCCTCAATTCTCTCCTTTCAGTGGGTCTCCTTCCATGAACTTTATCCCATCTATTCTAGAAACGAGACCTAGAGTCCTATGAGTACCTAGAGTCTTGCAGTCATCAGTGGCAGGTTCTCTCACCATCAACAGTTGGGAATACATCAATGTCTCATGATCGATGGATTCTTCAAATGTTCGACCTCAACTCCTTTATTCACACTTGTACGAATGTACTCGGTGCCTTGATCCCTACTTTCATTATCGGTAGGTTGTCTCATGTTTGTTAACATATACCTTGATGATCGGTAATCAACTGAAGTCTCATTGTGTTCAACCTCAACTCCTTTATTCACACAACATATACTTGCACCTTTGGAAGATCATGTATAATACTTGAAGACATGAGTTCATAGTCATAGCTTTCCTGAGTTGTTGCTATCTTTCATTGGACCAGTACCTATGTGACTTCAGTGACCATGGGAGATCAGATTGTAATCCATTGTATACAAATATCTTTAGATTGATTTTGAGACTAGTTTTGTTGGGCCTTGTTCATGACTATGATAATATTTGGCATGTAGTCGCCTTTGTGTTGCCTATTCATGGCCATGAATAGTTGTTTGGTATATTTCCACATGGATCTACAGTGTAATTCAAATTGGCAGCCATGTGCACAAAGTCAATGCAAATTATAATATTCTCATGAGAAACTAGTTCATTTAGCTAGGTCTCCATTACTCCACTTCTATGTATTATAATGTATTTCGGCCATCACAGATACTCCTCTGACCTCACACATTAGGGGGCATCTGTTCTAGCAAGATTTGTCTTAGCCTATGCAAACTTGATCAGAAGGCCTTTTTCCATTTCCCTATGCAGACTTGAAGTCCATTTTTGCAGTTCCCAAAGATAAAAATAACATTTTTCCACATATACATGCCCTAAAATGTATATAGAATGTGTATATGCAGGTTGCACCATTACAGCCCGCGTACATTGGGTTTTGTGCCCAAATTAAAAAATGGTGTCAGGTTTCCATGTCACATCATGAGATCCATGATCCTTGACCTTCCATATATTGGAAATGTTTCGACTCAGCCCTTTAGTTCCATTTGAAGGATATAAATGGGATTTATCCAAGCTGTGGAAAAGAGGAGAAGAATTCAACTTTGAGAGAAAAGTTACTTTGGAGAAATTATTCACTTCATATTGAGTCCGCGTCCCTTTATCCTTTTAAGTCTGAACACATTGTTCAGCCCCCAAGATCTTCCCTACTTGATTGAGAACCTAATTTTATCTCTTATATGAGATTGTCTTTGGTGAAGGATTGAAGTGGTGGAGGCCCAGCAGGAAGGGACTTAGTTTCTCAGCTCTGAACCGTGCCGACACGGAAGTTTGCAATTCATCCACTTCTACTTATTACATTTTAATAGAAATATTATTTTCTCGTCCAATTAATGTCTTGAAAATATTTGAATTGTTATTCCATGGGAATATTTGTTATGAATATTGATGGATTATGCTACTGAATGTGCTAAATTTATATATTATCACTATATTCTTTTGTTTCTTGGTTGTTGAGGAAAAGTTGCAGGTATATTGCTTTCAGTCAAGTGCTCAACAGTGGAATTCATCGAATGTATGGATGAGGTAGGCTCTTTATCTTGTCTTGTTAGCATATTTTTTTATATAGCATACTTGAGATTAGAGTTGATTTCTGCAGTCATTTCCTTCTTTTGTGGTTTACCCCATTCCATAGAGAGATTTTCCTCGTAATAGTACCACCTCTATAAAAATGCAAGGGGACATTTTATCCTCATGAGGTTGTTGTTTGGATCTTGACCAATCTGAACATCAACAATTTTGGCGACTATGTTTGGGAAAAAATTATTTTTAAGATATCTAAGGCTTTGTTTCATATTTGATTGAGGAACCAAAATATCCATGTTTCAAATTTTTGAAAAGAAGGTTCAAGAAAATTGCTACTTTTTCTAGATGCACGGTTGTTATAAAAAGATTATTAAGAGATATTTGAATGAACTCAATGATAATGTTCTTGGATATTTTGGCACAATTTGGACATCATGACCTTTGAAGAACCAAGAATTATCAAAATTCATAAGGATGAACACCCTGGAGATTCCATTGAAAGAACTCTTAAATTCCCTGGAAACTCTATTGGAAAGATTTAAAAACCTCAAGAAAATATTCATTGCGGCTCCACCAAAGAATTTATTTCATGTTGTGATGCTCCTTTTCCTTGTCCTCCAAACCCGCCAATGGATTTACAAGATTCTACAAAAGGAATAGGTACCCAAAGGAGGTGGCATATAATCCATTTAAATCTACAAGAAGTAGATTTTCAAATGCCAAACATTTCTATTGAAAAATTTCCAACATTCTTTAGGAATGTTTTAGAGGATGCAGAGTAGCATTTGTTAAAATTCAAAATCACATGTGATGTTTTTAATAAATTTGAAGATAATTTTACATATCGATTAGTTTCACAAACTCTACATGGGAATGCTCATGAATGATTATTTTCATTGTTTCTCGGGACCAGTATCAATCGAGATGTGTTGGAAACTTATATTCTAGAAAGTCCATCCAAAGAATGCACTGATATGCCCTTTCTGGTGTTTTCAATGGTGTTCCCCACCCACCCTCTCCCATATGGACACAAGAAAATGAAGCGAGTGATTTGGAATAAAAATATAATCAAATATTGAAATATTATTCTGAATCAAGTCATAATGCTTAAAATGAAAATGACATTTCCAATTTACAAGTGTAAGATTTCAGTACTCATATATTCCATATGACAATATTTTGAGCAGTAAGTTTAAGATTGAAATTGAAGAGTCTCCACCAAATGCACAAGAATATTTAATCCAACATGCTCATGTAGAAAATGTTTCAAAAGGTTTGCAAGGGTCACATATTGATGGTGAAAAGCCACAAGAACATTGACCACAAAAAGAATTGGTGGAAGAAATCAATCTTAAGAACGATGATGGGAAAGATTGGCATTGCATGAAGGAAGAATGATTTCAATACATTGTTGATGAATCAAGAATTTTGGACATGGTTCCGGATAAGGAGAAAGATGAAAATATTTTTAAATGGGAAACTTCTCATCCAACCAAATATAGCATCACCCATGAGAAACTAAGAATTGATTTTATTGAATCATGGTTCTAAAGTATTGTTGGCCAAGCAATGCAATCAAATTGTCGTCACATCTGGCTAAGTTTTACTTCAATAAACTTTTGGCCTACTTTTGACTCTTTGATAACATCCATGTTATGTTCCCCAATTCTGGAGTTTATTCCAAAAATCAGTTGGATGCTCGAATGGCTCTATCGGAAATCTACGTACACTTGAAAAGTGTCCCTTTCCTCCAAGTAGGTTAGGGTAGATAGATCTTGTTTGTACATAATTTATTTCTTCAGTAAAAAATTTACATAATAAATAAATTGCTATATGGAGATAATGTTTGAATATGACTCAATAGCCGAATGGAGAAGGCATTTGCACCAAGATTTTGGCTTCTCAAAAACCCACAGTGGGTCATTGTCGTGCAATTGGAATTGATCAAAACATTTCATCACCTTAATTTTCCGCTCTTTGGAATAACTTAAAAAAAAAAATCATAATGAGTAATTTGTGTATTCTCATCAAATCATGGTGTATCCCTTATTCTTAGGTTCATCATGTATTTTACAGAATCAAAATCCGACTTTGTATGCCCAATATACTCAGTTGTTTCCAATTGCCCGATAATGAGATTGCAAGAAGAGCTTTGAAGAATTGATGAGGAATTTTTTCTAAGTGTTGTACCCCTCTTCTTCCATGTGAAACACTTAGTCCTTTCTCACATAACTCATTACTCTCGTTTTATTACTTTCCTTACTCTCCTCTCCATGCTTAACCCATTTTCTTTTTCATCATCCACTTAGTTAATTTTCATAATACTCACTACTTAGTCATTTTCATAATTCATCTCCATGTTCATTTTCATAATTAATTTCCATTTCACTTATTCATTTTCCATTTACATTTTACTTTTCTGAATTTCTTTTTCCATTTTCAATATTTCCATTTTCCATTTTTTATATTTCCATTTTCTATATTTTCTCAATTTCTATGTTCATTTTCATAATTCATTTCCATTTACCCATATATCATTTCCATTTTCTAGTTCATTTTTGTAATTCATTTGCATTTTCCTTTTTCCATTTTTCTATTTTTCATTTCCCATATTTCATATTTCATTTCCATTTTCTTATTTTCATGTAACTCTATGACTCACATAACCTTACTACTTACATCCCCAACACTTACCATGTTTTACTCTTCTTACACTTAGCCATTTTTATGCTTTATGGGAGTACAACATGCCCCAAACCTGCATATCCCTAGGTCATTAAACATGTAATCATGCTACCTACAAACTACACATCTTACGTATGTGTCCTCCAAAATGCATTTTCACATTTTTCATACTTAAACATTTTATTTAAATGTGGATGGGCCCCTCACCTACCTCCTTTACCTTCGCATTATCGTAACTCCACAAACCCTACATTTAGTTTTTTAATATTATTTCCTATCATAAGTTCCCCTTTTTCGTAGACCTACCATATTGGGACATGTGGTAGTGAGGTGGCCCCATCCCCTAATGAGATGTGGAAGTGAGGTGGACTAATCCTTTAATGAAACGTGGACGTGACGTGGACCTACCCATGGGTGACACATGGCAGGATATTGGGTGGTGATTGGACATGACATGTCAGGAATTCATAGGTTGATTGGGTGATGATTGGGTGATGACTGGGAAACCAAAATATTACAAAGACATAAATTTGTCTAAGGAACAAGAGCTACACTAATGCCTTTATAATCTCCTTTGTTTCACATGAATGATAAGGAAGAATTTTCATTAAAAACACTAATGATTCACTCACCAAAATGCATGTGGGACTAAAGAGGGTGAAATTAAATCAAAGGCTAAGAATGATCCACAAACTAGATCGATGGTTGTTGAGCAGTCATCTTCCATAGATTATAACTCATGATCCATAGGTTTGTTTTGGTCAAATGATACCTTGTCAGAAAGGTAATTTGACAAGGAAGACAATGAGACAATTTGCAATGGCTGAATTTGGCCATAATTATTCCAAAAATAAAATATCAGTCAGCTCACTTTTCATGACTTCTTGGGAAATTTATTTGGCACCTCGAATGAAGATTGATCCTAGAACGGTTTCTATGGCTAAGAAGTCAATTAAAATGCTCATAAAATTAAAATACAATCCACTTATTTTCAAACAGTCGGATTCAATTTTTCAAAATAAAATTTCATTAAATAACGTTTATAAAATACTAAAGTGGGTCCCACTTGGAGGCATGAATTTCAATGAAATAAATTCATTAATAAGAATTAATTCCAAAAAGAGGAAACATGTGGGAACTTGTAGAAGAACAGAAACCCTAACTAATTCAAGAAATGTTGGGAGAATATTTAAAAAGGGTAGAGCACCATCAAAAAAAGTTGTTATCGGACCATCAATGGGTGATATTATCAAAATAGCATTGTTCAGCCTTTAGTACATTGCCAAATTTCTCATCTGCAAATACAAATCACCATTTTCTTACTTATTCTTCTTCTACATAATTTCTCTCAAGGCTTTGTGTTTCTATGTTTGAGACTGAGCATAAGGCTGAGTTCTTGTGTGTTTTTCTTTTATTTCTTCAAGGTCTCTTCCTTAAAATATCAATAGGAGTATTTTACAGCCATATATATGACTGATAATGTAAGCTAGGGTTTTCTAATAGGGTTGGCAGGCTTTGTTTATGAACATTAGTCAATTGGTTTACTGAAACGATTTGTATTGTGACATATATTTTATGTATTGAACTCCTCATAGAACTATTTCAGGATATTACATTATCAAAATCTCAAAAACTTTGATTTCAATCATGAAATTCCAAATGTGTATCTATCATAATATTGTTTGTGCCTAATGAAATGATCATTTAAAGTTTTTTGAAGTGATCAACCCCACTTCACTCCTCTTTCTCTTATGAGAAAAAATGGTTGTCTCTTCTACTTGCATGTGTTTCAGAGGAATGTTATAATGAAGTTGAGCACATATTTATTTTTATATTGAAGCCATTATTTATCTTTTTATTTTTCAGAAGCTTCTTGGTCCATTTCCAAGCAAATGTTTCACTCAAGGAGAAATATGGCTATCAAGAACCATTTTACATACAAACTAAAGAAATAAAGATTTGGGGTTTGTTGTTTAGAATTATCCCATTTGACAGCCCAATCCAAGAACACCAAGATACATATTTCAGACAATAACAGAGGAGTTCCACCTCTATAAAAAAACAGGGGAATATTTTATCCTCGTGAGGTTGTTTTTAGGATCTTGACCAATCTGAACATCAACAAGAGACAAGCACAACAAATTCGAAAGAATAAGACATGTCAGTACTGTGGAAAGACTAGACATGTGGATAAATTATGCAATAAGAAGAAATATGATTTAGAAAAGAAGGTTAAACGCCTTGAAGGAGACATGTCCTTTGTACGATGACTTGTTGATAATTTCACCTTCCAAGTTGGGACTTATTGGGCCTTGATGTCTCATTTTGCATAGAAAAAATGGGTAGTTGACTTTGGGTGCACCCATCGCATGGCTAAAGATGCATCTTTGATCACAAGACTAAATAAAGCTGAGGATAGTAAAATCTATGTTGTTGATGATTTTTCTCTGGATGTTGTTGGTCAAGGTGATGTTGCTTGTTGACATGGGAAAATTATCGATGTCTATCATGCTCCAAATATCAGTGCCAATATGTTGTTTATTTCTTATTTAACATAGACATGTAAGATTGTAGAATTTTGGCCAGATTAGTTCTATGTTCATGATTTGAAGAAAGGTAATTCGATCATCGTTGGCGGGATTCTCAACCCGAAAAATAATTTGTACAAGTTTCGTGACTCGACTCAACTTGAACCCGAACCGACTGCACTTGTTTATCACACCAACAAGAGAAGTCGAATTTGGCATGAGCGACTCAAACACTTGAATTTTCGAAGTCTGCAAGAACTGGCAACTCAAAACATGGTTGTTGTTTTACCCAAGGTGTTCCCCCCTAAAGGACTCTATAAGGGTTGTGCACTTGGGAAGCATCATCATGAACCATTTGATTCTAGGAAAGCGTGGAAAGCATAGAACCTACTAGAATTGTTTCATAGTGATGTCTATTTCATCAATTTACCTTCACTAGCAGGTTCAAGGTACATTTTTATCTTCATTAATGATTTATCTCATCATACATGGGTTTACTTTCTGAAGAATAAGAACCTTGTCTTTGAGAAGTTCAAGGAGTTTTGGTCCTTTGCTAAAAAGCAATGTGGTTGACCCATCAAATTACTGAGATAAGAAAATGGTGGTGAGTATGTAAATCAACCTTTTGAAGAATACCTACTTCGATTTGGTATTAACTGACAGTGGTCGGTTCCTCACACACCTCGTCATAATGGAATTGAAGAATTCAAGAATCGAATGTTAGTTGAAATGGCTAGATGTATTTTGCAGGATAAATACCTACCTCCTCGCTTTTGGGATGAAGTGGTATACTATGAAAATTATTTTCTTAATTGCATCTCAACTCAAGATATTTCTTCCATGACTCCATTTGAACGACAATATGTGAATATTCCTTCATTCATCCATCTCTGTGTGTTTAGATGTGTTTTGTGGGCTCACATTCTTTATTATTGTACAAAGAAGTTGGATGCAAAGAGCCATACTTGCATCATGATGGGCTACTCTGAAGAGTTGAAATCCTATCGATTGTTTGATCTTGTCAAATGGAAAATCGTTGTCAGACGTAATGCTCGGTTTGATAAGAAGTGTTTAGGCGTTAATTTGTTGAATGCATCTTATTTATTTATATGAGATGATGCATTTGATGTTTTCTTTAACATGGGTGCTCATCTCCCATTTTTTAGTCCTTCGAATGGACAGTTGAACTTTCTCCTTGTTACAACTAGATTTTTTACGTATGAGTCGACTAGTATGTCATCCTCTATTTCGATAGGTCTGTTAACTAAAGACCCTCTGAATTATGACCGACCTACTGAAGTGAACCAAATTTCACTTGTTTCTTGTCTACCCCGATGGGTTGCCGAGACAATTGAAGTTGTTGGAGCTGATATTGGATATGCCTCCTACAGACGACAGACTCGAAGTCAAGAGAAAAATGTCAGTGTTTCCTTGATGACTCATGTACTTAAAAATTATGACCATGTCACATACTCACATGTTGAAGGATGACCTGAATGGGAGAAGGCCATGAAGACATAAATTGATTCTTTGTCAAATAATCATACTTGCGACTTGGTTCCCTGACTGTAAGGGAAGAACATTATGAAGTTTCGATGGGTCTACAGGACCAAATTTACCTATGAATTTATTGTTAATCGACATAAAGCACACCTAGTTGCAAAGGGGTTTTATCAACAAGAAGGCATCAACTACATTGAAACCTTTTCTCTTGTTGTAAAGATTAACTATGTTCGACTGATTCTTTCCCTTGATTCTTGTTTTGGATGGAAAATCCATCAGATGAATGTGAAGAGTGATTTTCTTCATGGAGACCCACCTGAAGAAATTTTCATGGAACAAACACCTCATTTTGTGACATATTAAAATTTGGTTTGTCGACTCAAGAAGTTGCTTTATAGTTTGAAGAAGGTTCCTCGATCTTGGTATGCTAAGATCAAAAATTTCTTTCTTCGACTTAGTTTCAAATAGTGTGAATATGATCACAGGTTGTATGTACTCCAAACCAATGGTGACACTTTGATTGTTGTTGTATATGTAGATGAATTAATCATTACTAGAAATAAGAATGATCTCATCCTTAGACTGAAGAAACAAATTGTTGACTCCTTTGATATGACAGATCTTGGTACTCTGCAATATTTTTGGGGTCTTCAAGTATTACCACTTTGTGATGGATTTTTCATTTCTCAGTCTAAATATATGATCGATATGTTGACACACTATAACGTGGTTTATTGCAAGCCTTGTGCTACTCCCTTTCATTATGAAGTAAATCTCACCAAAACCTATCAAACACCCTGAGTCGATGCTACACTATATCGACAATCGGTCAGAAACATTATTTATCTTACTCATAGTTGACCCCACATTTCCTTTTTTATTAGTGTGGTTTCTCGGTTTATGTAAGACCCTAAATAAAACCATTGTAAAGTAATCAAATTAACAGTTCACTATCTAAAGGGTACCACTCATTTTGGTATCAAGTATTGTCGAAGTTCATATTTTTGAGTCGACTACACCAACTCTGAATGGGCTAGCAGTGGTGATGATCAGAAATCCACTTCTTTCGATGTGTTTGAATATAGCACTAGACCTTTGGTGTGGTCATGGAAGAAATATAAGGTAGTATCTTTTTAAACTACGGAAGAAGAATATTGTGACATCATTCAAGCAGGTACTGAAGTAGTGATAACCAGAGTGTTATACAGGTTGCTAACAATGTTGTTGCTCACAGTAAGATGAAGCATGTTGAGCTCCATGCTCACTATTTGAGATAGTTGGTTCATGTTGACGGGTGAAATTGTCCGTCCGTCAATTGAGAGAGTGGAACCGGTCCGGGGTTGTCTAAATAACCCAAGCCGTTTGGAATGAACCACCCTGACGAGTTTAACGACTCCGTTGGCCGCTCTAAGGTCTTTAAGAGAACCAAAGAGAAAACTAAACTAAACTAATTAATCTATCTAAAACAAATAAAACTAACTAAAAAACTAATAAAATGAATTAAACTAACTAAAACTAATAAAACAAATTAACTAAAAACAAACAAACTAATACATTAATCTAATTAAAACAAACTACTAAATTAAATTAAAACTAAATACTAACTACTCTAACTATTATATACAATCTACTAATTACTATTATAATAACTCAAATCAACTATCTAATTACCAGCTGCAATATTATTTTATTCACAAATGTACACTATAAACAGCCTACAGATTTAATTAAAACCTGCAAAACTCATGTGTTTTCTGCCCTAAGACAGCTAGGAATATTTTTTATTTTTATATTTTATGAAAAAATAAATAAACATTACTGAAATTAAACAATCTAATATACTAAACACATATATCTAAACAAATAAATGAAAAACTGACCTGGAAACGCTCCAAGTCTGCCCTGTGTATGATGACTTCGAAGCTGGTCGGAGGAAGGAAACTCGCATCGGTTAGTCCATAAGCTTCTCGTAAATGATAGGCTGTGTTGCTCTTTGAGTTGGTTTAAAGGACAAACAAGACATAAAATATCATAACAACTATATGATTACAAATCTCTGCAATAAGGGAAACCTGTTATGCAAAGACTTATATTTAACAATTCAATTCATGAAGAAGATAAACCTGTCATTCACAAACTGAATTTGACAATTATTATATCTTTTATACACTTGGAAGAAACCAGATATGAATTACAATGATTAAAATTATATCATTTGCATTTGATTTACATAGCTAAAGTAGTCATAAACCATATACAAATTGATATACACAACATGAAACAAAATGTTGATATAATGAGAAGCTAAAGCTGTGACAAAACACCAAATTCTGCTTTAGTCTGTATTAAATATTCATATCCTTGTTCTCCCACGAATGAGGATGTCCATTATTACAAAAATCATAAGTATATATAAGTCTCTCCACAGGGTAAAACTTCCCTGTGGATAATATCAAATTGTTTTACATAATCTAGGAAATCAAAATGCAAGAGAAATCTTTGAAATGTCTCCTAACTGCTCATAAACTCAATTGCAATTTCAAATTTACCTGCAATAGAACACAAATATCATATTAGAAAGATATTTCAATAACAAAATAACAAAAATTTGATCCTACAGACTTAGCTACAGATTCGTCTGATTCTGTAGCTAGTCTAAAATAGCATACAGGACTAGATAACAATCAGATGAAATCTTTTCAAAAGAATCAAATCCAATTTAATTTTCTTTTAATAAATATCCAAAATGAATCACTATAATTCCAAGGAGTTTATCATTCAAATAACACAAAATCGAAAAAGGATTCAAACGAAACAGGATAAGAATGCTTTGTTTTTTAGTCGCCATAAAATATGGTCAAACCATAACAGGATTGTTTCATATCAAACGAAATCAATGGTGAATCATATCGTATAAGATACGATGTAATCAACAAAATCATAATCGATACAATCATAATCGGTTTGTTACGGCTGTAACAATGTGCGTAAGATTCATATTGTTTTAATCAAATGCCAATTTGGAAAGGCTGTTACGATTATAGCCAAATAAAACATTCATAACAGCATCAAACTTCGCCATAGATCACGATCGCTGAGCGTTGACACAATCAACAGACAGGATCACATAGTGATCGTAATCATCAACAACAGTGATAATCATAACTGGGCAAGAATCGAAACAAATCGTGACTAAGTCCAATATGGAAACAAATCGTAATTCTAGGCATTATCACAAATTTAAACAAGATATTTGTTGTAATATGAATCGGACTGATAACACGGTCAAACGATGCGAATCGAACAGTTGCAATTTGGTTATAATCTAACATAACGATATTCGAATTGGTCAAATCAGACACGGAATATAACATTATAACAGTTATGCCAACCATATCGTATAGAATATAACCAATTCAGATCGAACCATTGACTGTGTTCAAAATTGGAATACCAGAAACAGCCTGTGTTTAGAAAATATGTTAACAACTTCAATAAGCAACAGAGTATTCAATTCGAACCAAATTAAAACAATCAAATCCATAACACGATTAATCGAATCAAAGCTAAATCCAATCAAAACTAATCCGGGAAACGAAATTCGATTAATCAAAACAAAATTATGCATCTAGTGCATGCTTATGTGTCAAAGCAAATCCACGTTGTAGACAGAGTTTATGAGTTTGTCATATAAACAGGTGATAATCATACCAGTGAGGTTGATTGATCTATGCCAATTTTGAATTGACGACCGTTGTAGTCGACTCCACGTTTTTAAACAAAATCGAACCTGTTGTTCGTTGCTTCTTATCAGTGGATGGCATATTATCCTTTTGACTAGAGAGCCTTGCAACTTGATTCTCCAGAGCATGAATTATGGACTGTAGCATTGGCACATCAAGGTAATACCTTTCTAACCATGAGCCACACTGATCACATGGTGGAGCAGCTGGTTGAGATAGAGCAGGAGGGGGTTTCGACGAGTCACCGGGGGTTTCACAAGGCATTTTGATGCCTGGATAATTAGGATCATTTTGCAAACAAGGTGGTAGGTTCTTCACAAAATCATATGCGGGTTTATCACACAGACCTTCTGAATAGGGATACTCACTTGCCAGGTATCATTCAACCTCTGAGTCAGAATCTTCACTCACCATAATAGGGTCAGGGTTGACAGGAATTTTTGGTTTGTTTCTTGCCATGCGAGAGATTAACCGGGCATTCTTTTTGCCTTTAGAATTCGTAGTAGGTTTGGCTTTAGGCCTTTTAGCCACGGGTTTAACAATTTCGACATGATTGGTCACAGGACTGGGTATGTCAATAGGTGAATCGGGTAGGGGTTTAGGTAACAGAGCACTGTAAGGCACAGGGGGTACTGACTTACTCTCGCTCACCACAGGTTTGTCAACCTGTGGTGGGCTTGAATCATCAAAATTATTTCATTTAAGAAAATCATTCCAACAGTCTCGGCGTAACCCCAAATGACAAACCACAAGCATTTTAATTAACCCAAAATGAAATAGGTTGTTATCGGCCTGGTTCTGTTTGTATATTTTAGACATTTTAAACAGACTCCTGTGCAAGTAGTAAGGCATATTAAGCTCATAGCCCATGAAAACCATAAGTAGCCGAAGGTGGTACAGGAAAACGAAACCATACCGGCCCTCGCATGTGATTAATTGCTTGGTTACCATCAGCAAGTCATGCCAACGTTGCTTGAGCATATTCACGGGCAAACCTTTGTCACAGGAGCTTACTCTTCGTGACTGGAAGAGCAATGTCCACGGGACATCTTCCACTTTGCAATTTTTTGACCATCTCTGTCCGACAGTAGGCAGACCGGTAACTAAACTGAGAAATTGCTCGTCAATTTCCAATTGCACATCCCCAACCTTAGCTCGGCAGCCATCAAAGGTTAATGCAAATTGTCGAGCCACGCTAGGGTTATAGCCATCAAAATTTCGTATGAACAGGAGCCATCTGAATTCCTCAAGGTCACTGTAAGCACCGTCAAACATCAACAATGCCTGGCTACCATTGGGTTCAGCCCTTACGACTGGAGCCATGGTGCGGGTGCATGGTAGGGTTCGGATTAAACACACAGGAGAAAAATCGTTTGGGCTAACAGCTGAGAACGATGAAAGGGAAGGAAAATTAATGGTACGCATGTGAGGGTGGTGGGATTATCCACCGCCATGCATAGCAGTAATGACAAGGTACAACGTTGTTCAATCAATCATAACATAAACCAAAATATTCGGCCAACCCAAGATTTAAACGAAGGGTAGTAAACCAATGTGCCAATCTATTATTTGAAATCATGAATGTTCAACATTAAATCAAACCCAAAGTTTAATATGAGCCATTTCATAACTTCAAACTATTGTCATTCAATATGAAATGTGTAATCAAAGTTTTTAAAACATTGTGACAGGATATTTCACAAAATCGATAAGCCAAGAGCTTATAATAGTAAGGATTACATCATATAAAACAAAATCAACCATGACCCCCATAGAATAAAATATAACCCATAGATTTACCTGCTCAATGCCTTATCAATCAAATAAAGATCAAGTTGCACAATCAAAGTAAGAGTAGGCAAATGGACATAGTTCGAAAAGAAGTCGTTCCAGCCACTTAATAATAAACCAAGGGTAAGTACCAATCAGAATATCGATGAGAAGATCATGACAATTCAAATAACGATGGAGGAGTTTTCACGCTTTCATTCGCGAGAACTAAATTGAACAAGTTGCAAGTGTCGCATGAAATGAAAATATCATCTATTTGCAAAATGCGATGGAAATTTGAAGTTCAGGAGACATAGGTGTAGGCATCTTTTAGGGCAATAGAAAAGATTGTATTGGCTGCCAACAATGGCGACACACTGGTAGAAGCAGTTATCTCTGTCAATAGAAATGAATTCAGATTAGGACAGCAAAGAAAAATTCAACTCAAAAAAAACAACCAGAAAATCATACAAACATCATCATTTACCATCTTTTCCAGCGATGTTTTAAAAGATGCAAACTAATAAAAGTCTTAAGATCAGCAAGTCACGATTTTTATGATAAAATCTTCAATACTGTTGGCATGGCCGTTGCTGCCAGCAGGCATCCATAGCCTCGACATGGTTTCCATTTAACCCACTCTGACATCTGTATCCTGTCAAGAAGTTCTATATTAGAGTAAAGGACTTTTAAAGAGGTTTCTTATTATTTTTTACAGATTTTCGTGTACCCGACATTGCTTCGCTGCCAGTGGGCCTGTTCAGTACCCCGGCGAAGTTGTCTTGGCACCATGCTTGCATTTACCCGCTGCCATCAAACCTGCTCAGTATCCTAGCGGGTTTGCAAACACTTCCCATAGCTCTTATTAACATTTTTATTTTGTTTTTCTTTTATGGATAGCTGAGCGGGGTGACGCTGAAAAATCTTAATTATTTTATCATATTTTTTAGACCTCATCAGAATTGTTTTTGACACTGTCCTTTATCCAGCTCCAGAAATGTTTTATTTCTAAAACAACTTACTATGACAGGGAGACATCCTTTTGATTCATTCCTTTACGAAAAAGGGACATTGTAAAAAGATAATAGATGATCATGACAAAATTTACTCAGAGATTGAAATTAGTAAAACTTCTTTCAAACAACAAAAATTTTCCAACATAAATATCAGTTTCAGAAATATATCACTGATGTCCATACAATATTTCAGAAGTTATTTCAGCGAAGAAATTTTTTCATGATCTGAATCTGAATTGCTCAGTCCACAGGCATGCATATCTTTCAAACAACACCAAAAAAACTAATCAACCCAAATCAAAAATCAAAACAGGAAGAAAACAAAAAGATGCAAACCAAAAAAATATTTACATAATATACAAGGGTAGTAATTAAGCAAAGTATCTTTTCAGGGCTTGGCCATTCACCGAATAGGTGTCAAGTTGCCCTTCAATATTCTGCAATCGAAAGGAGCTAGGACCAAACTTTTCAGCAATCAAAAATGGCCCAAGCCACAAATTTTGAAACTTGGTATGCTCACCCTTTCCTTCGTGTGGTTTGTCCCACTTTAAGACGAGATCGCCTACTTCAAAATTCCTATCAGAAGCAGAATTGGAATCGAACCAGCTTTTAATCAGTTGTTGATGTTGGTCTAACTTACGCTTAGCTTGGGTTATTACTTCTTCTAACTTCATCAAAGCATTAATACGGCTTTCTAAAGGGGGGCAATCTTCTTCTTGGACTTTTTTGGACAATTGAAGCGAAGGAAGAAGAATGTGAGGTGGCAAAATGGTTTATTTGCCATAAACAAGAAAAAAGGGGGAGTTACCTATAGCAGGTTTGGGTGTTACCCTATCAGCCCATAGCGCATTCAGTAGTGCATTGTGCCAGTTCTTGTGATTTTCAGCCACGGTTCTCTTGATAATCTTGATCAAGTTCTTCTTTGTTGATTCTGCTAAGTCGTTGCCCTGGGGGTAGTAACTAGCAGAATACCTCAGCTTTATTCCTTTCTCTAAGGAGAACTCACTCATCTCAAGAGAAGAAAAGTATGAAGTGTTATCAAAGACTAGACAATCAGGGATACCGAAACGAGTGATGATATTCGAGTTCAGAAAAGCGATCACCTGACTTGTGTTAACAGTTCTTAGCACGGCGGCTTTGGACCATCGAGTAAAGTAATCAGTGGTTGTCATAATATACTTGTGTTATTGTGAGGATGGAGGATTAATAGGACCAATGATATCAAGGCCCCATTACTGGAAAGGAGAATCAACTGTAACGGGTTGCAAGGGAAAGGCTAGTTTTTGAAATCACCCTGATGCTTTCTGACAAATGATACATTTACGGCACAAGGCATGGGCGTCTCTAAAAAGCGTCGGCCAGTAATAACCGGCTCTTAGAACCTTATGAGAAGTGGTGTCGCCACCGAAGTGACCACCAGCTTCTCCTACATGCAACTCAAGCAATACTTTCTCTGCTTCATCTTTTTCAAGACAACGCATCAGTACGCCGTCGAAATTCTGACGAAACAGTATACCGTTAACTAGATGAAAGGAGGCGAAATTTATTCTCAATGCTCTTCTTTTGGTGGGGTCAAGGTGGTGGGGTGATGATCTATGTTCAAGACAAAATCTAATATCGTCATACCAAGGACTTACGAGGTTTTGTACACAACAAATCAAACTCTGATCACGTTGTTCTAGGTTTGACGTATCACTATCTTCTTGTTGTTTAGTTTCTGAATCAACTACCAACTTACACAACCCTTGGCCTCTCACGATCTGTGCTGGGATGATTTCTAAGTCATACTCCTGCAAGGAGGTGACCCAGTTGGCTCTTTTCTCTCCTAACTCCTTTTGCACTAACAAGTTCCTTACGGCAGGGTAGGGGACAATGACCTCCGTCCTTGACTTCAAAAGATATGACCGGAAATTATTAACTGCTTTGAAAACAGCATAGGCTTGTCGATCGACCGTTGGGTAGTTAAGTTCAACACCTTTGAAAGCAGAGCTCATAAAGGCGATGGGTACTTCGTTTTTCTCGGAATTCTTCTGAGTTAGGACTGTGGCATAGGAACGATCACAGGCAAAAGTATAGAGTGTAAAGTCTTGAGAGAAATCAGGGCTCATGAGAGACAGAGCGTCTATTATGGCCTTCTTTATAGCATTTAAAGCTTGGTTTTCTGTAGGTCCCCAGTGATATTGGGTGTCTTTCTTAATCAGGTTCTGGAGAGGCCTGACCATTTCGGAGAAACTGGGGACAAATCTTCTCACGAAATTAATCTGGCCTAGGAAAGACTGCATGGATTTTTTGGAGGTAGGTGGGGGAAGTTTAGCAATGACTTGGGTCCTCTCGGGATCAATAATAATTCCATCACTAGACACAATGAATCCTAGTAATTTACCCTGTTCTACCACGAAGATGGACTTCTTGGGGTTTAAGGAGATGTCATATTTACGACATCGTAGCAGAACGACTCGTAAGTGAGTTAGATGATCGTCTTTGTTTTTAGAATAAATGGTCACATCATCTAAGTAGACTACTACGGAATGATTGATTAAGCCTATAAAATAAATGTCCATTGCTCTCTGAAAGGTAGCACCAGCATTAATCAATCCAAAGGGCATTTTGCGATAAGCATAAGTGCCCCACGGGGTTTGGAAGGTAGTTTTTAATTGGTCTAGCGGAGACATCAAGACTTGGTTGTATCCAGAGAAACCATCTAGTAAGGATAGCCTCTTGGAACCAGATACTTGTTGAAGAATCTGTTCCATGGGAGGGATAGGATAATTATCTTTGTCAGACGCTTTGTTGAGGTTTCAGAAATCGACACAAAGTCGAATTTCCCCGTTTTTCTTCCACACTGGGACGAGGTTGGATACCCATTGAGTGTGTCTAACAATTATTTTATCACTTAGGATTTTATTCAATTATTTTTGTATGGTCGGTTCTAGTTTAGGATGCATTTTCCTCAGTTTCTGTTGGAAGGGTAAGGTTTGGGGCTTCATTGGGATGACATGTTATATAATATTAGGATCGAACGTTTTAAGATCACCGTACGTCCATGCAAAGACATCCTTGAATTCTTTAAATAATTTAACAAAAGAAGCTTTTTCTTGCCTAGAACATCCCAAGCCTAGATTGATACACTGAGGATTTTCACTAGTTCCTAAATTGACTTTTTCATAAGATAGTGAGGAACTGTTGGTTTTGCAATTGACCATGTTTTTAAATTTATCTTCAAAATCATAAAACTTTTCTAGTCTAACAACAGATTTGGGTATGAAATTTACCATGTCCGATAGAGCTTCAGGAGATTTCGGATTAGGTATTACCGTAAAGTCGTGCAAATTGTCGTCATGTGTTTGTTCATCTATCACAACGCCTTGGAAGGTTTCTTCCATGTGCAGAAAGTTAATGATTTGCTGATCATCGTCAAATACTCTCCATTTTGTGATATTGTTAGGAACAGATGGTCGAAACAATAGCTCCACGGAGAATGCATTCGGGGATAAGCCTTCTGCAGGAAGAAGTTTGGAGGCAACATTAGCTAGTAGATCTGCTTCAACATTATTTGATCTAGGAATGGAATTTATATTAAAAGCAGAAAATGTGTTCATTAAACTCCATACCTCAGACTGGTAGCATTTGAGATGCGGGGAAAGATAGTGTATAGAATCTCTTACCTGCCTGACCACTATTTCAGAGTCGTCGAATACAACCAGATTTTGAATGTGCATGTCCAAGGCTTTTCTGAGACCTTGCAATAAAGCCTCATATTCTGCGATATTATTAGTACATTCAAATTCTAACCTACAAGCCAACAATGTTTTGTTACCTGCTGGATTGATAATGATGCAGCATGCACCAACTCCTTCTTTAGACTTGGAACCATCAAAGTATAGAGACCAAATTTGATTTCCATCCGGCTCATGGGACTGTTGCATAGAAGTTGTTGGTTGCGTACATGTTATGATCTTGAACTGATGTTGTGGGTTGTTGATAGGTGAAACTTCAGCCATGAAATTTCCGAAGAAGCTGTACATTCCTTGGACTTCAGGTGAACCAGCAGGAGGTGTGTATGGTTCATTAGGGTCATTCAAGTCTGTTACTGTGAACTTGAGGTAACACTCACTATTCACTCTGATCTTGTTGGGCTTACCGTTTTCTGGAAGCCATAAGTGAGACCAGTCTGTCGCGAAGTAACCATGTAGATGCTCCGACCAGTCCCTGCTCAAAAACAGACCATACACTTCTGGAATATCCACCACAATTATATCAATAACCTGATGAACCTTTGGGTTAGACGATAATCTAATCAATACATTTTTCAGTTTGCCTATAACTTTAACATTTGTTCGATCAAGTTGTATGATTTTCAAAGAAGATGGTTCTACTTTAGCGTTAATATTTTGGCAGACTGACCAAGGCATCACATTTGATGATGCTCCTGAGTCAACCATACAATTATGCACATTTCTGTTGAAGATTTCGAAAGTTAAAATAAAAGGAGGTACATTCTTGCAAGTACTTAGAGTTGTAGCTTGTGATTTCTTACTCGCGGTTTCTAATGTTACTTTATCTACATTATTTACATTATTATTTACATGATTTACAGGAAGGCTTCCTTTATCTTGAGGATCTGGATTATTTTTTGTGGAAGTCTTCTGCGGAGCTTTGCTTTGCACAACCTTGTTACCATTTGAGTTACCATTCTTGCCATTGTCTGAAATATTTTGCAACATCTTCTGGAACAAAAATGGAAATTTCAACAACTCATAAATAAAAATGTTAGCACGTAATTTTTTAAGATCTTCAACAACATCATAATCTAATTTAGGGCCAGCATTACTTTGTTTAGTTTCTACTAATTTAGATGGCTTTGGAGGTAAAGTTGTAGTGTTCTCGGCAGGAGGTTTGTTTGTTGTCTTACTCCTAGTGTTGTAAGGGTGAACAGTCTCAAAGTTAGCTTGAAAGATACTATCCGAGAAGTGTCCAAAGATGTTTGGAGAAGACTCTTCTTCTTGAGTTGTTTCCTGCTCGACTTCCTCTTGAGGGATTTC
>ML791149.1:181576-194338 GCA_009831015.1 Picea engelmannii
TCCTTGCCTTGGGGTGGAGCTCGGTCCCAGCTCGGGGGTGACCCACTGTTGAGCTGATGAACAGTGTGGTCTAAGGCTGGGAGGTTCGTGGAAGGCCTGCACTCGGTTGGTGATTTCTACAGCTTTTAAAAGATAAGTATTCTAAATTATGTTTTGAACATGTTTAGGCTGTGTTGTATATATATTATCATGTTTTTCGCTGTGTGTAAATGAAGTGCTGCTGAATACTATGGAATGTTTAATTATAGTAGTGACAAGATATGCTTTACCCTGTAATTTACGTGTGTTTAATGATTAAATGCATGTGCTTATAATGATTTTACAAATCATGAAAAATTCCATGTATAGAATGGTAACTGAGAGGTTTGGAAACCTCGGTAGTAAAAAGGTACACTACAAATTGGTATCAGAGAAATTGGTACACTACAAATTGGTATCAGAGCAATTGGTACACTACAGTTTCTTGCCATGCGAGAGATTAACCGGGCGTTCTTTTTGCCTTTAGAATTCGCAGTAGGTTTGGCTTTAGGCCTTTTAGCCACGGGTTTAACAATTTCGACATGATTGGTCACAGGACTGGGTATGTCAATAGGTGAATCGGGTAGGGGTTTAGGTAACAGAGCATTGTAAGGCACAGGGGGTACTGACTTACTCTCGCTCACCACAGGTTTGTCAACCTATGGTGGGCTTGAATCATCAAAATTCTTGCGTTTAAGAAAATCATTCCAACAGTCTCGGCGTAACCCCAAATGACAAACCACAAGCATTTTAATTAACCCAAAATGAAATAGGTTGTTATCGTCCTGGTTTCGTTTGTATCTTTTAGACATTTTAAACAAACTCATGTGCAAGTAGTAATTCATATTAAGCTCATAGCCCATGAAAACCATAAGTAGTCGAAGGTGGTACAGGAAAACGAAACCATACCGGCCCTCGCATGTGATGAATTGCTTGGTTACCATCAGCAAGTCGTGCCAACGTTGCTTGAGCATATTCGCGGGCAAACCTTTGTCATAGGAGCTCACTCTTCATGACTGGAAGAGCAATGTCCACGGGACATCTTCCACTTTGCAATTTTTTGACCATCTCTGTCCGACAGCAGGCAGACCGGTAGCTAAACTGAGAAATTGCTCGTCAATTTCCAATTGCACATCCCCAACCTTGGCTCGGCAGCCATCAAAGGTTAATGCAAATTGTTGAGCCACGGTAGGGTTATAGCCATCAAAATTTCGTATGAACGAGAGCCATCCGAATTTCTCAAGGTCACTGTAAGCACCGTCAAACATCAACAATGCCTGGCTACCATTGGGTTCATCCCTTACGACTGGATCCATGGTGTGGGTGCATGGTAGGGTTCGGATTAAACACACAGGAGCAAAATTGTTTGGGCTAACAGATGAGAACGATGAAAGGGAAGGCAAATTAATGGTATGCATGCGAGGGTGGTGGGATTATCCACCGCCATGCATAGCAGTAATGACAAGGTACAGCGTTGTTCAATCAATCATAACATAAACCAAAATATTCGGCCAACCCAAGATTTAAACGGAGGGTAGTAAACCAATGCGCCAATCTATTATTTGAAATCATGAATGTTCAACGTTAAATCAAACCCAAAGTTTAATATGAGCCATTGCATAAATTCAAACTATTGTCATTCAATATGAAATGTGTAATCAAAGTTTTTAAAACATTGTGACAAGATATTTCATAAAATCGATAAGCCAAGAGCTTATAATAGTAAGGATTACATCATATAAAACAAAATCAACCATGACCCCCATAGAATCAAATATAACCCATAGATTTACCTGCTCAATGCCTTATCAATCAAATAAAGATCAAGTTGCACAATAAAAGTAAGAGTAGGCAAATGGACATAGTTCGAAAAGAAGTCGTTCCAGCCACTTAATAATAAACCAAGGGTAAGTACCAATCAGAATATCGATGAGCAGATCATGACAATTCAAATAACGATGGAGGAGTTTTCACGCTTTCAGTCATGAAAACTAAATTGAACAAGTTGCAAGTGTCGCATGAAATGAAAATATCGTCTATTTGCAAAATGTGATGGAAATTTGAAGTTCAGGAGACATAGGTGTAGGCATCTTTTAGGGCAATAGAAAAAATTGTATTGGCTGCCAACAGTTCATGAGAATATTGTCTCCCTTGAATATTTTAGAACAAAATATCAGGTTGTTCATATATTCACCAAACCTTTAGCTAAATCTAGATTTATCAAGCTCCACATGAAGCTTGAGCTTCTAGAATATGCAATTATGGAGGGGTGTCCTAGTGACGTAATTTCACCTCCTGAATATCCAGATTTATTTGTTGATGGGGGGTGTTGTAACATAAATAATTGATGGTTCAACATACTCCTGGGTGCAGTTGGTCAAGAGGTAAACCTACAACTGGATATAGTCGGTCGAGCGATCGACCAGCACACTACACCAGTCGGTTGAGTAGTCGACGTGCCTGTCAGTCAGACGGTTAACCAATAGTCAAAGATAGTTGGGCAGTGGATTGACCAACCCAGAAATCGGCTACGAGTTAGAAGCGTAGGAAATCGGGTTGAACATCCTTGTCAAGCCAACTCGACAAATCAAATTTGGTGGAGTCAACTCTAATAGTTGACAGTCACGAGTGGACAAGATATTTAGAATTATATGGAAGTTGGTTAGATATTGAAACTACAAAAGTAGATCCCCTGGTTCATTATAAATCATGGAGAATGTGCAATAGATCATGCAGATCAAGATGTGAAACATGCACTGTGATGTTCTTATCATAGTGTGCCTTGCTTAAGTGTTGTAACAATGTCTTTAGACACCACCTGTATCTTCAAAAGTTTGTGTTCCTCTTCGATTATCTATGGAACTATGTCCTTTGTTTCATATTGTGTTCTAACCTATTCCCCAACAAGTATATACCACCAAGTACATCTCCCAAATGCACTAAATGGAATAACACAGAGAAGAGACCCTCTGAGAAACGACCAATAATAAAAATCATTGACAGATGTGAGGAATTCTAGCATAGATTAAAATGGAACCCAAGGTATTGCACGATTGCCAAAGTGTGAATAGAGGTCTTGACATTGAATATAAGAGAAACCACTTAGTCAACAACCATTGATGAATGCCATATGTTGAGTGCAAGGTAACCTATTAATGATGAAAATAGGCCTAGAGTGCTACTCTAGGTCAAACTCTCATAGTAATGTGTCATAATAAATAATAGATGACCCACCAACGAGAATTCAATGGACACCTTCCACACTGGAACGAGTAAATAACAAAGATATTGATGATACTGAGACAACTTTTGACAATCAAAAAGGTCGACATGGATAGTCAAGAAACCAAGTCAAGTGACCAATTGTGGAGCTAAAGATCATTTTTCTTGGTTTGAATCACAACATAAATCATTCCAGGATTTGAAACACCACCTTTGCTTCACACCAATCCTCGCACTACCAGACCTGCAACAACCAGTTTAGATTGAGATAGATGTCTATGACTATGCTATCAGTGAAATCCTTACTCAGTAGGGACATCTTGTATCATATCACAGTGAAACACTATCTGATGTTGTTCGCAGATATCCCACCTATGAAAAAGAGATGTACGCCATCATCCAGGCATGTCGAGAGTGGAAGCATTATATTCTAGGAAAGGAAATGATCATCCACATTGATCATTAGCCTCTGCAATTCATGCAGACACGAGGAAATTTGCAAAATGACTACCACCAGAAGTGGTCCACATACCTACAATAATTTCATTTGAACATAAAGTACAATAAGGGCAGCACCATCCATGTCGTAGATGACCTCATTCAACCCTTGGTTGTGGCACTAACTACAGTTCTTAAATCCTATGGGCATGAAACCTCTGGGTAGCCACAATTATACAAAAATGACTCTGACTTCACTGCTACCTATCAGAAATTGAGCACAACCACTCTAGTTCCAAGATTTCATCTCCAAGAGAGACTACTATTCCATATGGGACACCTCAATGTTCCTTCAATTGAGTGCATGAAGCTGATTTTGGAAACTCATTACAGTCGGGTGGTAGGACACTTTGGTGTAGATAAAGTAGTAGTAGTAATGCAACATTCATTTTATTTGCCAAAGCTTTGAAAATATGTCAATAATTATATGAGATCATGCATTGTATGTACCATCGCCAAACTTGCCATTAATAAATAGGGGTTGTACACCCCTCTGCCTACTCCTTATAATCCTTCGAAGTCCATCTTCATGGATTACATGTATGGTGTACCTTCAACCAAGCATGGTAATGATTGTTTCATCATGGTCATTGATCGATTCTCTGAGATGGAAGTTTTGACACTCTACATGAAGAGTATCACAATCGAGGCCACTACTAAGATCTTCTTTTAGCATGTCTGGGTTCATTTTTGGCTCCCATGGACCATTATTTTAGATCGAGACAGTATGTTCTTGAGTACTTTTTGGTCCATCCTATAGTTGATGATGGACACCAAGACAACCAAATCCACTGCTTTCCACCCACCAAGATGAAAAAAATTGTAATCCTCAGATATTTCTTTCCAACGAGCTACCATGCACCCCAAACGGAGATCATATGTAAAAGTTGTGACCACAGGAAGTTGATGTATCAACTAACCACTTTGGGGCATGTAATACTTTTGGCATTTTGACTTCTAGGGTTAGGTTTTTTATGTTTAGAGTTTTTTCCTCTTTATTTTTTAGGCTTCATGATAAAATTCCCTTTTCGACCTCTTTGTATTCATCGCTTTTTTAATGATCGTAAACAACATCTCTTTCTCTTCAAAGATAAGCTACCACCATTCTAGTCAGTTTGTGTTCTACAGTACTCTATTATTTTATTCATTAATAGAATTAGGTTTTCATTGTATTGTTGTCCTCTCTATATTTCTATGTGTGTTCCATTTTGTTCTCCATATAATCCAGATCAATATTTAAATTATTCAATCTTTTTGAGCAAAATGGTGTTTGGAATGCATATCAACCTCTGATTCACTGGATTGAATGCAATTCACTGAACGAATTGGTCCCTATCGAAATGAATCAAAAGGTTCAAACTTTTGAGCCAAAAGGACTCATTCTATAACTATGCAGATAGCCCATGAGCCTGTAAGATAATTTGTGATCGTTCAGTGGAAACCCATTTATGTTTAGTGTGAGTTTATATGAAAAAAATCTGAATATTTACATGACTAGAACACAGTGGATTTAAGCATTATTATGACTTAAGTAAAAATCTTATAGATTTAATTCTCTGCTTTACAAGTAATCTAACAATTTATTGTTTTAATGCACAATGATTCACATAGTTTATTTTATCACTATTTGTTGTATTATTCTGAACCGATTGATACACAATTTAAAAACTCCAATAATGTAATATTTGTTGTATTAATATGAAGTGATTGAAACATAAACTAGCACAACCACATTATAAAAGTTGTTGATATACATGGATAGACGCCATTAGCTTGGAAAGGTGGAAAATGGAATTGATCAAACTATATCAACCACTTGTATAATGTTGTTGTTCTAGTTGAAGAGCAACCTACATGGGGAGGATTGGTGTATGTGGTTGTGTTAGTTACCTACGTGGGGAAGATTTGTGTGTGTGTGTGTGTGTATCCAAACTATTTATACATTGTTTGCATCTACTTAGATACATTAATTAACATATATGAGGATAATTATACATTCTTTGATTAATCAAATTATTTATTAATACATTAATTAATATATTAATACATTATACGTTACTAACAATAGTACAATAATGTATTAAGGTATTAATACATTAATGTATTAATGTATACATGAATTCATTAAATTAATTAGTTTATTAATACATTAATACATAAAAAATGTATTAATTAATTCAAAAGTTAAGTAAAAATTAATAAGTTATGTGGTTGACTATGGTTACGGTCCACATAAGTTATGGTCCACAACCATGGGTTTTAAATAGTTACTCATGGTTGACTATGGTGGAAAAAAATTGACAATGGTTACCATGTTGACCATATTCACCGTGGTTAACTATGGTTGACCATGGTTGACTACGATTGACTATGCTTGACTATGGTTTACATAGTTGACTATGGTTGGAAACATTTGACTATGGTTACCATGTTACACATGTTGACTGTGGTTGACCAAGGTACACCATGGTTAATTATGGAAGATAGACTATGTATGGCCATGGTTGATCATGGGTGAGTATGATTGGCTATGCTTAACCAAGTTTGACCATGTTTGACCATGTAGACTAGTCATGACCATGTTTGACGAAGTTTGACCATGGTTAACTATGGTTGTTTATGGTTGCCCATGAAAGCCTATAGTTGACCATGATTGACAATGTTTGACAATGGAGACCATGTTGACTAGGGTTGACTAGGGTTAACCAAAGTTAGCTATGATTTCCCATGGTAGCCTATAGTTGACCATGATTGACAATGTTTGACAATGGAGACCATGTTGACTAGGGTTAACCAAAGTTAGCTATGATTTCTCATGGTAGCCTATGGTTGACCAAGGTTTAGTACGGTTGACCAAGGCAGATCATGATCAACTAAGACCATGGGTGACTATAATAAATTTTTAACTAACCCTTTTAGCACAGTTGACTATGGTTGACCAGGGTAGACCATGGTCGACTATAGGAGGTCATGTTGACCATGGGTGGAAATGTATGACCATGGTTGACTATAGTTGACCATAGGTTAACATGTTTGACTATGTGTAACCATGGATTACCAATGTGACTATGTTTAAACATGTATGACCATGGTTGACAATGTTTGATCATGTTTGACTACATTGACTATGGTTGACCATGTTTGTGCATGTAGAATATGTATGACCATGGTTGAATATGGTTGTTTATGGTTGCCCATGAAAGGATATAGTTGACTATGGATGACCATCATTAACAATGTTTTATAATGATGATCATGTTGCCCATGTCGACCATGGTTGTCTATAGTTTACCAACATTGACTATAGTTACTCGTGGTTGCCTGTGGTTGAGACTGTTTGACCAAGATACACCATGGTCAACTATTGAAGACCATATTGACCATGGGTAACTATGACATTGTGACATTAGGTTTATAAATATATTATATGATATAAATCTAAAATATATTTATAATGTCAAATAATTATATATTTATTAATATGTGATATAATTATTAAGAAATTAATATATAATATATAATTAAGAAATTATTTATTAAATATGATATAAGTAATAGAGAAATATTATAATACTATATATTTATATAATATATTTCACCATTAATATATGACATAAACATATGTGTGTAATATATTTCGCCATTAATATATGACATAAACATGTGTGTATTAGTGTTTATATATTAATGTATTAATATATTAATAATTACCTCTTAACCATGGTTAAATAATTAATATATTATTTAACCACTTTAATATATAATATTATATAAATATAGTCAACCATGGGAAACCATAGTCAACATGGTCACCCATGTTAGCCATGGTCAACCATAATCAACCATAGTCATCCATAATCAACATGGTCAACCATGGTGAACCATAGATTTTCATGATCAACCATACTAAACCATAGTCATCTCATAGTCAACATGGTCAAACATGTTGAATATGGTTGACTATTGTAAACTTAGTTGACTATGGTTAACCATGGTAGACAATAGTCAACCATGACATCTATGGTTCACCATGGGAAACCATGTTCACTATGGTTGATAATGTAGACAATGTATGACCACTTTCGACCATGGTTAACCATGGTTGTCTATAGTTTCTCATGAAAGGCTATAGTTGACTATGGTTAACCATGGGTGACTACAATTAGTAATGGTTCACTATGTATGACCATGGTTGACTATGGTTGACTAGGAGTGACCATGTTTGACTATGGTTGACCATGGGTGACCATGTTTGACTTTGGTTGAACATGGTTGACTATGGTTGGTCAACCATGGTGACTATGGTTAGCCATGTTGACCATGGTCAACCATGATGTATATGGTTGACCAAGGTCAACAATGTTGATTGTGGTTGACCAGCTACAGTATGTATAAATATTGTTTACCATGGTAAATAATAGTTGTCTATGGTTTCCCATGAAAGGATATAAGTGACTATGGTTGACCATGGGTGACTATGATTAACCATGGTTGACTATGGTTGACCAAGGGTAACCATGTTTTACTATGGTTTCCCATTGATGAACATGTTTGACTTTGGTTGACCATGAATGACCATGGTTGACACTATTTAAACATAGTTCACTATGGTTTACTATTGTTTACTATGGTTGGCTTGCATCACAATGAGATGTTGGTGAAGGGTTAGTTTTCGATGTGATGTGAGGACATGCTTTCACATTACGACATTATGTTATGTTCATCTCATTGCAATGTTAGGTTTTGTTCGACACATAGTGACATTGAATTATGTTTGTCACATTGTGACGTTGGGTTATGGTCGAAACAATGAAATGTCACATTATGTTCATCACATTATGACATTGAGCTATGGTCATCACATTGTGATGTCAGGTTTTCTTCATTACACTATGATGTATGGTAATGTTCGTCGCATTGCGACAATGGAATATGTCTGTCACATTGCAATATAGGGTTATGTTAATGACATTGCAATGTAGGGTTATTCTAATGACATTGCAATGTCGGGTTATGTTCATCTCATTGCAAAATTGGGATATATTCATCTCATTGTGACATTGGGTTTTGTACATTGCATTGCGACATCGAGGTATAATCGACAGATTAGGGTTATGTTGATTCTTGAATCTGTCCGGATTGAAATGACAACCTCACGAGGATATGAATCCCCTTGCATTTTTAGAGAGGTGGTACTCCTCTTTGGCGAAAAGATATATATTGAATATCTTGGATTATGAGAATGTTATGGCAACAATCCCTAGATCTGTATTGCTTGAAATTACAAAATGATATGGTTCTTCAATAACCTGATCTGATCTTTGTATGAAGCAAGAAGTCTTTAAAAATTTGAAAAGATTGAAGGAGGGCTTCAACATAAGAATTTATTTGGGATCAACATCACATACACAATCTTCTTAATCATATATAAATGCATCCATGTCTTATTCATGAAAAATAGGAGAGAATAGGGGTCAAGTGACCAGATCCATGAGGAGGCCGAAACTCAGAGCCATTGGCTCAAATCTGCCCAGATCCAAGAAAAAATCTTTGTGGATGAAATTACCAGTGGTAATGGAAGGAAACGCGTGAGGAGCGAGAGGGCGAGTGGAGAGTGACAGCAAGAAGGGGTCCCCCAGCCATGGACGCTGGTGGGGGATTCATCCCCACCTCTCCCCCTTTGTCAGATATTGATGCCTTCAGGAAACTAGTGGCCGAGGCTTCCAAAAGACCGTCGTCAGCAGCACAACAGAAGTTCATCAAGAAACTAGAATGCATCCCAAGCGTAGAACTGCCTTTAGAAGAAACTTGCAGGTCGGCAGTCAATCTGGCAGACAGAGGTCTTATCGGGCAATTTACCGGGCTATGGCCCTCTCCCAAATCCGTCGAATCCTGGGTGCAGAGGAACTGGAGCCCGCTCATCTCAGAAGGGATAAAGAGTCACTTCGTAGGGAAAGGTTACTTTGTGTTCGTCTTTGAAAACCATGAAGACAAAAACCTCATTTTCATAAACGGCCCATATTTCATGGGACCCCAGGGGCTATATCTGAACAAATGGACCCCGGATTTCGATCCAACTCAGGACGTGCCATCTGTTGTTCCAGTGTGGGTTCACCTACCACATCTTCCTTTGCACTGTTGGAACCAAAAATCACTGCATGCAATCGGCAACAAGCTCGGAAGGTACATTGATCAAGCACCAAGGAAATATCAATACTCATGCGCTCGGATCTGCGTGGAGGTGGATCTGGAAGTGGGATTACCAGAGGCAATCAAACTTACAGTGGCAGACTGGATGCATATCCAGGATCTAGACTATGAACAGTTACCTTTCAAATGCCGGCACTGTCATGGATATGGCCACTTCGTAAGGCATTGAAAAAAAAAGAATGCAGAGGAGAGTGAGAATGCAAGAACAAACCAGTGGATCACAGTTCAGAAAACAGGGACAGCAAGATCTAGAAACAAAGGAACAACAAAGAGTGACAATCATGGGCAACTGGAACAAGAGCAACCTGACGGGGACCCCAATCCCACGCTGCAACCAGCAACACAAGCAGAAAAGCTCAGTAAGGAAACAGACGAACCAGATATAATTATGGAAAGCAGGGTACACCCAAAATCCCCCCCAAAAAGAAAAGACACCGGGGAACAAGGGAAAACGACAGGATCCCTGGAAGCAGCCCCTTCACCCTCATATGCAGACATATCCAGAAAGAAAATAATGGAACCAGTAAGCTCCTCCGAGGATGAGATCTTAGAAAGACCAGCCAAAAGAGCAGGAAGGAAGTCCTGGAAAGAAGCTAGGGAGGAAGAGGCAGAAAGACAAAAGACCCAAGGAAGCCAACCCACCATAGAAATGTCAATCGGCAGAAATACAAGGATCAGGTCTCAAAAAGGAGGAGGCCCGTCCACCCCCATCAGTAAGTAATGAAAATCATCTCTTGGAACTGTAGAGGTCTGGGGAACTCGACGAAAATTGAAGCAGTTAAGGATCTGATGAAAATGGAACCAACAGACATTCTCATGCTCCAAGAGACAAAAATCGAAGGGGAATCCCTTCTAGAGATCAGCAAAAACAAATGGCAGAAGAACGCAGGGAAAGCAATCAGTGCAAGGGGATCCTCCGGAGGAATAGCAACACTATGGAAGGAAGATCAGTTCAGCCTCGTCAACTCCTTCAACACTCAGCATTGGAGCTACACTGAACTGAAGCATACAGTAAGTAAGCTAACCATTGCATTATTCAATCTTTATGTACCAACTCTGCACTCTGAAAAGAAAGACTGTTGGAAAACTTTAATTGAGTATTTAGAACTAATTTCCCTGAACAATATAATCATTGCTGGAGACCTCAACCTAGTAATGAATGGAAAATAAAAGATAGGAGGAAGGATCAGCAAGGACCAATAGATTCATGTAGTAGAAGATATGATACAGCAGTGGGAACTAATGGATTTCAAACCACGCAAAGGGATCTACACCTGGACCAATAATAGGACAGGGGAGGAACACATTTCTGCTAGACTGGACAGATTCTTGGTTCAAAGCACTTTGTTGCTGGAAAGGAAGCTAATCTCCACAGCCATCCTTCCCAAGATTACCTTGGATCACAAACCCATTCTGCTTTCGCTAGAGGATTGATCAGAATCTGGACCAGGGGTCTAAAATTTGCTCAATTTTCAAAGTGCTCAGAATGCAACGAAAATGGTGCCATTGCGTCCGTCTCGTTCTCCTGATTCCGGCGGTATATTTATTTTCGCAAACGGAGTCCATATGGAGAAGTTATCGCGATCTGTTCGTCGATCCAGACAGGGAAAATTTTGATGCTGACTGTACATGTTCGTACAGTCCGTATAGGACACGTGGCAGGCCGTATAGCACACGTGGCATGTCCGTACAGGACACATGGTGGCTCCAGGTGCTGACACATGTCATGCATTTATGGGCTTTTCAACAGACGAATGACCAATATTGAGGTGACACGTGTCCCCACTGGATGGGTGACACGTGGCACATGCTGACGTCAGCAGTCTACATGGCCAGAGATGATGTGGCAGTGACGTGGCACATTTTAATTGGACGGAGGTTGGCGAATACAGGGTTGACACGTGGCTCGTTTGAGGAGAATAATAAAGAGACACGTGGCCCAATCCTTGGGCACCACGTGTCCCTTGTTTAATGGCTATTGGGTTTACATACAAAGCTTAATGTGTCGCCGAGTGGATTCGAACGTCCGACCTCCGCCAACTTTGGCGACTTCATAAGCCTCTGCTAACCAAGATTCCCGCCATTGTTTCTTGTTATCTATGCGAAGGAACATATATTTATGGGTGCTTATTGTGTTATGTGGAAAAAAGGGGCGGGTCGGGGCATAGCCCCGACCCATGGTTCCGCTTTCATACACATGACCATTGGGAATGAGCGCGCGGGCGGGAGTTTTAAGAACCATAAACAAAGCCCCCGATCACAATTACATTCGCATTACACATATGCCCGAATTTTATAACTACGCGTGGATGTATATATAACGTAGTTTTATATGCATATAATTGTGTATTATATGGGGTAGGCGCGCAGGGTTCGCAAATGATTGTAGCCCACGGTCTTTTTGACACGCCATATGCCCATGCCTCAAGTTATGCCCCCCGACAGTTTGGCGCGCGGTTCCATTACATTACCATATGACTGTTGGTATATGTATTACACGCGGGATTTGCATTATATCAAAACCACGGTTACATTCTTTGAAACATGTGACCCGACCATTGTTCATACACAGCGCAGGAGTATATTCATTTTGGAGCCCGGTTCTATGAACTTTCACATATGACCAAAACATATTTTATATTGGCGCGCGAGGTATCCCATTGCTTTGTATTTACACGTGACCACATTACATTGAAACGGTTGGCGCGTTTTTGGGCGGAGTCCGCCTTTTTTTTGGCATATTGCTATTTTTAGTGAAACTAACTCCAGCTATGCCTAATTTTGTGGAGTTTTTGGGGAAAAGAAGGAGGAGTC
>ML791149.1:197495-212412 GCA_009831015.1 Picea engelmannii
TATCATGATTTTAGACTTGTCATTTTGGAAGGTTGACATGTTTCACATGTTCTCGACTTGTGTCGATTTTAGCTTGACGACTATGTTATGTCGTTCATGTTTTGACTTGTTTTAGTCGATTGTGTTGGATGACTTGTAAGTCAAGTTTGATTACATTGAGATGGAGGAAAACTCTATGTGTTTTGAAGAAGCACAAGAAGCGACAGTTGCTTGAAGTACAAAAAGACATTGCTGTCATTATTTTTCAGTCTTGTATAATTCATTTTCAGGATTGATGTTTTTCTTGGCTTGTGACAAGATGTCGCAGGAAAATTTGCAGCCATTGGAGAGCGGATGGTTGACGCCAAAGAGTTCACAGGAGGTACTTGATTCTCAGTGGGAAGGCTGACAGTCTTCCAAGAGCAGAGAGAACAGTGGGTCAGCAGCAGCCAAAGAGCAGTGGTTAAGGGACATGGCCAGTTGCAGAGCAGGGCATGTCAAGATACCCAGGTGATTGTCGAAAAGTCTTTTCAAGTAGAATCAATAGATATAACTTGAAAGAAGAAGAGCATTGAAGCTCAGATCGATGATTATAAGCTTTTGTGGGTCCAAAAGCCTTTCAGTGGGAAGGCGTGATCAGAATCTGGACCAGGGGTCTAAAATTTGATCAATTTTCAAAGTGATCGGAATGCAATGAAAACGATGCCATTGCGTCCGTCTCGTTCTCCTGATTCCGGCGGTATATTTATTTTTGCAAACGGAGTCCGTATGGAGAAGTTATCGCGATCTGTTCGCCGAGCCAGACAGGGAAATTTTTTATGCTGACTGTACCTGTCCGTACAGTCCGTACAGGACACGTGGCAGTCCGTACAGTACACGTGGCATGTCCGTACAGGACACGTGGCGGCTCTAGGTGCTGACACGTGTCATGCATTTATGGGCTTTTCAACAGATGTTTGACCAATATTGAGGTGACATGTGTCCCCACTGGATGGGTGACACGTGGCACATGCTGACATCAGCAGTCTACGTGGCCAGAGATGACGTGGCAGTGACGTGGCACATTTTAATTGGACGGAGGTTGGCGAATACAGGGTTGACACGTGGCTCGTTTGAGGCGAATAATAAAGAGACATGTGGCCCAATCCTTGGGCGCCACGTGTCCCTTGTTTAATGGCTATTGGGTTTGCATACAAAACTTAATGTGTCGCCGAGTGGATTCGAACGTCCGACCTCCGCCAACTTTGGCGACTTCATAAGCCTCCGCTAACCAAGATTCCCGCCATTGTTTCTTGTTATCTATGCGAAGGAACATATATTTATGGGTGCTTATTGTGTTATGTGGAAAAAAGGGGCGGGTCGGGGCATAGCCCCGACCCATGGTTCCGCTTTCATACACATGACCATTGGGAATGAGCGCGCGGGCGGGAGTTTTAAGAACCATAAACAAAGCCCCCGATCACAATTACATTCGCATTACACATATGCCCGAATTTTATAACTACGCGTGGATGTATATATAACGTAGTTTTATATGCATATAATTGTGTATTATATGGGGTAGGCGCGCAGGGTTCGCAAATGATTGTAGCCCACGGTCTTTTTGACACGCCATATGCCCATGCCTCAAGTTATGCCCCCCGACAGTTTGGCGCGCGGTTCCATTACATTACCATATGACTGTTGGTATATGTATTACACGCGGGATTTGCATTATATCAAAACCACGGTTACATTCTTTGAAACATGTGACCCGACCATTGTTCATACACAGCGCAGGAGTATATTCATTTTGGAGCCCGGTTCTATGAACTTTCACATATGACCAAAACATATTTTATATTGGCGCGCGAGGTATCCCATTGCTTTGTATTTACACGTGACCACATTACATTGAAACGGTTGGCGCGTTTTTGGGCGGAGTCCGCCTTTTTTTTGGCATATTGCTATTTTTAGTGAAACTAACTCCAGCTATGCCTAATTTTGTGGAGTTTTTGGGGAAAAGAAGGAGGAGTCCATTATGGGCATATCTTTGGCTAGGGAAAACCATTCTGGACGTGTTTTTGGTCTATTTTGGGTCTCTTCGACCTTCTGGAGCCAATGGAGCAGGTCTCAGAGCCATATAAGGTCATTTGCAGGTGATTTTGCTTCAGGGAAGCTTTCAGGGCCACCAGGGCCATTTCAGTGCTTGAGCTGTTTGGAGGCTATGTGCATCCATTTTTGGTGATTCAAAAGCCTAGGTCTGATATTTTAGACCTTATGAGTCTGATGGCAGAGGTTTAAGAACCATTGGAGGTCATCTTCACCTCGAAATTCTCCATGCAAGATTAAGGGGCCACCAGGGCCATTTGGGGAAAGTACTGTATAAGGTACAATTTCACTGTTTAGTGTTTGGGAAAGAGCATGTTCAGCTAATTCATATCTTCTGAATCTGTATTTACAGTCAGTTCTGTCTTTTGAGACACTCATATTCTTGTATTAGCATTTGTAGCATTTTAATACAAGAGGACAAGCCTAGTTTGGAAGGCTTGGTCCAACAGATGTAGCCCAAAGGGGGTGAACTGCTTTATCATCTTGGTATTGCTGAGGTTTTGATGTGTTATTGCTGCATTTGATACTACTGTGTATTTGTTTATAACACATATTTAATCACTTAAAAGAACATTCCTCACACATGCACTATGACAAGAAGAACCAAGAACCTTACACATAAACAAGTTGCACATTTTTAAGCCATGAAGCAAGTGTATGTCAAAGACTTCTAAGTGTTTACTTCGTTATTTCTTTAGGCAGAGCCTGTAAAGGGCCAGGTAGCCTCTGGAACTCATCCTCTCTTTAGAGGTGACATGTCCGGTGAACGCCCCTACAGTCTATCTCTGTATAAGAAATAATAAAGTTTCACATTTTCAGAGGAAACTTGGAGTGGATAACTCACATTTGAAATTATGGGAAATGGATACCTTGCACCCTTAAACAAGTACATTCCATTCTCAGATCAAGGATGAAGAAATTTTAGGTCCAATCCCATTCATATTCAGCCCTTTGTGGAAAGAAAAGAGTGGTTTATATGAGACAGTTTGAATGGCATGGGCCACCACAGTAATTGGATCTCCCCACTTTGTCTAGGAACAAAAACTCAAAATAACAAAAACAGCCCTCAAGGAACGGAGTAAAAGACCGAAAAGTAATCCCAACACCCAAATAAAGGAGCTAGTGCAGCAATTTGGAAAGCTACAAAGTGAAATGGAAATAAAAGAAAATGTTAACTCAGATATGGAAAAGGAGCAAGCAATCCAAAGTAAAACTTACCATTCCTTCAGAATCGAAGAAGAATATTGGAGATTAAAATCCCGCTGCTTATGGTTGGAATCCGGGGACAGAAACACATCTTAATTCCACCGCCAATTCAAAGCCCGGCTCTCCAGGAACCACATCTCTGAAATCACAACTAATGAGGGGAAGATTTGCAAAGGAATAGACCAAATAAAGGTTGTTGTTGTCTCACACTTTCACCATCTTTACAGCAAAGAGAATGATGATAACGAAGAAGGAAGCAAGGAATTCCTCAAGAACATCCCAGCTTTGGTTACAAAAGAAGACAACACAGCTCTTTTGAGCCAAACCAACGAAGAATAAATCTGCAAAATCATCTGGTCCATGGCCTCTGACAAAGCTCCAGGGCCAGACGGGTTCACTATTCATTTTTATAGGATATGTTGGAATATAATCAAATCTGATCTCATGAGAATGATAAAAGGATTCCTACAGAAAGCAAAACTGGGAGGTGCCACTAACTCAACATTCCTCACTTTAATCCCGAAAGAAACAAACCCCGCCTCCTTTGATAGATTCAGGCCAATCTCCCTTTGCAACGCCTCTTATAAGATAATTGCAAAACTCCTTGCAAACAGAATAAATCCACTATTGGGCAAACTCATTTCAGATTCGCAGGGAGGATTCGTCAAAGGGAGACATATCCTGGACAATGTGATCCTAGTTCAGGAAGCTATGCATTCCAGCAAACTCAGAAAAGAGAAGGGTATGTTGATCAAGTTAGACATGGCTAACGCCTTCGACAGAGTAAAGTTGACCTTTTTATATCAAGTGCTACTCTCATTTGGATTTGAGAAAGAGTTTGTAAACCTGATACAAGCCTGCACCCACAGTCCATGGATAGCACCTTTCGTAAACGGGAGGCCAGCAGAGTTCTTCAAATCTTCGAGGGGGTTGAGGCAATGCTGCCCTCTCTCCCCTTTTCTATACATTTTAATGGCGGATTCACTCAGCAGGAAGCTGGAGCAGGAAAGGTTAATAGGAGTTGTCCTGGGCCTGAGAATTACGAAGGACCTCAAGCCTATTAATCACACTTTGTTTGTGGATGATTCTCTTATGGTAGGAGGAGCCTCAAACAGAGTAGCTTCTGCATTTAAAATCATACTTCCGAATTACTGCAATGTGTCAGGAGCCTTGATAAGCGAAAGGAAAAGTGTTGTCTATAGTTGGAATGCAACAGAACAGGAAATCCAAAGGATTGCCAGCACCTTGGGGTTCAAAGGGTATGCAGATTGGGAAAAGATACAGTACCTTGGGCTGCCATTAATTTTGGGCACCAATAAAGTCAACCTGTGGGAAGGAGTCCTAACAAAAATTAAAGGGAAAATTGATGCATGGGGAGGACACTGGCTCACACACGGAGGAAAATTAACATTGATAAAGGCAGCTCTCTCCTCACTGCCGATCTACCAAGCAGCTTATCTCCTGGCACCCAAATCAATTTCTGGGCAAATCAATAAGTTCCTGAGATATTTCCTGTGGCATGGTGGCAAAGGGAATCAACACAAGTTCCATTTGGTCAGATGGGAAACAGCAAAGCTGCCCATAAGAGAAGGCGGGCTCCAGATTAGAGATCCAGCTCTTGTTAACATTGGCCTTGGATGAAAAATATTGTGGAAGTTGCACAATGAGCCTTCTCATCCTGTAAGTAAAACGCTTCTGCACAAATACATTCCCAGCACTCAAATCAGAAATTTACAAAACGTTGTCCATAGGAAAAGCACGCAGCTATGGCAACTATGCCTCAAAGGGACGCAAATCTTCACCTAGGATCTGTACCGAGTTCCTGGGAACGGCAGACGGACTTACCTATGGACAGATCGGGTAATGGGGAGGTCGCCCCTTGCCTCAAACGCTAGCCTGAACGAAATTCACAGTTTTCTTGCTCAGAGAGGAATACAGAGGATCAGTGATATCTCAAAATGGAATGAGGACGGCTCCTGGTCAGACTGGCACTTCGGCAATATTCCAAATCGTCTCCTTCAACAGCTGGAAACGCTCAAAGTAGAGCTCTGAGACGCTGCACCATTGCACATGAATGAAAAAGACAAATGGGTTTGGGGGGGCACATGGAGTTATTCTACAGCCAAATGTTATGCTATGCTTCAATGCCAGAAAGACAGACCACCCCCAGCAAAAATCTGGAAGGACGTTTGGGACTCTACAGTGCTCCCCAAGGTTAATTTTTTCTTCTGGACTCTAATGCAAAAAAAATTCCTGACTGGTGAAAACTTAATGAAAAGAAATATCGCAGGCCCTCACAGATGTGCTCTATGCAAAGAAGCAATGGAAACATCTGACCATTTGTTTATAGACTGTCAATTTGCAAACAAAGTCTGGTCCCTTACCCTCCATGGTCTCAATGTTTATGTCCCCTCGAACATCTCTGTTGTAGATCTTTTCACAAACTGGAAGGACCGCTATCCCTCGCTCTCAATGAAAACACTATGGGCCAGAATCTGGATCTCCATCCCTAAGTATGTGTGCTGGAAACTATGGCTTGCAAGAAATGAGCAAATCTTTAAAAACATAGCATGGACCCCCAGCATGGTAGCAATGAAAGTAAAAGGACTCCTCTTAGAAACTCTGAGATCTCAAGCCCACAAAACAGATATCTCGATGCAGCAGGAAGAAAAGAATTGGCTCGGTAACCCTATGCTCACTTCTAGGACCAAAAGTATTGAAAAACCCTATTTCGAAACAAAATGGAGGCTAAGAGACAATAATTACACTTTCCAAAGATGGTGGCAGCAGTAAGGAATAACTACAGCTTTCTTTGATGGCGCCTCCAAGGGAAACCCTAGCAGAGCGGGAGCTGGAGGAATCATTTACTCCAATGAAGGGACAACGCTAGAAACCTTCAGTTGGGGACTTGGACAGCGAACTAATAACCAAGAAGAAATCTTGAGTCTAATAAAAGTGTGCCAGATAGCCAAGGCAAGAGGCCATCGAAATCTACAAGTGTTCGGAGACTCCGAAATCCTGATCAAAATGATACATTCGGGAGGACAGTTCAATGATGTTGGATTAAATAAGAACCTGCAAAGACTAAGACACACTCTCCAGAACTTCACCTCCTTCCACTGCTACCATATACTTAGGGACTTAAACAAAGAAGCAGATGCTTTAGCCAATAAAGGTTGCCTCCTGGCCCAAGGAGATCTATGCATAAATGACGGAGATCCAATAAAAATATGTATCCCATGAAAAGGACAGCAGCGTGTAAAAATAGTAGATGGTTGTGCTAGAACATATGTTGAAACACAGTGCTAGAACAGATGTTGAAACACAGTGCTGGAACATATGCTGAAATAGTGTTGTAATGTTGAAACACAGTGCTGGAACAGATGCTGAAACACAGTGCTGGAACAGATGCTGAAACACAGTGTTGGAACAGATGTTGAAACACAGTGCTAGATCAGATGCTGAAACACAGTGCTGGAACAGATGTTGAAACACGGTGTTGGAACATATGTTGAAATAGTGTTGTAATGCTAAAACACAGTGTTGGAACAGATGTTGAAACACAGTGCTGGAACAGATGTTGAAACACAGTGCTGGATCAGATGTTGAAACACAGCGCTGGAACATAAGCCGAAACAGTGTTGTAATGCTAAAACACAGTGCTGGAACATATGCTGAAACAGTGCTGGAACATATGCTAAAACACCGTTGTAACAAATGCTGAAATAGTGCTAAGACATATGCTGAAACAGTGTTGAGTCTTATGCTGAAACAGTGACTGGAGTTTCGACTCTTAAATTTAATCCAGTTCTTTTAGAATCCGTTTCGTTCACTAGTCTATAGCTATAGAAGTAGAATGGCTCAGGAAGTCAGACCCGAAGAAATTCGAGGCCATTTTGTAATCAGATCTGTGGTTAGTCCACCCCATTAATATAATCTATAACCGTTTCTGTTAAAAAAAAAAAATAGGAGAGAATATTTTGATCATCTCAAATAATTTTAAAAGAGTACTACTATCAAGATCAAAAGAGAATTTGATAGGTCAATCTCAAATACCTCATACTTAAGACTCAAAGTTACAATATACAATCGAAATCAACCCCGAAGCAATTCTTTGTGGAGTTTATTCATGAAAAAAGTTATTCATTACAAAAACTTTGACAAACATGTATATGTTTGTAAATACTGCATGATCATACAAGAAAATTATTTTGGAAGAATACAAGAAGAACACTCAAGAACTCAGTCGTGTGCCCAATTCAGAGACTCGAGCATAAAGCTATGAGAAATGGTGTAGAAGAATAGAAAGAGTGGAGAAGATGGAGATCTATTTTATTTAATCAGAAGTTTGGTTGTGTATTCATGGTTGTACCTTCTTCTTCCTCTGATCTTCTGGCCTTCCCCTCTGATAATTCTAATTCTAGCCCTCGATGATGTATTTCTTCTCTTTTAAAGTCGATTCTTCTAACTACTTGAGTAGTTAGGGTTTTTCCTTCTTGAATTTCTCATATAATTTTCTTCTTGAAACATTCCATTTAATTAATGCTTCATTAAGTCCTCATTAATAAATTTACATCATTAATACTCAAATATTTCAAATGGGTCATTTTCCCTTTTTTAATAAAAGTTTTTTCAAATAAACTTTTATTTTCAAAATTCAATTATATGTCTTTTAAAGAGGGGGATTGTGTTTTAATTTTTTGAAAGTGATAATCAACTTTATATCCATGGAAATAAGTATGATTTTATATTCATCATCTTATCTTTCCAACGACATAATTTTTTTCCAAAATTCGTCGCTTGGATCTCAAGATATGAGCTCGTGAAGTTGAGTTATCACGCAAGCCCATTAAAAATGATATTGGCTGATATTTTAATTTCTAGGGAAATAATAGAAACTTTCCGCCCTTGAAACCTATATCATCATATTCTACATCGAAATAAATTTCAAACAGTATAAATTTTGCGCCCTTCGCAAGATTAACACTCAGCCACCGTCGATCAAAATTGATGGGAAAATGTGGGCCCTTGATCTTGGATTCATCCTCCTTTAGAAAATTTCAATGTTTCTTCATGAAGATTATCCCACATGCATGGGAATAGGAAATTATTAGTGGCATACAATGTTAAGTTTAACATACACTTGACAACAAACAAAGAAGAGAGGAGATTATGGAGCTTGGAGGATTCAACCCTTAGGAAATTGGTGAATAAAATAATAATTTTGCATGCCAAGTCAACCACCAATTTACCCAATCAACACATAAATCAGCCTACCAAATATTTTTATGTGTCATATTCTAATAATTCATCATTAACTGCCACATGTCACATTCATAAGCAACCAAATGTCACCAATGACTAAATGCCATGTGTTTCCAATAAGAATTTTTCACATGTCTTCCTCCTTGAGCTGCCATGTGGTGCCATTCATGAAATGTCATGTGGATGTATTTCATTGGTTAAAAAAGTGCCATGTCATCATATCAAAGGCTTCCATGTGTCGAAATCTGATTAGTTGAGAATAAGAAATCATTTTATTGGTTAATATTCCATATCCTATACTTAGGATAAAAATCTTAAGGAAGGGAAAGAACGTGAGTTTAAGTGAGAGAAGGAAATATAGTGTCAAGTTGGAGGACATGGAGTGCATGGCAGGTTCATGGAGGGAGGTGAAGTGAGTCCGCCAACTCGACAAGAATTTTAAGAAATAATATAAGTGTTTAAAAGGAAGGTGGAGTATAGTGAAGGGAACTGAACGAGAAAGGGGGAAGGATAGAAATGTAGGTGGCGTAAGTGAGGGGGAGGGAGAAATGAGGAGAGTGGAATTTTGTACTCGTGGGATGAGGAATGTGAGGGAGATGGGTGAGTGAGTCTAAGAGTCTGAAAGCACTTAAAAATTAGACTAAGTATGGAGTGGTGAGGGGGTAAGAGGGGGTGTGAGAGTATGGCAAGTTTAAGTGAGGGGGTAATTTGAGGGGAGTGGAAGTGAGGGGGGTGGGAAATCTAGGTCGCAGACTCGTGGGGTGTGGGAGTATATGAGTGAGTCTGGGAGTCCAATAAGGACTTAGTTACTAAGTATGGAATGGGGAAGGTAAGGGATAAGGGAGTGTATGGTGGGTAATATGAAGCTCGTAAAATAAGAATAAAATAGGGTCTTGGGCCCGTGAAATTTTATATGTGCTTGCAAGAAATTAGCTTTATTTAACATGGAAGAAGCGCACCCTTTTCTTCTTGAAATTTAAACCTGGATATATTGAGCATATGAACTTTGATTTCCGATCCAAAAAATGTGTGGTGGAGCTGAGATTGAGGGAGACACATTGAAATTATAATAGTTCAAACTTTTTCATCTTTCGATATCATTTTTTTTACTAATCCAAGAGAGGGAAATTATAGGTGACCAATTTTGGTCAACAATTGGCTCCAACTACGAGACAGTGACCCCCTGTGGGTTGCTGAGAACACCAGAATATCAAGACTGATTACTTTCTCCATTGGGATATGGAGTCATCTTCAAAAAAGATTCTTTTAATTCACTTATTTCATGGAGTTATATTCAAACTTCAATATAAAGACTGACTTATTATGAAAAAATAAACTAAAGAAACAAAACATGTACATACATGATCTACCTAACCTAACTTAATTGAAAGAAAGGGGAACCTTAGGTGTAAGCATATTTCCAATGGATCCATTCAAGTATTGACTTGATCTTTGGAATGAACTCCAAAACGTTGAAACATGTTGAGACTTGTACCAATGAATCATGGGTACTTTCAATGTGTACTGGAGAAAAATTGGACCAGGTGTACGAAGGATCTGACTGCATTGCTTCACTAACAATGCTTTGAAACCATAATTTGATGAATTCAATTATTGGTTGATCAAGAATATTATTACCTTTGATTGAATGAGGAGTTTCCAATCTTTGAATACATTCATCTTTATCCCTATTTCCAACCACTTCCAAGGTTCTTGATTCATCAACAATGTCTTGAAAAGACTCTTCCTTCTTGTAAAGGTAATATTGCTCATCATTATTCTCAAAATTCATTTCTTCCACCAATTGTTCTTTCTGCCAAGGCTCTTGAGGATTTTCATCATCTATTACAAGGCTGGAATCTTCTTTCATATTTGTTGCAGGCTCGTCAATTTAATTCTCAAATGTTTTGCTTGAAATATCTTCATATGGAGTATATAGGAAGCTGAAATTTTCTTCTTGTAAATTGGAATTTTCATCTTATTCTTCAACAACATGACTTGACTTATAAATTTCATCCAATATTTGATTAGAGTCTTCTTCAAAATTGGTCACTTCGTTATCTTTCTTCCATATGGGATAGGGTGGGTGGGCAGAAACATTTAAAGCATCAACAAAAACATATGAATGCACTTTTGGGATGAAATTTTCTGCAAATGAATCTTCCAACACATCCCAGCTGGTAATGGAGTTAGGTATTAATGAGTTATACCATTCAAGAGCATTCCCTCGCAGAGTTTGTAAGAATAATCTACCTGTAACATTGTCTTCAATGAGGTTGAAATCATGACATGTACTTTTAAAATTAAACAAGTGTTGCGCTGCATCTTCTGAAGCATCCCCAAAGAATGTAGAAAAAATTTCAATAGAAATATCAAGCATTCAAAAATTTACTTCTGGTAGATTTAAAGGCGTTTTATGAAATTGCCTCCTTCTTTGGGTATTTCTCCCTTTTGTTGAGTCTTGTAGAGACATTGATGGGATTGATGGAGAATTTAAAGGAGCATCATGATATGAATGAAATTTTGACTCGTATTCATAAAGATTATCCCACATGCATGGGAATAGGAAAGTCTTAGTGGCATATAATGTTAATTGTTACACTTGACAAAAACAAAGAAGAGAGGAGTTATGGATCTTGGAGGATTCGACCCTTAGAAAAATGTTGAGTAAAATAATAATTTTGCATGTCAAGTCAACCACCAATATGTCCAGTGAGCACATAAATTAGCCTACCAAATATTTCCATGTGTCATATTCTGATAAGTCATCATTAATTACCACGGGTCACATTCATAAGTTGCCAAATGTCACCAATGAATAAATGCCATGTGTCTTCAATAAGAATTTTCCACATGTCTTCCTCCTTGAGTTGCCATTTGGTACTATTCATCAAATGCCATGTGGATGTATTTCATTGGTTAGAAAAGTACCATGTCATCATATCAAAGGCTTCCATATGTCAAAATCTGATTAGTTGAGAATAAGGAATCATTAGATGGGTTAATATTCCATATCTTATACTTAGGATAAAAATCTTAAGGAAGGGAAAGAACGTGAGTTTAAGTGAGAGAAGGCAATATAGTGTCGGGTTGGTGGACATGGAGTGCATGGCGGGTTTACGGAGGGAGGTGAAGTGAGTTCGCCAACTCGACAAGAAGTTTAATAAATAATCTACATGTTTAAAAGGAAGGTGGAGTATAGTGAAGGGGAGTGAACGAGAAAGGGGGAAGGGGTAGTGTAGGGGGAAGGGTAGAAATGTAGGTCATGGAAGTGAGGGGGAGGGAGAAATGAGGGGAGCGGATTTTTGGACTCGCGAGGTGAGGAATGTGAGGAGGAGGGGTGACTGAGTCTGAGAGTCCAAAAGGACTTAAAAATTAGACTAAGTATGGAGTGGTGAGACGAGGGGTGAGAGTATGGCGGGTTTAAGTGAGGGGGTAATTTGAGGGGAGCAGAAGTGATGGGGTGGGAAATGTAGGTCACAGATTCGCAGGGTGTGGGAGTATATGAGTGAGTCTGGGAGTTCGAGAAGCACTTGGTTACTAAGTATGGAATGGGGAAGATAAGGTAAGGGATAAGGGAGTGTATGGTGGGTAATATGAAGCCCATAAAACAAGAATAAAATAGGGTCTTGGGTCCATGAAATTTTGTATGTGTTTGGAAGAAATTAGTTTTATTTCACATGGAAGAAGTGCACCCTTTTCCTATTGAACTTTAAACTTGGATATCTTGAGCAAATGAACTCAGATTTCTGATCCGAAAAATGTGTGGCGAAGCTGAGACTAAGGGCTACACATTGAAATTATAATAGTTCAAAAAATTTCATCTTTTTATATCGTTTATTTTATTAATCTAAGAGCGGGAAAATATAGGTGGCCAATTTTGGTCAACAGGTTATTACATTGCAATGATGGGTTTTGTTCTATTATATAATGATGTCAGGTTATGTTTGTCACACTGTGATGTTGGGATATGTTCATATTTTTTACTTAAAGATGTCATTTTATGTTCATAATCATTGTAAAGTTGGGTTATGTTCATGACATTGCGACATTCGGCTATTTTTGTCAAATTACGATGTTCAACTTCGTACATCACATTGTAACATAGGGTTTTGTACGTCACATTGTGACATTGGGTTTTGTATGCCACATTGTGACTTCAGGGTCTATTCATCATATTTTGATGGAGAGATATGCTCATCACATTGCGATGTCGGGTAGTGTTGGATTCCATCACAATGTGATGTTGGTGAAATGATATGTTCGAATGTGACATTGGGATATGTATGTCACATTGTGATGTTGGGTTATGTTCATTACATTGCGACGTCAGGTCTTCATCACATTTCCACATTGATTTATGTTCATCAAATTGCAATGTTGACACATTGTGAAAATGATGTTTTGGACAAGTTTTTTTGAAAAAAATCTAATGAAGTTTTTCCTTTGCCACAAAGATAGGAATTTTTAATTGATGCAATGTATCGCAAGGAAGGAAGCTTCCCTATGATGTGATCTCAATTAAAACTTTATCATGGTTTATTTGAACGGAGGTATATTTAAATTTATCAAAGTTTAATTGGATTGGAGATCAATTAAAACTTTATCATGATATTTATATGAAATATTTTGTCAAAATCACTTGCATAAAATATTTCATCAAATTCACTAGGCTTGAATATAATCCCCTCTTTATCAAGTACCCATGTTTATATTTTGCTCAAACATGACTATATATGCAATGATGTTTATTTCATCTATGAATATTTAGATTCATTGTTTCCTCAACCATTATATTTATTATTTCATCGCTACCAATTAAAATAGTTTTTCTGTGAGTCTACCTATTCTTTCAAAGAAGTCACTTATATTACACTAAAAATAATACATCTAAAAATAAAAGATAAAATATAAAAAAATAAACATCATTTATGACTTTTTCGTATATTAGTCAAATTTCAATTTATACGATTTTCCATGCCTTCAAAGAGGTGTTGAGGAAATGTAAAAAATCCAAGCATCACCAAAATTATGTTATATAGCCTGAGTGGGCCTAATGGTTAAGAACATGTGTTTCCTCTTAAGAGGTCGCAAGTTCAAATCCAGAGGGGGGTAGGGTATGTATACCTCTGTAGATTTTACCAATCAAATCGTTGGGCGAAGGGGGGTCCCTTATCCCACAAACAAGGGGGTCTCATACACCAATTTGGTGTGGCTTGGTCATGACCTTAAAAATAGATTATTATTATTATTATATATAATTTTTTATGAAATTGCAATTTCTTATTATTAATATTGTATTTCTAAATATATAAATGGAAAAATATAACAACATAATATGTCATTTTAAACTTTAAGCCCTAATGATGATGATGATGATGATGATTAACGTCCACTAAGACCTAATTGGTCTATCAGACCTTAAGAGGGTAAGTGATTACTTGTGATTCTTTAGAATTTTGTTTATGTGCTCAAAAAGCATTAAGAGAAGCTTTCCAAGATCACCATACTTTTGTTGAGTTAAGAGGTTAGGAAGGTTGGTAGTGTGATCAATATTTTGAAAATGATATCTAATATGGGTATAGGCTGGACAATCTAAGAGAAAATGTTTTTCATCTTCAACCTTCTTAGTGTCACAAAGGGGACACACTCTTTCATCCCATGGCGTTTTAGGAATTGACCAACGCCCAGTTTCACTATGGAGCTCGTGAGAATTTGTTCTTATCTTAGCAATGCTTATTTTTTTCTTTACACTTGGAAAAATAGATAGATAATTTTTATCTTCTAGATTACGGTTGATTACATCTTTATAATACCTTATTTTTCTTTTTTCCTCTAACTCTTTATCACACCACATTTTTTCCTTAAATTTTGATTTGACATTTTTTTAATAGTATATTTATTCTGCAAAATGGTTTCTTCCATGATTCCCCAATAGTTTATCCAAGACCAGGCATCTTTATGCCATCCTCGCTTGAGCCGATGGTGGTTATGACTTGATTTTGAAGCAATTTTAGGTAGCCTCTTGTCTTCCATGTTGTTTAAATTGTTGTTATACATTAGGTATCTAGTCATATCCATGCTCTCAACGGGGGAGAGGCTTGTTTCTACGAGGAGGATGGGATAGGGCATATTTTCTTTAATTTTGAGATTATAGGTTATAAAATTCTTCTGTATTTGCTCTATCTTTCTCCAGGATTCACGAGAGATACTACAGCCCCAGAATTCACATCCATAAAGAATAAAAGGTGTAACAAGAGTCTCAAAGAGGAGTTTCTTCTTATCCCAACTCCAAAGATTAGTTGATTTACAATTGTTTTCAAGCCCATAATAAGCTTTCCATCCCCCAATAATCCTTTTCTCAATGCTATAATTC
>ML791149.1:214876-231789 GCA_009831015.1 Picea engelmannii
TTATAAATATCTACAATTCCATCACATTTCCATAATATTTAATTTGATTTACTTCATTGATAAATAAAAATTGTGTATTGATGGTTAAGTTCATTCACTTTTAACATAAATTTCACATAGAGTGGAGAGTAGACAAATAATAATAATAAAAGTTTATTTCAAATAAATTAATTAATTAATTGAAATTTTAAACATAATATAATTTTTATTATGTTTTTAATTTAAAACATGTTTAAAATAATTATTCAATTTTAAATTATTAAAAAATTAATGATAACTTTATTATATGATTAATGAGATTTATGTGGTTGGGATTTTTAGAAGTGATCGGATTAGCCACAGTTTTGTTAACGTTTCAGATCCAAATCAAGATCCACGTTTCAGATCCAAATTAGGATCCATCTTCAGTACATGAAGCCTGAATTTAAAATGAAGAGAAGAGGGTTAAATTATTAAGCTCATCTAAACTATGTTGATTTTAATTTTTTATTGTTTTAATAATGAAGGTTCATTTGATAGTCTTATTAGGATTGTTTATTTAAATAAGTGTCATTTATTTATTTGGGTATGATTATTAATTAGGAAGGGTTATTAATAAAATTAGGTTTTTGAAATTAATTATTTAGTATTAGATTCTAAACTATGTTGATTATAATTTTTGTTTTAATTATGAATTTTCATTTGATAGTTTTGTTAAGAATGTTTATTTTAATACATGTAATTTATTAGGGTATGATTATTAATTAGGTAGGTTATTAATAAATTAATTAATTTTTAGTATAAGATTATTTTTTTTTCGTGCTAATTATTATTATTTTTATGAATCAAAGGGAGTCAGTTTTCACTTAATTCTAGCTCACTATCTTTGTTTAGGTTACTAGGGTGTTTTTAGATCTCAATAGCTTTTCTAATACGTCATTTAAAGAGGTGATTTTATTTAGCGAGGATTTTGGTGTCTTCTAGGCGGACATGGTGTTTTGTTGTAAGGAAGTGTTCAGCTAGAGCAGAGGTGTGGATGCATTCATTTTTAATGTCAGCTCCATGCTCTTTTATCCTAAACTGGAAAGAGCGATCAGTTTCACCGATGTAGCATTTTCCGCATGAGCACTCTATTTTGTAGATTCCTTTGCCTTTGTGAAGGTCAAGTTTGTCTTTGACAAATCTCATATTATGGTTGATGGTTTCAAGTGGTTTGAAGGAGGTCTTAATCTCTTTTTTGCTGAGGACTCTTGCAATCATATCGGTCACTCCTTGGATGTAAGGAAGGTAGGCATCTCTATTAGGCATCATTAAATATTAAAAATTTAATGATAACTTTATTATATGAAAATTAGGAATTTGATTGTACAATCACTATATTATGATGTGCAACTTCAAATGATAGATTTATCACATATTTGTCTCTTTTAATGTCTTTGTCTCTTGATAGATTTCCCCAGAAAAGCATTAAGAGGAGCTTTCCAAGATCACCATAGTTTTTTTGAGTTAAGAGGTTAGGAAGGTTGGTATAGTGACCAATGTTTTGAAAATGAGATTTAATTTAGGTATAGGTTGGACAATCTAAGAGAAAGTGCTTTGCATATTCAACCTTCTTAGTGTCACAAAGGTGACACACTCTTTCATCCCATGGCATTTTAGGAATTGACCAACTCCCAGTTTCACTATGGAGCTCGTGAGAATTTGTTCATATCTTAGCAATGTATTTTTTGCTTTACACTTGTCAAAACAGATAGATCATTTTGATTACATCCTTAAAATACCTTAATTTTCTTTTTTCCTCTAACTCTTTATCACACCACATTTTCTCCTTAAATTTTGATTTGATGATATTTTTAATAGTATATTTATTCTGCAAAATGGTGTCTTCCATGATTCCCCAATAGTTTATCCAAGACCGGACGTCTTTATGCCATCCTTGCTTCAGTAAATGGTGGAACTATGAATCGATTTTTAATCAATTTTAGGAAGCCTCTTGTCTTCCATGTTGTTTAACTTGTTCTTATACATTAGGTATCTAGCCATAGTCGTGCTCTCAATGGGGGAGAGGCTTGTTTCTAAGAGGAGGATGGGATAGGGTGTATTTCCTTTAATTTTGAGATTATATATTATAAAATTATTTTGTGTTTTCTCTATCTTTCTTCGGGATTCATGAAATATACTATAGCCCCAGACTTCACATCCATAAAGAACAATGGGTGTAACAAGATTCTCAAAGAGGAGTTTCTTCTTATCCCAAATCCAAAGACCGGTTGATTTACAATTGTTTTCAAGCCCATAATAAGCTTTACATCCCCCAATAATCATTTTCTCAATGCTATAATTCGAGTTGATCTTGTGGTGAATATCAATTCCAAGATATTTGTATGAAGTCACTTCCTCCAAGTTGTTGTTTTCATATACGAAGTTATCATAAGTGATCTTATTGGATTTAATAATCATGATCTTAGTCTTATCAGTATTAACAGTCATACCCATATTGGAGAAAAAATCCTTGAGGATTCTTAGTTGGTTTTCAAGATCATGGGGACTTCTTGCCATAAGAACGATGTCATCGGCATAAAGAAGAAGATTGATGACTATACCAGTGAGAGTAGGTTTGACACAACCTAGTTTTTCCAAGCAATCTTCTAACTTGTCAATGTATATGCCAAAAAGGGTAGGGGACAAGGGACAACCTTGTTTGACTCCAATATTGTAGTTAATCTCTTCTGACCAGCCCTTAGTGTTTTTAAAATTAGCAATAATGTTCTCATACATCCTTATTGCGGTATCCCTCAACTCGAGAGGCACTTTTATCTATTCCAACCTATTCCAAAGGTTTTTCCTAGGAACCATGTCAAAATCTTTTCTAAAGTCAACAAAACAACAAAAAATATTGGTTTTAGTATTGTGGAACTCCTCTGCAATGATCCTAAAGGAAACAAGATGGTCCATAGTTGAATGATATCTCTTAAACCTGGACTGGCCTTTAGCTCTTTTACTGTGACTTTCTAGCCAAAGGCTAATCTTCTTTTCCATAATAATTCCATAAAGCTTGGCTAAAATTGGGCTAATCATATTGGTCTTATAATTAGAGAGAATGTTTCTATCCCCATTTTTAAAAATAGGAACAATGAGGATTTGCATTCAGGGTTTATGGAAGCCCTACTTTACTGCTAAATTGAAGAGCTTTTGTATGTGAGGGATAAGGATAGGCCGTCCGATTTTAAAAACTTCATCTTGGTAGCCTTCAATGTCCTTAGCTTTCCCATTTGCTAGCCACTTAACCCCGAACTCTATGTCATCTAAAGAAAAACTCCATCCTTTGTAGGGACAATATGAATGGTGTCCATGGCATTAGGGAACTCGTAAATACTTTTAAGGTAGGAATTCTAGTCCCTTAAGGGAATTATATTATATTCTTTAGTATTGTATTTTAGAATTTGGCTCCAGAACTTCTTAGGATCTAGCTTAGATAGTTGTGAAAGCTTCTCTTGCCTTTTATTGATATAGTACCTTTTTTTTTCCTTTTAATTAGGGATTTGTACATATTGATCTTATTGAGTTTTAAGGACTCATTAGAAGCATCCCTAATGGATTTCCTAGAAATTTTACATTCTTTATCATACCAAGGGTTGGTGATTCTATTATTATTTTTACATGACACCTTGAAAGAGAACTTGTTAATAGAAATGGAAAGGGTAGTTGTAAAATTATGATAGAGTTCTTCAATGTTGTCCTTATAAGTTAGGAGATGTAATTTACTATTTAAATCCTTTAAGAAAAGGTCAACTTTATTTTTTTCAAAGCGCAATTGCCTTTGATTATCATAATTATCTTCAATGGCGCTCATGTGCATGGCAAAGTTTAGAGTTAGGGTTACAGGTTTATGATTGGAATCGGGTTCATGGTCATTTAAAAGGTCAAAGGTTTCTATTTTGCTGGAAACAAGGATATTAGATATCACATAATCTACGACACTACTATCTAGCCCATGAATACAAGTCATTTGGTTGGAGTTTGGCCACTTCATTACTCCATTGCAAATTATTAGGTCTTGAGAGCTGTAGAGTTTGACCAACTCAATACCAAACAAATTCTCAATTAGTTCTTCAGAGATTCTTTTGTAGCTATTAGATAAAATAAGGTCCTCATCTACATATAAAGAATTATGGTTGGAATCAATGCTTAAAAGAGTATATTGTTTAGTTGCAGTCTTAGCATTAAAGTCTCCTAGCACGAGGATATTACCTTCATTTTTCAAACTATAAATATCTTGTTCTAAATTATTATAGGTACAATTGTTATCTAGATTGTTTTTCTTATAAAAAGTAGAATCAATAGGTGCAAAATAGCAAATTTCCATATACATCTTCTTAGAATTGGTGTCTAAAATTTCTATCCAAATGTATCGATTGAGAGGGTCAATAATATGAATTTGAATGTGAGGAGAAACACTCTTTCTAATCTAACAAGCTATGCCTCTTATCCCTCTACGGTGGGACTTTTTGTTCCATGCCAACCACAAGACAAATCCTTCTATGTTAGGGACCTTAGACTCTTCATGCTCCCAAGTTTCAACTCGACAAACAATATCAATATCACTCAGAATCCAACTTATCATAGGACGTTTGCACCATGGAAAGCTACGACAGTTCCAAAAAAGGATCCTTAGTGTCCCAAATTCCTATTTATTATTATCCTTTGCATCTCTATCCCTAACCATAGCTTTTTTATTTCTAATTATTTCACATTTTCCTTCTTTCCTAGCTTATTTTACTTTTGAACTTCCTTCCTTAATGCAACATGGTCTTTGGGAATGAGGTCTTCATTTATAAATATTGATGGCCCTTTTAAGCTCAGAGATTTACTGAGTATGCTATATTTATGGTCATTACAACTTACTTTGACACGGATCAACCTATCTTTGTGATCAATTATTTTCCCTATCCTCTTTGCTTCTATGAGGTAAGTTGTATCAATTTGTGATTTATTATTTAATTATTTTTTTACTATTGCTAGCGTATCCTCCTCTTGTTGTTCTTTTATACCAAAAATTATGAGGTTCAAGGCTCTTTGATTATGCTCATGGTCCAGTTCGATTAGCTTATTCATTTCCTCTTTATGGGTTTGATATTCAATTTGTTTTCCAGATTACTAAGGGTCAAATTGTTGGTTAGTTTTTCTTCTAGCTCTTTAATCCTATCTCTCAAGTTGTGATTTTCTTCAACCTCTCCTTCTTGGGTTGATTGTTTGTTTTTTTCCATTTCCTGAATCATATCCTTCATTGTCTACAATTCACTCTTGAACCCTAAGAATATATCCTCTATTTGAGTTTGAATGGTATCTTTGAAGAGTCTAATTTTTTTATCAAGCAATGCCTCTAGCTCTATTTGGAGTTTTACGTCTCTTTATTCACTCCTTTTTTCTAATGATTCTAAATCTATTTGGTTTTTGGCATATCTCTCTCTTCTCTCATTTTTTCTAATGATTCCATATAATCGTAAAGAATCTCTAGGGTGATTTTGGGGGAACTCCCCCTGATAGGTTGACTTTTTTGAATAGGTTGTGGAGTGCTTGTATTGAACTTTTACTTATTAAACTTACAAATATATATATATATATATATATATATATCTTTGATTTTCACACGTTAAATCTATAAGATAAGGTTTATTTTTCTTGATGCAATTATATTTTAATTTAATTCTTTTAAGAATTGATTTCTTTGTTTTTATCAAGAGTGTGATTTGTAATTAAAATAGATGTAAATATAATTATTTTTAAATCTTCATGGTTATTAAAAATGATATTCATATTAAACTACGTTGACTTTTGCAAGTCACGCTCTGTTAGGGTTTCCACCCCGAGCCCTATGTGCGCGACACCCTGAGCACCTGTTGTGGCCATGGAGGTCGAGGAAGGGGGGCCTCCTGGCCCCTCTTACAGTTATGTCATCACCCTTGAGCTCGGTATCAAACACTTCAAGAGACCACCCTTTGAACTTCCAACAGAAATGAAAAATATTATTTGGGAGGATGATCTACTGAAGGAAAAAACCATGGAGATCAACCCTGAAACAAACCATCCAAAATTGACTCACACCTGGGAACCTGGTAAATGCATCCTGCAGGCTCCTATTGCCCCCAAATATATTATCAATTCACCAAAAATAGAAGATCAGAAGCAATACATGAAGGATTTCTCCCTAGTGGGAAAAATTTTAGGCCTATGGCCATCAGAGAAATATATAGTGAAGTGGATTCATCATTGGTGGAATCCCAAAGGTCGTCATGACCTTCAGCTCGGTTCAAAGGGCTTCTTCACCATCATCCTGCATAACCTAGAGGACAGAAATAGAATCTTTGAAGGAGGCCCTTACTTTTATAACTCGACAGGACTTTTCCTCTGTTTCTAGACAGAAAAGTTCAGTCCAGAGAAGGAAGACTTCACGCATGCACTAGTTTGGATTTTTGGCTGGAGGAAATACTACCAAGCATAGGAAATACAATTGGAATCTACGTCAAATCTTCTGAAGCCACAAAACAATGAAAGTACACTGTTTATGCTCGTATTTGTCTATTTAAATATCTCCAAACCCCTACCTTAAGACATAACCTTAGACTACCAAGATGAAGAATGGTCTCAAACCCTAGACTACGAGCATATTCCCTTCCATTGTCAGAAGTGTCACAAACATGTTCATCTCTTTTGTGATTTCCCCCTTAATAACCCTAGCAAATCAAACCCTGAGGATACTCACAAAAACAAGGACGGTTTCACCCAAGTCACGAGGCGTCGCAGGCAACCGGCCAAAAAAGTGCCTCCTTAGGCCCCCTTTGGACCATCAACTAGTAACTCCTTCGATTCCCTCCAAAAACTTCCGGAAAATCCCACCAACCCCTCTTCCCCCTTGTCAAATCCAACAGCCTCAGAGCAAGCTAAAGAAAACTCTTAATCCATCCCACCTAATCCCGTAATCCCTCAAATCCCCACCTCAAAGAGCTCCCTCCCAGCGAATATTATAGGACTGGAAATAGGAGACCCTAACATAGATATAGAGGATCAGGAACTGGTAGGAATAGATCCAGTGCACCTAGAATAAGCCTACCATAAACAACAGTTATAGACCATTACCCAGGATCGGTTATGCAAAGTGCATGAAATCTTCCTCAACTCTACCATGGGAGGATCGTCCCGTGCCAACTCAAGTCTGGGAGTCCAAATGGGGAACTAAAAATACCAGCACAAACCCACCAAAGAAGAGAAGAAAAGGGGAAGAAAACCAAAGCACCAGCTCATTCAAGATGTAGGAAACTTTCTGGTGAACTCTAGCCAGATCCACCTAATCTCGGACGGCTTTCCTCCTCTACAACCCTCACCCTCCTCATGAAGATGTTATCTTGGAACATTAGAGGCCTCAATGCATGAAGTAATAAATGCTTTCTCTGGGAAAGGATAATGAAGGAACAACCGGACATTCTTCTTCTGCAAGAAACAAAATGTGTGAGGGATGAGGCCGCTCAAATACTCACAAAATGTTGGAAGCAAGCAAAAATAGTAGAAGTAGATGAAAAAGGTACAACAGGGGGTCTAGCCATAATTTGGAACCCAGCCACTATTCTTATGGAAGGTTTCTTCACCTTCAAATGGACTATCATAGCCTCCTTCAAAATCATTGGTTCGAACAAGCCAGGCTATGTCTCGAATATCTACGGTCTCGCAACCCCGGGAGACAAGGAATCCTTCTTCCATCACTTGGAATGGATTTTTTATCACATCAATTGATCTAAGTGGATATCGGTGGCCGCCCACCTTCTCCAACTGGCCCAAAACATGTTTCTGGCAATTTTGGTAATTTACTATTTTTAGCAGTTTTTAACTTCTTGGGCCATTTTGAGGCCCTATAAAATGTTTTTTGAAAAAACGGGTAGCAACATGGATCGTAGATTAATGTTTCTCACCCAAAAGTTGTATTTCTTGGATATATCTTTCCAACAAACTATTAAGTGCCCCAAACAGAGATCGTATGCAAAAGTTACGCCCCTGGGAAGTTGACGTATCAACTACCCCCATCGGGGCCCAAAAACCTTTTGGCTTTTCATCTTTCAGGGTTAGGGTTTTGGATTTTACTTATGTTAAAAAGGCCCTTAGAGCCTCATTGTAATAATCATGTTCTCATGGATGAAAGTAGCCGTCACATCTCTTCTCAGAGATAAGCTACCACCATTCTAGCGAGTCTTTCACTCTGTATTTTACAGTCTCTGTACATTTATTTCGTTAATAGAAATCGTGTATTACTGTATATTTGTGACTCTTGTTTTATTTCCACTATATCTCTATTATATTTTTGTCTCTCTTGCAATATCTCTAAATATTTATGTGTTATATCTCCGCTCTCATTTCGTGCTGAAAATAATCTGGATCAGTGGTATCAGAGCAGGTTGCTCTTGATCGTTTTCAGTGCATGTCCCCGACGAGGCCTGAGTATTGCAAGTTGGGTCTCGAGCTTGTCTCTCTTGAGGACAATCACTCTTGCACACCCAAGAAACCCTCAATGGCGGAAGAAAATAAAAACGACGGAGCAGACGATCCTATCAGTCTGTTGCTTGAGCAAGCTCTCACGTGATAGAGGGACGAAATGATGGAGAATTTTTCCCACATCCTTCAACGCCTCCCGATAGCATCAGGCGCATCTTCATCAAGTGACCACTTTGGAGGCACCTCACCTTTCAAGGTACAGGTTAATTTTGATATTCCCGTATTTGAAGGTCAAATAGATGCAGATGCCCTAGATAAATGGTTAAATCTGCTAGAAGGTTATTTCTATGTTCATAATTTTTCCGATAAGGAAAAGATCACCTTCGCACTCCTTAAGGATCTCCCCCATGTCAAACATTGGTTGGAAACTTACTGGGATCATAGTTCCATAAAGGAGTCTAGAATATATGGGGTCGATCCCACTTGGGATTTTTTTGTGCATGCGGTAAAGGAACAATATTACCCTGTTGCCAACTATGAGGACCAGTACATGAGATGGACCACACTATGACAAGAGAGGGGCCAAGCAGTTCCAGAGTTCACCAATACCTTCCATACCTTACGCAACAAGCTAGGTATCAAGGACTCTGAATGACATTTGGTTCTGAAATACCGTGGGGCTCTACACAGATACATCCAAACTGAAATGGATTTTCTAGACATCTCATCACTCGATGCTACTTATCGATATGTTGTTAAAATCGAGCAGAAATTTAAGCACTAGAACAAAAGGGAGTTTGGGTTTGCAAATCCGCAACAACCAAAGTATGACAAAGATGGCCCTAACAAACAGTCTCCCGAAAACCAGTCCAAGCCACAGGAAAAGAAGGGGCACGAGAAGACAAAGAAGGACACCGGAAAATGGTGCGATTTCCACAAAAGCCCCTGGCACAACACCGATGAATGTCTCTCAAAACAGTCATTGGTGGTTGAGATCAAAGACAAGGAGCTGAACCCTGATTCAGAATCTGATTCTAAAAATACTGGTAAAAGACAGATCATCGACGCAAACCCCACTTCTATTGTCGTGATCGCAGCAATTCAACCAGAAGAACCAACATATCTAGAAGAGGGGGAGCGCCTTTTTCATTCACAGATGTGGGTGAAGGGGACCCCGCTGCATTTTATTGTTGATAGCAGAAGCCAAAAGAACCTCATCTCAGCAGAGGTCGTCAAACAGTTGGGATTGTCGACAACACCACACCCGCAACCATACAGCATCGGGTGGCTTCGCCAAGGACGAGATCTTCGTGTCAACCAGCAGTGTCGATTGTCATACGGCATCCAACCTGTTAGTACTTAGTTTACAGTATTAATTTTTGGACTTTTGGTTACGACAATCACGCTACTGGAACAGTGATATTCTCGCAGCACCATCATAAAACATCATCTCACTTCTCGAAATTTCCTTAAATTCTTCGGGCCATATCTAGATGGCTTATGTTTTATTGTGGCAATGTTCGTGTTGGCATAAAAAAACAGTGACAATCGATTATTGATTGAAATACGGTTGGTTTATTAAGTCAATTTTGGTTTAAGGCTTCTTTTAACCAACTTTGGGTCTTTTTATTTAGCTCTCGGCCTTATGAAAAGTTGTTGTATTTTATCAATTTGGTTGTTCCATAAGGACAATCTCTAGTCCTTGAAGCCACGCACTTGCAATCATGCAAAACAAGGTTTAGCCACAAGTCAACACACAAGTCAAGACTAGGCCTAGCACCGAAGCACCAAACCACAAGGGAGCCCTCAAACCTAGCGCCCAAGCACTATTTTATTTGTCTTTTTGGGCATGAGGGATATTGCCACTAATAAATGAACAAAAACACATAGAACGCCCCAGCCCGAGTCCATTTCTTCATTTCACCTGTCAAGCACAATATTATGTCATTTGTATCAAAGGTTTCAACAATGTCAGGTCTCCAATCGTCGCCCAGATGTCAAATATCTACGAATACATATGTTTGATAGAACAAATACTCGGGTTTTTTCAACATCACGTCCTAGGGTAAATACGAGACCTGCATTTTTCATTGTTTGCAACCATGGAAACGGTGTCGATTTTCTTTCTCCTTGTCTGTATTTTGTAGGAGGTGGAATGTTTAGTTTGGAGGGTTTATTGAACAAATCGGGTGAAGAACAAGCTCCTGCGGCCAGAGGCATTTTGCAGAGATTACTCCCTCTTACATTCTGCCAGATTTTACTTCGAAAATGTGTCCAAGAAAGAGTGTGGTGAACTTGCTTGTCCTTTTATCAACCATCATGATTCATTCGACAGCAAAGGAAGTCCAGAGATATCATCGAAAGATCCATTGCAATAGAGCTTTCAGTTGAACCTGATCTTAACTTCATTGGTATTTAAAATATCGGTGCAAACCCTAGATCGTGACCATATACAACTGGTTCGAGGGGCTTCACAAGGCCTTGCTACATATTTCATTAGCTTCCATGCCACCCAGTTTAATGCATAATACTTCACAGGCCTTATTTGGCTACACCAAGCATCTTAGACAGTACTCTCATTTCTGGGCATGATGTTCCACCAAATCAAGGTGTTTCATTGGAGAATATAAAAAGAATTAATTGGATCAATCATTAAAATTGTCGACTCTGGAGATTATGGATTTGAACAGATTTTTCTTTATCGCTTAGTTGGAACATATATCATTATTTTGAGTAGCTCGAATCCATCTAAGACAAGTAATAACCAGAGGGCAAATTATCTCATATTCTAGTCACAATATCAACAAAAATACTCTGATCCAGATTTCAAGGCAGCAATGAAGGAGATTTGATTCTAAACTCAACAGTTTTGACTTTAGCAGCATCCAACATCAGAGATACCTATTGCAATTGATTTCATTTTTCTTTTATGAATAGGATCTGTTTTCCAGGATTTGAGGCAACAGTTGAGGAATAGATGGCAAGAAATCAGGCAGTCAAGAACATGTGGCATTTAGTCAACAAATGAAGATCATTACCAAATTCAAAGAAAATTCCCAGAATTTCTTTCAACCAAATTCTAGCAACTTTCCATTAATTCAAAGATCAGGGCATTAATTTGATTTTTAGTTTGTTTAAAATAGAGGGAGGATGGTTTTATTATAAAGGGGAGAGGCCCGAAAGAAAAAAAAAAAGGAAGGGAGGAGGACCAAGGATGCTAGACTGGGATTCTTTTTTCTGATTGTAAAACAGTGACTATTTCATTTCACACTCAATGCTACAGCCCTTTGATGAGTAGATTTTCTCCTCTTATCTTTTTCTTTATTTTCTTACTTGTAAAACATGTTTTCTCTACAATGCATTGACATTATCTTGATATGTTGATAAGGAAATGAAGATTTCATTGTTTTCTTTCACATTTCTAGACTTGTTTTTAAGTACTTTGTTTTCTGTTTTTGAATGACATTTGGGATCAGAAATCTTCCTGTGTGAGTGAACAGATTGGACATTTTCATACTTCCTTCATCTTATGGTTTTATCTGCTTTATTAAATTGACTAACATTGACTAAGTAAGTGGGATCAGCCCTTGTTTACAATCAGAGATTGATATTCTTTTTCTTCATTTACTGTCGACACCTCCAACCTTTGCAAAAAACCATACACATTTATCCATAAGAACCAATGCAATAAATCAATGATTCCCTAGCTTGCCCTTAGCAGTCGAGTGCAACTTTAGGGACTAACATTTTTGGCGTCGTTGTCGGGGATGGAGACACGAAGTATTTATCCCTGGGAGAACGACAACGATCAGATCCACTTATTGATGGTGAACAGGAAGGGGACAGATACATGATTGCAGATATTTCATCATGGCAACTCCACTGTCTAAAGATTAATAGGCGACTCCACTAGATCCAAGCATGGAAGCCATTCTGGCTCAAAGGTTTTCTTTTTGTGATTTTTCAGATGTCATTGGTTTTCCAAACCCAAGTCTTAACAGAGCTAAATGGGAAGGTATCCTTCCTACGTTTAAAGGCGAAGATTGGGAAGTTCCGGCTGAGCATCTGCTATATTTTCATGAGTTTATTCATGAACGTCAGATTGTGCATGAGGATGTCAAGATCAATCTTTTCAGATACTCGTTGAAGGGAGCAGCCCTCGACTGGAGAAGATCGCTTCCAGCTTCAAGTATTAATTCGTTGGTAAGTTTTCATGATATTTTCAATATATTTTATAAAGAAAAAAAATTAGCTAAAAGTCTTTTTGAAAATTGTTGTGATGTATTTGAGAAGCATATTCAGCAGAAACTAGAGTTTTCATCTGTTTGCAAGGATGGAAATCGTTTTATTGACGAAGATCTTCCAGATACCATTGATGATAGGACAGTTGTAGATGCGTTTGATCTTGTTCTTAATGCACCTGCAGTTTCTGATTTGAATGGAAAATCTCAGGTTTATGATGAGTATAAAGAACAAGTATTTACTCAACACATTGTTGATAAAGTTGATACACATAACAGTATTGATGAAGGTTATCAACAGCCTGTTATCTTTATGGTGACAGAAGTTGAGCAGCAGCAGATTTATGAAAACAACCTGCACATTAGTCATGAACAGTTGAAACCAGTATATGGCAGCAGTCCTGGATCTGATGAGGAGCATCATGAGCATCACAAAACTGATAGAGAAATGTTCCAACAACAATTGATGCCTGCTTCTGGGTCAGTTGTTGAACAATCAACATATGGGTTTATAGAACTTGGTAATGACATTCATGATCAACAATCTAATGAGATCAACTATGAGGAAAAGCAACCTTTTGATTTTAAAAAACTAGGTAAGATCATACATGAATTTTATGATCCATTTGTTACATGGATGGAGTCACTATTTTCACTAATGCCATATATTATAAAGTTGGCATGACGGTTTGCAGCAACAAACATGAGCTGGTTTTTGTTTCCTTGCTTTATATTTTGTTCTCTTTTCATGTCTTTCGTTATGTATATGAAGAGAGGTCAAGCAATTTGTTGCTTGAATTATTTTACTAGAAATTTACATATCCCTTAAACGTTTACTCTCAGCAGTTAGAGTAGGGTAGCATAGATGAATAAGCTCATGGCTGAGCATTTCTAGTTTTCACAATAAGTGAGGTTTCCATCTAGTATTTGGTTTCAGTTTTGAAATAAAGACTCCATGCCCAATGCATATAAGGCACTATTGGCAGGGGAAGTTTGGCTTCAAATGAGGAGCAAAGTTGCAGAAGTTTGGGAGGATTTGAATGATATTGGTTGACCCCATAACCCAATAGACTAGGCACAACACAAAAGTTGTGGATATCTGCAGAGCGAAAGATTTGCAGGGTTAGGATTGCACAAATGAGAATAAATGATAAGGCACGTTGGTCTGCAAGTCCTTGATGTCCAACAGGGAGAACATCATCCCCAGAAGGAGCCAATGTTAGTACTCAGTTTATAGTATTAATTTTTGGACTTTTGGTTACGACAGTCACGCTATTGGAACAGTGATATTCTCGCAGTGCCATCATAAAACATCATCTCACTTCTCGAAATTTCCTTAAATTCTTCGGGCTATATCTAGATGGCTTATGTTTTATTGTGGCAATGTTCGTGTTGGCATAAAAAATCAGTGACAATGGATTATTGATTGAAATGTGGTTGGTTTATTAAGTCAATTTTGGTTTAAGGCTTCTTTTAACCAACTTTGGGTCTTTTTATTTAGCTCTCGGCCTTATGAAAAGTTGTTGTATTTTATCAATTTGGTTGTGCCAGAAGGACAATCTCTAGTCCTTGAAGCCACACATCTGCAATCATACAAAACAAGGGTTAGCCACAAGTCAACACATAAGTCAAGACTAAGCCTAGCGCTGAAGCACCAAACCACAAGGGATCCCTCAAACCTAGCGCCCAAGCACTATTTTATTTGTCTTTTTGGGCATGAGGGATATTGCCACTAATAAATGAACAAAAACACATAGAACGCCCCAGCCCGAGTCCATTTCTTCATTTCACCTATCAAGCATAATATTTATGTCAGTTGTATCCAATGTGTCGACAATGTCAGGTCTCCAATCGTCGCCCAGATGTCAAATATCTACCAATACATATGTTTGACAGAACAAATACTTGGGTTTTTTCAACATCACGTCCCAGGTTAAATACCAGACCTGCATTTTTCATTGTTTGCAACCATGGAAATGGTGTCGATTTTCTTTCTCCTTGTCTGTATTTTGTAGGAGGTGGAATGTTTCATTTGGAGGGTTTATTAAACAAATCGGGTGAAGAACAAGCTCCTACGGCTAGAGGCATTTTGCAGATATTACTCCCTCTTACATTATGCCAGATTTCACTTTGAAAATGTGTCCAAGAAAGAGTGTGGTGAACTTGCTTGTCCTTTTATCAACCATCGTGATTCATCCAGCAACAAAGGAAGTCTAGAGATATCATTGAAAGATCCATTGAAATAGAGCTTTTAGTTGAACCTCATCTTAACTTCATTGGTATTTAAAATATCGGTGCAAACCCTAGATCATGGCCATATACAACTGGTTCGAAGGGCTTCACAAGGCCTTGCTACATATTTCATTAGCTTCCATGCCACCCAGTTTAATGCGTAATACTTCATAGGCATTATTTGGCTACACCAAGCATCTCAGACAGTACTCTCGTTTCTAGGCATGATGTTCCACCAAATCAAGGTGTTTAATTGGAGAATACAAAAAGAATTAACTGGATCAATCATTAAAATTGTTGACTCTGAAGATTATGGCTTTGAAAAGATTTTTCTTTATCGCTTAGTTGGAAGATATATCATTATTTTGAGCAGCTCGAATCCATCTAAGACAAGTAATAACCAGAGGGAAAAGTATCTCATATTCTAGTCACAATATCAACAAAAATAATTTGATCCAGATTTCAAGGTAGCAATGAAGGAGATTTGATTCTAAATTCAATAGTTTTGACTTTAGCGGCATCCAACATCAAAGATACCTATTGCAATTGCTTTCATTTTTCTTTTATGAATAGGATCTATTTTCCAGGATTTGAGGCAACAATTGAGGAATAGATGGCAAGAAATCAGGCAGTCAAGAACATGTGGCATTTAGTAAACAGATGAAGATCATTACCAGATTCAAAGAAAATTCCCAGAATTTCTTTCAGCCAAATTCTAGCAACTTTCCATTAATTCGAAGATCAGGGCATTAATTTAATTTTTAGTTTATTTAGAATAGAGGGAGGATGGTTTTATTATATAAAGGGGAGAGGCCCGAGAGAGAGAAAAAAACGGAAGGGAGGAGGACCATGGATGCTGGACTGGGATTCTTTTTTCTGATTGTAAAACAGTGACTATTTTATTTCACACTCAATGCTACAACCCTTTGATGAGTTGATTTTCTCCTCTTATATTTTCTTTCTTTTCTTACTTGTAAAACATGTTTTCTCTACAATGCATTGACACTAACTTGATATTTTGATAAGGCAGTGAAGATTTCACTGTTTTCTTTCACATTTCCAGACTTGTTTTTAAGTACTTTGTTTTATGTTTCTGAATGACATTTGGGATCAAAAATCTTCTTGTGTGAGTGAACAGATTGGACATTTGCATACTTCCTTCATCTTATGGTTTTATCTGCTTTATTAAATTGACTACCATTGACTAAGTAAGTGGGATCAGCCCTTGTTTACAATCAGAGATTGATATTCTTTTTCTTCATTTACTGTCGACACCTCCAACCTTTGCAAAAAACCATACACATTTATCCATAAGAACTAATGCAATAAATCAATGATGCCCTAGCTTGCCCTTAGCAGTCGAGTGCAACTTTAGGGACTAACACAACCCTTCAAGGATGATGTATTATGTGATGTTTCCCCACTGGATGTCTGTGACGTTCTCTTGGGCCAGCCATATATGTGGAAACGCCATGCTATCTATGAGTCTCGACCCCGTAGTGTCATTATTACTCTAGGGGGTCATCTCTACAGGATACCAGAGGTATTTCCAACTATTGCCCCACCTAAACAGTGTCGCAAGGTAGTATCTCATACTACAAAATTCATCTTCTCCACAATCTGTTCAAAAGGGGAACAAAAGGATACTGCAACCACTACAACCTCGGCCCAAGCACCTTTTATACACCAGAAGCAGGTCGACAAGGTTGCAGCAAAGCACAAAGATTCCTTCTGCACACAGTGATCTCATGTAACGAGCCTGCTTAAATAAATGTAAAGGATTATTAATTATAATTAAATTGATAATTTGATTGTCCTAAGATGTTAGCTAAACAACAATTGTTTCTTATATAATATTAACTAAATTAATTATCATTAATTATTTGTTCATAATTGTCAATGGTTATTTAATTATTAATCAACTCTTTAATTATATGAGTAAAGAATTAATAGGGTTGATAATTTAATTTATTAAAACTT
>ML791149.1:255280-298299 GCA_009831015.1 Picea engelmannii
TTTGAATTATAGTACACTCATCAATTCACTTTATTATTTACCTTCTAAAATCTCTTAAACCACTTTGACTACTTTGACCTTTTGGGGCTTCTAGATGACATAAGAGGGTCCTCCAACTTCGTAAGGCCATAACTCTCAAACTGTGAGTTATGTGACGTTCCACATACCACCAGAAATGGAATGACATGTACCATCCATATAGAATAGTATTACCTGAAAATATACCAAAACTCATACCATTATCCATCAAACAAACTTGGGTCCATTACCCAAACCTGGGTTCTCCAACTTATCATGGCCATAACTCTCTAACCGTGAGGAGTTATGTGATGTTCCACATACCACCGGAAATTACATGACAAGAAATATCCATATAGGATAGTTTCAATGACAAATTCACTGACCTTCATCTCATTATTCCATAAATAAGCATGGGTTCTCTAACCATACTTCTAGGATAACTCAATCCGCAAAGCGTCTTCCCGTGACGGCTTTCACCATAAGGGGACCACTTTGGAGTTCATCCATTTCTACTTATTATCAACAATGACCAAACAATAATGAGTCATATTTACATCAAACAATATTGGGTCCATTACCCAACCTTTGTGCTACGGGGCTTTCTTCAAGGGTTGACATCAATGACAACCAACCTTAATCAAAAGTTACAATCTCGTCCCCTTATTTTTGCATTGTCCTCGGTGCAACTTGTTTACACAACAACAGCAAGATTTACAAAATCTTAAAAAAGATGTGGGTACTCTGCTCGCATAGCTTCTTCATGCTCCCATGTTGCGTCCTCAGGACTGTACCAGGTCCACTGAACTTTTACAAGCCATGTGGCTCAATTCTAAAGCTGCTTGCTTTTTTGATCTAGTATACGCACTGGATGCACCTGAAAAGCGCTTTCCTACTCCATCTGAATCACATTCCAATCAATAACATGATTAACATTAGGTACATATTTCTTAAGAAATGACACATGAAATACATTATGTATAGACATGCATGCAGGCAATGCAAGCCTATATGCTACTAGACCAATCCTCTCTAGGATTTCAAATGGCCCACAATATCAAGCTGTCAACTTTGAACAATTTCCCAACTTCAGAAATATTTTGTTGGTCTTCACTCTCAGGAATACATGATCCCCTACTTTAAATTCCCTGTGAGTTATGTTCTTATCAGCATAACTTTTTTGCATGTCTTGGGCAGCCTTCAAATTCTTCTTAATCTTCAACATTTGTTCTTCCATTTCCTTGAGCAACTCTGGCCCAACCACTACCCTATCAGTGGGGTTGTCCCAGCTTACTGGGGTGCTGCACTTTCTACCATAAAGTGCTTCAAATGGGATCATCTTCAGGGATGCTTGATACCCATTGTTGTAGGCAAATTATACCAAGTGTAGATAATCTTCCCATTTAGATGGTTTGTCCATCACATACATTCTTAGTATATCTTCTATCACTTGGTTCACCCTCTCTATCTTCCCATCAAACTCAGAATGATAAGCAGTGTTGAAGTTCAAATTCATTCTGAACCCTTTGAATAACCCCTTCTAGAACTTTTATGTAAACTTTGGGTCTCTGTCAGACACAATTGTCTTGGGTATGCCATGCAAGTGTGCTACTTCCTTCATAAAAATATCAGCAACATTAGTTGCTTTATGAGTAGTCTTCATAGGAATTAAATGGATAGCTTTAGTAAGTTTGTCCAGCTTGTTCTGGGAAATCCCATGATGAAATCCATTTCTACCACTTCCCATTTCCACTCAAGCATGGGTAATGATTGTAGTAAACCAGCGGGGTGTCTATGCTCAACCTTTACCTTTTGACATTCCAAGCATTTAGCAATAAAATCAGCAATCTCCCTCTTCATGCTTGGTCAATAATATTGGCTTTTGACTGCCGAGGTTGTTTTCTGATATCCTGGGTGTCCTACATAAGGCACATTATGCATTTCTTTTTAAATTGCACTCCTCAATTCAAAAGAGTTGGGTACATAGACTTTGTTTCTGTACATAAGGATTCCATCAATTCCCAACCATAATCTTTAGTTTTCTGCTGCATTTTACCTTGTTGCAATTTTGTTACCAATTCCATGTACTCCAAATCTAAGTTTGCAGCTTCAAAAATTCTTCCTTTAAGATCCATCTGATACATGCTAATGGTTGTAGCATGCAGTTCATGCACTCTCGTGCTAAGTGTGTCAGGCACTTTGTTCTCCTTTCCCTTGATATGCTTGATATCAAAGTCATACTCAAAAAGGAATTCCAACCATCTACTATGACTAGCATTCAAAGTGGGATGATCAAACAAATATTTCAGACCGTTATGGTTTGTCCTTAGTTCAAACTTCTTTATTATGAGGTAGTGCCTCCAGTTCTTCAAAGAGTGCACTATGGCTTCCAATTTCAAATCATGAGTGGCATACAGCCTTTCATGCTCTTTCAACTTCCTTGATTCATAACATACAACAAACTCATTTTGATTGAGGACTCCACCCAGTCCTTCTTTACATGCATCTGTGCATACAATGAAGTCTTCATTTGGATATGCGATCCTCAAAATTGGAGCACTAGTTAATAGTTGCTTCAATTGTTGGAAACTCTTTTCACATTCTTCTGTCCATTGAAACTTCTTCCCCTTCCTTTGCAAGGAAGTGATGGGGTGAGATATTCTTGAAAACCCTGCAATGAACCTTTTGTAATAGCCATATAGACCCATGAAGGATCTGACTTCTGTCACATTTTTTGGCGTTGACCATTCTCTAATGGCCTCTATCTTTTCAGGGTCCACTGCTATCCCATCCTTTGAAATGGTATTCCCTAGGTAGTGAATTATGGTTTGATAAAATGAGAACTTTCTCAATTTGGAAAACAGTTGATGTTCTCTTAGCACTTGCAGCACCATCCTCAAATGATGCTCGTGCTCTTCTTCTGACTTCGAATACACAAGAATGTCATCCAAAAAAACAATGACAAACTTGTCTAAATATTCCCGAAAAACACCATTCATTAAGCACATGAAAACAGTTGGTGCATTTGACAACCCAAATGGTACCGTTGTGAACTCATAATGACCATTACTTGTCATGAAGGCGGTCTTGCTAATATCTTCCTCTTTAATCGTTAGCTGATGGTATCCTGACCTGAGATCTATCTTGGAAAATATCTTTGCATCCTTCAATTGATCAAAGAGATCATCAATACTTGGTAGAGGATACTTGTTCTTTATAGTCACTTTATTCAACTGTTAGAAATCAATGCACAATCTTAAGGTCCCATCTTTCTTCTTCACGAACAAGACTGGGGAACCCCAAGGTGACACACTTGGGCATATATACCCCTTCTTCAGAAGTTCTTCAAGCTACATTTGCAACTCCTTCAGCTCTGGTGTACTCATCCTGTAAGGAGTCTTTGATACTAGAGCTACTCCAGACATAAAATTAATAGAGAAATCAATATTTCTCTTTGGAGGTAGTCCTGGTACCTCCTTGAACACATCATCAAAATCTTCCAGGACTGCATGATCCTCCAAATTTGGCACCTTATCCTTAGATGCTTCCTCCATATGGGATGCAAATATTTCATAGCCCTTCCTGTAACACTTCTTCAGGTGCATTGATGATATTTCCCAGATAGTAACTTCCCTAGGAATTCCTTGGATTGTTCTCTGATTTCCTTCTTCATCCCAGCAAGTGAATGCCTTGTTACGATAGTCGAAGATGGCATGGTGTTGGACTAACCAATCCATACCAATTAGGCAGTCATAAGATCCTAAAGGAAAGATGTTCAAATATTCCCTTGTGCTCGGTCCATTCATGTCCATAAGACATGACTTAACCATCTCATTGACTTTTCTTTTGGCTCCAGTAGCCAACTGCACTAACCAAGATTTTCCATGCTTGTTTCTTGGCAATTGTAAACTTTCCACCATCTTAGGATTTATATAACTATGACTAGCTCTTGAATCAATTAAAATAGTAATGGTTTGTTTTTTTATCATACCTTCCACTTCAATCATATGTGATTGATACTCTGCTTGCTTATTGTCCAAGGCTGCATAGATCCTTGGTACATTTATGCCCATGTCCTCCACTATTTCATCTCATTGAACATTGTGAACAACTCTCTCTTTGTCACTTCTATGAGGACAATCTCTAAACATATGATCACCTTTACAACTCCAACATTGAATAGGTGGTTGCCTTAGCCTTTGACCACTTGTCTCAATCGTTTCAGGTTCTCTAGAAGTTGGTTGTCCCTGTGGATTATTTCTGAAGAATGGTGGCTTAATTCCCTTCTTCCTGTGATCCATCTTGAATTTCTTCTTGTCTTCCCAAGATTTTTGGAAATTTGGCCTTTCTTTTTGTTGATCATCAAGGCACTTAGCTCGCCTTATGATCTCCTCCAATGTTTTTGGGTCATCATATTGTATTTTTTCATTGATGGATGGTGGAAAACCACTCAAATACCTTTGAATCTTGATTGTCTCATCTTTGATGAAAGAGACATACTTCAACAATTTTAAGAACTTTATTTCATACTCATCAATGGACATACTTCCTAGCTTGAGTTCAAAGAAATATTTCATTTTCTTATCATAGTACCTCTTAGTCAAGTATTTATTTTCAAAATACTTCTTAAATTCCCTCTAAGTAACATCTTTATCTTTAATGTGTTGCACCTGCACAAGATGATCCCACCACATGGATGCCTTACCTTTGAGTTTATAGATGGAAATTCTTCCCTCTACATGAGAAGAATAATTATGCAATTGAAAATACTTTCTCATGCCCAACAGTCATGTCTCTCCATCTTCATCCTTCTTGTGCTCCCCATCAAACATAGGAGGTTTTATTTTGTTCATTTCTCCTCATAGCTCATCCTCCCAAGACCTCTTATGCTTCCTAACAGGGGATAGACTTGAGTTGTTGTGTACTCTCTTATTGGAATGCCTCAGGGAGTGTTGGTGATGTCTGCTATCACTTCTTGTTCTTCTATGACTTCCTGATTTTCTTGAACCACTCTCCTTATCCAATTTATTTTCTATTATTTCCAGGATCTGCATCAACTTTATGTTGAATTCTCCTTGTTGCTCCCTAGCTTTCGTGAGATTTTTGTTATCTGCTCGGTGAGTCTAGACATCTCTCTGCAACTTTTCAATGGTTTTCATCATGTTTCCTTCTTTATCTATCTCTTCTTCATGCCCATTGGAGTTCGATCCTTCAACTCCTAAATGGACATCCATTCCTCTAACTTCATTTTCCGAATTGTAAGCACCCTATACCTTTCCCATTTCTCTGCACTAGGCAACACTTCGGTTCGGTTCTGACAATCATTAACTCTGAAAAATGTGTAGTCAACCAAAATTTTGTCAGGCTAATATATGTTAATAATTTTCCAGAATAAACTAATCTGATTCAATAAAAGCAATATCAGATTCTATTTTCAGCAGGTCTTGGTCGGTCAAGAACCCCTTCGACTTTTATCTCTAAGCCTTGCTCTATTCTGCAAAAAATTTCAGGCGCTAGTCCCTTTTCTTCGTCCCTTGGTTCGCATACCCAGCGCTTGTGGTTTGCGCGCTTATTTGGAGCCTTGAAACTTCGGGCTCTGGGCTTCGGAGGTTTCCCTTTTTCTGAGTGTCCCAACATCACAGAACAACGAACTATATAACGCGTGAAGAATGGTGGATCTACAGTCCACATTCCTTCATGCACCATTCCTTTCAGAGTGTCAAGTCTCCGGACTTCACGATATGGCGACACACGTCCACTCGGGCCCACGGTTTCCATGCTCGAACTAATAAATGTCGAAAACGTCACATCAACTTTAGTACTTTTCAAACTGCAAGGACATGGGTTGGTGATTTTGGAATAACCCGTCGATCGTTCCGCAATTGTTCACACGCTGACACATACCCCTTCTGTAAAATCATGGTTTGGATTACAGGACCGCCTTGCAGAATTATCTATTGCGCAAATTCAATCTCTGCAATGCCTCCTAGCCATCGATCTTGATAGATCATGACCAAATTTAATGTGAACCCGATCCAGCTAACTTCTTCGTCACACTTAACTACCTTGTTCCACCACCAGGAGCGTCACTCGGCAGGACACACGAAGCTGACACGTGGTCCAATCAGGCAAGTGACATATGTCACGTTCTAACTGCATTTCCATATTACCAAGGTTCTTAACTCACTGAAATGTGGCACACATCCCATGTGTCCATATACCCTGTTTCTCCCGAACGTCGAATTCCCAAACAAGTTGATATTCTGACACGCGTCTCCTTCGATGAATGGTATGGACTAACTATGGACGTCGGGAGTTTCCACTCTATTCACACCTTGTTTCTCTCGAATGTCGTATTCCCAAACAAGCTAACTTGCCGACACATTTTCCTTTCTTGGATCGATGAACAGGAAATACATGAAGTTCACTCTGTATTCTCTACAGGTGACTGAGAGTTGTGACCTCGACTTAACTTTTGGGCACTTATCTCACTTTGCAAGATCAATAGTCGTGTTTTAAAGAACCATGAAGATCAACGACCAAGAGTGATTGCAGAAACTCAACTTTCTCATGCTCTAATTTCCTTCCCGATCTCTGCAATGCAAAGACGCTCGTCCATGGTGGAATCAATATCCATCGTTGATCTATTGATCGAGCAAGATCAACGATCATGAGGGATTGTGGGGTTTCAACTTACTCTCACTTTAATTTCCTTCCTGATCTCCGCAATGGCTCCCCACCATCGATCTCCCTTCAATGATATGGGACGATCATGACTTACTCTTCACTTGATCTGATGGCTTATCTTGCTCTCGCCCAGATCTAACGGCCCAATGCCACGAATGTTGTAATTTCTTTCTTTGTGGCCATTTCTTAAACTTGTTACACCTATTGTGTTTCTGAACACAGTCTAAGTGTTCTTTCAACGCCCTTCTGGCACTCTGTACCTCAAAATTCTCTCGAATTTCTACACCGAATTTCTCGTTCGTGGCCCATCCAAGTTCTGGGTAGAAACCATGGGCTCCGAACTTGAATTTTGTCCATTTCGACAACAATTCTTTTCCGAAAACTTTTCTTCAGCTTCCACTAACATGGCCCATCAAGGCTCAGTGTTGAAACCATGGCTCTGATACCATTCTCTGACGTCCGCAGCCACCAATAGGTCGGGCAACACCACTTCTTGTACGTTTCACTTAGTTCTGATACCATTTTGCAAATTTATATGCATGCATATCTAACACAATTAACAGTTACTGCATTCGGTTCATGCCACTTATTCATGCGGAAATAATCATTAAAACATACTGACAATATATGCATACATACGACATACTGTAACCATACACAGATTAATGCAGAAATAATAGTAAGCCTACACACACAGCATAGTTGATATATCCAAGCATTACTCATCGAGTTATAACACATGTACAATTACACAACATAAAATTAATAGAGATTTGGCACTTATCTTTCCATAAATGACCACCAAACTCTGTGCAGACCTTCCAAGAACCTCCCAACGTTAGACCACACTGTTCATTACACTCAACAGTGGGTCACCCCTGAGATGGGACTAAACTCCACCGGGCAAGGGATTCCTAGGCTTGGCAAGGGAAACAGGAAAGTAGCACAGGTCAACAGGAAGGATTATCTCACAGGGCCATCTCACACTAACATCCTACAACCTCTCATTCCCAAAATGCATGTCTCGCCCCAGGAAGTGTGCCCCTTCTCTGCTCCACAGTCCTTCAGCTGACCCACTTCCCTTCCAGGGCTTGAGCAACAAGTTGGACAAGAATTTTCCAAGCACTATAGCTGCAGTTGGGCTCCCTCTGGAAAATCACTTCCCCAAAAACCTCTCTCACCTAGAGAGAGTTGCTTGTAAGCCTGACAACCTGCTTCTTCAGTCCACGAGCATGACAACCTACCTCTTCAAACCATAGGCCTGACAACCTGCTTCTTCAGTCCAGATTCTAAGTCAATTCTCAAAAAGGTGATAGCAACAGCAAAGCTCAGTAAGAGAATACTATGGCAACAAGCCACACTCAGTCAAGGAACTACTTGGCTGCAATAGCCAATAGTTATGACACAACATGGCTCAGACAGTTATAGGGTTCGTGCTTGTTCAGAGGTCGATGATCAAGATGATGGTGGCTCAGTACGTGAGTCCATGTGAATCGGGTAGGGTGACATACCTCCAAATAATCGTCAAGGTCGTGAGAATGTTGAGGAGGAGGAACCCCCAACAAGCTGGCTTTCCCCGCTATAAACTGCATGTGCCTAGGTTGACACATGTCTTTCTGCAGCCGCATGAGTTCCACTTAACACTCGTTCCCATTTCCAGGAACTTAGGTCAACACCAATCATGTCCACCTTAGCCTTTAGGAAATAATAATAATATAGTATTCCCTTAGAGGTAAGACCTCTAGCTTAGTCCCTAGGCCTAGACACTTATCCCCCTCCCTTACCCTACCTAGTGGAGCTTAGTCCCCCATAACTCTTTCTTCATGATCGGTCTACACCCAGCAATGTAATTTTATTAATGATATGTGTATTTACATATACAAAATCAGGCTCACGACCTTATGCATCTAGGCTCTATGGCCTAATAAACATGTAATTCTTTATATTTTAAACACTTGGCTCACCATCCTATAAACATAATTACAATTTAGCAGGGGCTCGGGCTTGGGGTATTACACCCCCCCCCCCACTCCTCCCAGGTCCTCCCCCTCTCCCATAACTCCCCACACCTTTTCCTCCCTTATGAGCTCGTCGGCTGATTAGTTGGTTTTGGAAAAGGTCTTGGAAAAATACCACTCGTGAGAACCCACCTCCTCCCCCCCTCCCAGGATGAATCTCGTTCCATCCCCTTCCTCCCCCTCCTCCCCTGGGGTTTCCTATGTTCCCCTCATGAATCCTCCAATCTCATTTTTCCCCTTCCCCCTTCCTCTGAGGTCTCCTTCACCCCTCGGGTAAAAAAATATGCTTTGAGATCCAAAGCCTGAATCCCTCCCCCCTCCCTTGGAGGCCTAGCCCTCGACCCCCCTCCCCTTGCCCGGGTAGGCAATAAATCCCATCTTTCGAAAGCAAAAGAACAATTCATTGCGAAAATACAGAAAGGAACCTAAGCGACCATCAACAGGGCCCTTAGAGCAGGGAAATCCCTTACACCGAAGGAAAAATGATCTTCCTCTCCTTCAATGCACGAGGGGTTGGGGGTGCCCCAAAGAAGCTACCCCACAAATGTATGTTTCTAAGCCTAAAGCTGGATGTTATCATGATACAAGAGACTATGTGCTCAGGTGAAAAAGATAGAGAAATTTTTAGTCCTTGGCTTAGGAATTGGTCCTTCAGCACAATTGACACTACAGGTCTATCGGGAGGCCTGCTTAACAAATGGAGCCCCAATTTTCATGCCTTGTCCTCCTCACTTGTCCATGCATCTATTTCATTCAATTTAAAACATAAGAATAGTGATATAGCCTTCTCAATGGTTAATATTTATGGTCCCTATTCTGATAGGACCGCCTTTTGGGAGGATTTGGTCTCTGCAAGTGTTTTTCATGACCCTCTTTTGGTGGTGGGGGTGAGGGGGGACTTGAATTTCACCGTCTCCTTGCGAAAAATTTGTGGAATGCACCCCAGGGAAGACATGCAAAGTTTTTTTTCATATTTTTTATAAAAGGCCAGATTGGTGGATATTGAACCTGTGAAGCTCTCCCCCACTTGAAGAAATTTCAAAACTAGTAATGAGGAGGTTGCAAAAATATTGGACTGATTTTTAATCTCTGAGGCCCTCCTAAATTTGGGATCTTCTTTTAGGACAGGAGTAGATGTGGGAGGTATTTCATACCATCACCCTGTCTCCTTATATTGGTCTTCAAGCTTTGATTCCCCTCCTTCACCCTTAAAATGTTGTCAGTCCTGGATGGAAGCGGAAGATTTCAAGAATTGGGTTCTCTCCTCTTGGGTCAAACTCCCCCTTTAGAACTCTACCCCTCTCATGATGCAGTTTGTTGAAAACCTTAAGACTTTGAGAAGTGCCATAAAAAATGGCTACCTCTTTGGAAGTCCATGAGGGATTGTTCCTTACGAGACATAGAAGAAAGCATCGTCGAGGCCCTTAGAAAGTTATAGGAGAGCCCGCTTTCCAATGAAAAGCTACTATAATTAAGAGATTTGGAGGACAAACGAGCCAAGTGGCTCAAAACATAAGAACGGTAATGGTCTATTAAGGGCAGGGCTCTCTGGATTAAAGAGGGTGATAATAACACCAAGTTCTTTCATTAGTTTGCAAACTACTGAAGAAACCTCAACACAATCTGGAAAATCAAGGATTAAGAAGGAAATGGGGCATTTTCCTTTGAGGACAAGGTAAATCTTGGAGTAAGCATTTTCAGTAATCACTTCTCTGACCCCCTTTGTTGCCCCGTCCAAGAAATCATGGAGGTAGTGGGAAAATTTCCTATTGTGTTTTCTAAAGAAATATTTTTTTCCCTAGAGGAAGAGGTTACGAAACTAGAACTAAGGGCAGCACTGTTCTCTATGAAAAATGGAAAAATCCCAGGCCCAGATGGCGCCATGGTGGAATTATTTAAAGCATTTTATGACCACCTAAAGAATGATCTATTATTGGTGGTCAAAGAGTCACAAAAGGAAGGAAGAATTTATGGTCCTCTCAATGCAACCTTCATGTGCCTTATCCCAAAAAAACAATGTCCCTCCTCTTATGAAGATTACAGACCGATTGCATGCTTCATTGTTATCTACAAATTAATCTATAATATTATCTATAGAATATTAAGACCGATGCTAATTTCTTTCATAGGGGAAGAACAGTTTGGCTTCCTTTTACAACAGACAGATTCATTATGCAGTTGTCATTGCACAAGAAGCGCTCCACTCTGTCAAAAAATGAAATCTTAAGGCATCCATTCTAAAATTGGGCCTCTACAAAGCCTTTGACTGATGGACCTTTCTGTGACTAGCACTACTCCAAATGGGCATGTGTTTAAAAGCGGTTAACTAGATTATGGGGTGCATTCAAATTGCCTCCTTTGTCGTCCTTATCAATAGAGCCCCATCCTGTTTCTTCAAAGCTTCTAGAGGTATCCGACATGGATGTCCCTTTTCTCCCTTCTTATTATTGATTGTTGCAGAATCACTTAGCATACTGATCAAGGAGGCCCAGTCTAATGGTTGTTTGCAAGGAATAGTTGTCTCAGAATCTGAATCAATGACTCATTTGTTATTTATAGATGACATCTTTTGCAGCTTTTTTGGTTCTCAGAGGAACTTGAATTCCTTCAAAATTATTTTAAATATCTTATGTAGTGCAACAGGGATGAAAGTAAACATGGAAAAATCGTGTCTAATTCTTAATCATTGTGTGACAACAGAAGATTTTTCCATCGCCATCTCCTTTCCTTCCCAAATAAAATCTCTTTCTAAAGGTTTCAAGTACCTAGGCTTCAACTTCAAACCAGACAATTATAGGAAAGAAGACTGGAGTTGGTTAATCAAAAAAGTTGAGGCCCGGATATCCATTTGGGTCAATAGACTCATTTCAAGAGGCGGGAGACTATTGCTAATTAAAGTAGTCCTAGAAGGTATTACAATTTATTGGAACTCTATAGATGCAATCCCTAAAGGAATTCTAGATCATATTTGTCATATAATTTTTTTATTTTTATGGGCAGGACAGAACTCTCCTAGAGGCACTCCTCTGGCTAGTTTGAATTCAATCACTCTACCTAAATAAATGGGAGGATGGGGTTTAAAGAATATTCGACTTTTTTCTCGAGCTCTAGCAGGAAGGAATATATGGAGACTAACCCTAGGCAACTCTCTTTGGGTTAGAGTCATGAACTCCAAATACTTTCCCACCTTATCCATTTCAAAGTGGTTTCAAGAGCCTTTAAAATCTTCCAAAGGCTCAACTGTTTGGAAATCACTTGTGGAATCCTCCCCCTCGTTGGTAAATGGACATTCTAGTGTATTGAAAATGTGGAAAAGGTGATATTGGGGGACAACCCATGGTTGGGAGCTAGAAACAACTACAAACTCTCTCCTCCCCACCTCCTTTTTCTCAAAAACAAAAATCTCAATTTCATGAGCGATTTAAACACTGGATTTCTTCAGATTCAAGGGATATTGGGGTGGAAGAGCGCAATTTATCTTGATATCCATGAATCTTTGTGAGATGAATGGAACTCATTTATATCCCTCTTATGCAAAAAATTCATTTGCCTTGACAGAGACTCAAAAGACTCCCTTTGTTGGTCAAAAAACCCTCAGAACAACTCTTATTCGGTCAAATTGGGATACAAATCTTGGCTGGAAGATAACATTATGCTTCACCCAAATGGTGGTGGAAGCCCCTTTGGAAACTCAAAGCTCCTCCTAGATGAAAATTAACGCTTTGTCTTGCACTAAACAACAAATTTTTAACTTGGGACAACTATCTTAGACGAGGATGGTGTGGTCCTAACAGATGTCCTCTTTGCAAAGAAAATCAATAAACCATTATTCATCCCTTTATCTCCAGTTCTTATGCATAGAAGGTTGTGTAGATTTTAAAAGAAAAGTTGAAAGCCAAGGCCAACTGGAACCAAGTCTCTATAGAGGATAGTTTCAAATCTTGGATACAAGACAGATTTGTCTCCTTGTATGAAGGTCTCTCGGGCATCATGATCTCCAACATCTGGTGGGCCAAAAATAGTGTTGTTTCTAAAGACGAGTTAGTGTCGCTCGAGGTCACTGCGAAAATCTCACTCAGTCAGGCCGAAGAGTTCAAGGAAAAACTAAGGGAAAGTAAAACTTGGACAGTGATCCCACCCCTCATTCATTACACCATCCTGTGGGGATTCTTTGATGGAGCCAGTCAAGGACACCCCCCAACTTGTGGAGTGGGAGTGTTTCTTTTCATTAGTCACAACCATTATATTCACATGAGATATGCGCCAAGGGGCGGAAAAAACAACAAAGCAGAACTTATAGCACTATGGACCCTCCTAGAAACTGCAAAAGAAAAAAAATTTCCAAAGTTATAGGTTTTCGGCGACTCCAAGTTAGTGATAGATTGGGCAAGAGGCATTAATAATATTCAAAATCCCAGATTAGCCTCTTTGCTAAGAGATATCAAACTCACATTCAGAGACTTTGAATGGCTCTCCTTCCAGCATATTTTAAGGGAACTCAATTCAAAAGAAGATGAACTCTTAAAGGAAGCATTGTAGCTACAAAAAAGAGCCTTCAGTTTTTACGTAATTTTTGAAGGAACAGAAACTGAAGCTATGGAGTTTCGTCTCTGAAGAAGTTTTACATTTTGTAATGTTGTAAATGTTTTTTTGGACAGTTTGAATAGACTGTAGTATCTTTTTGAAAAAATATTTATACGCATGTTTTGATATAGTGAGATGTATAAACAGTATAGTCCCTGACGAAAGCCAATAGAGGCTTAACACGAAATATTGTAACATGTATATTCTCCTATGAATATAAAAGTTTTTTTTCTTATGGAAAAAAAAAGTAAGGTAAGTAATGGTGGGATTTGAAAATGATAATTAAAATATATTTTAAAAATGGTTTGAGATAAAATAAAATCAGATCTTATAAATGATTAATACAATGTTAGTGGGAATTTGTCATGAAATTATGAGATTCTGTAGAACACTCCTACATGTTCAATTGTTATAAAACACAAGAGACGTAGATAATAAATTAGAGAGAAGTTGATCTTGGTAGAATAAAAATTCTAAACCCTAATATGTATAATTCCATAGCTCAATGTCAACATCAAAATTGGAAAATAGGTGTAAGGTCTTGGTTGAATGTCAACATCAAAATTAGAAATAAAAATAGAGGTAGAAGAGGGAGAAGAAGTGTTTAAGAAGTCAATCAAATCCCAATGACGTCATTTGGAGATTAGTCAAGGCTAAGGAGGCATGGTTGTACAATAAAACTAGGAGTTGTGGAGAAAATTGACCTATCTCTCCTAACATTAGATGTCAAGAGGAAGACCCTTTTGATGGAATTATTTTCTTAACTACACATGGTGGGTGGTACTCTATAAGGAACCTAAGGTCAGCTAGAGGTGGGACTTTTGTCATCTAGGTGGGAGGCAATTTATTTCCTTGTTAATTTACGAGCAAGAGGATCTTAAAATGAGGATATTTTGTGTTGCTTACAAACACTAGTGGACAAGCTACACTAGAAGGAGGAGGAAGTGACTTGGGGCATCAAAAAAATATCTAAAAGGAGGTATATGCTCTATATAAACACCAAAGGATTGGAAAAAATAGGTAGCCTCGAGGAACCAACCCAATCTGCATCCAAAAAAATGAAAGGCGAGTAATCTTCTCAAAAGAGAAAATTGTAAGACAAGGATAACTATCCTACACAACAGAAAAATCCTTGAGAGTGTGTTGGTGTTTTGTTCCATGCTTTTGCAAGTACTTCTTAACGCTAGGGAGTTTAAACCCAGGTTTCATCCGGAGTTGACCAACAAAACCCCCAGAGCATCGGCATATTGATCCTTGGCCAAGGACGAGGAAGGTCTCACCCAAGATGCAGAGAGGATCACAGAGACCATAAGGTATTATGACAGGGATGAAGGTTAAACACACAAATATCCATCAGGGTAGGCATTCATGCAACTAATATTTAACAATTTATTAGGACTAAGAAGTAAAATAGTACATACGCATATCCAAATAATACATGATAGACACGGAATATATCAGAAATGTCACATCTTTATTACCATAGTCATTACATTACAAAAAGGGCATCCATTAAGCAAACTATATATGACAACCACAAAACTTCATATCTTCATTTACATAAATCACTAGAAATACAACATATTGTGCAATGCACATTCTCTCAAGACTTTAGATATATAATAGCCTCAACATTATATCCAGGCGCATTATGGGATTACAATAAGCCCAGAGTGAGCTCAATACCAACAACTCAATGAGTCTCATCAAAACATCTAGCTAGGCAACTATGAATTATCCAACTATCTATCCAACCCCATTTCTGATATCCTTGCTTCCTTTTATAGATTTCTCTACTTGAGGTCTATGTCTCTTTTTGTTATGCTCCACTCGTTCTACTGACAATTTGTCGTGCACACTTCTGGCACATGCCTGCATTCCTTTGTGTTGTTGGCAGTAATAATTTGAGAGGATTTCCCGATGATTCTTTTCTTGATTCCGATTTGCATCTTTTTTATTTCTGGTGCACATCAAAACTAGGAATAGCATGCATTTCATAATATTTCAGTCCTGTCGTGCACTATCAAAACTCAGTCTGGCACGCACTCTTTTTCATTCTTTGTGAATTACCTTAGGCACACACAAAACTTCGGAATGAGTGTGCAAAACTTTGTTTCTAAGCGCACGTGAAATGAACCCAAAATTTTGGGTGCTAATAGGCCCCCACCACTATTACTTGGCGCATCATTGAGCCAACTGTCTCATTGAATTACTACGTCAACAAATGACACAATGCTTTTGAATTCTTCCACGAAGTCCTTATATTGGTACTCTGACTCATTCAAGTAGACCTGGAGATATTTTGTAAGTTGAATATCTACCTCGGCATCCATGGCTATGACCAGAGAGGTTTTCAGGTGTCTGTTGTTGAGTTGTTTGATGCTAGGAATGGAAGCAACTTGCACATCGGAGAGCTGAGTATACCAAACCAATGCCTTATCATCCAGAGAAGTGATCAACTCTTGCATAGTCTACTACTTAGCCTAGGTTGTAGTGATCTCCTTCATTCTTTTTGCAATGGCGAGCATCATGGAGATGTGCTCCCTTGGAGGCAAAGAACCTACATCATGTTTTTTTTGTGTGACCTCAACCTATGTTGTGCGAGCCTTATCATAGAGAGTAGTGAGCTTGAGAGGGATCTATAAATGATACCACAAGTTAAAGCTTGGATTGATCAAATAAATGAAACTTTGGGCATGGTGTTGACCTTACTGAATGGTTGTTGCGGTCTGAGTGATATGCCTATGGAATGCGGTCTCTATTATAACACAAAATGCCACACCTATGAATTTGTGCCATGGCCTACCCCTTTCCCAAATCTTTCTAGATGTTTTCCCAAGTTTCCTCTCCAAAATCATTTAAAAAACATGCCTTATGAGCATATCTGTAGGCTTCCCTAGTGCAATACATGGACATCCATGACTCTCCATCTTGAAACCCATGGATGCCTTCAAAAATCAAAAATAAAATAAAATAATTTTGTGTTTTTGGGCGGACTTTTTGGTTGGGCTCGTTCCCCAATGTCTTCATGCCTATACACAATGGAATCCAACTCCCCCAAACTCTTAAGGAAGAGATAAAAGCACCATTTAAGGCTAAGGATAGGGTAAGACCCTTGGTTCAAGATTATGCTAGCAGCATCTAGCAAGCCTCCCTTTCCTATAATCCTCTGAGCAACACCCCCTTATTCTGGGAAACTCCTTTTCCAGCATCTCTTTCTTATCTATATGGCTATTGGATGTATCCTTATCCCTATTTGGGCCATCCAAGGAAGAGTATAGTGGTTGATTCGATGCTTGAGGGATTCTTGGAGGAACCCAGACAATTGGATTTGAGGCGGTGCCAAAGGCGAGATAAGGTTGTAACTTACCTTTCTAATTTGGTGTTAATAGAAGAGTTTGTTTTCATCCTATCATGTGTCCATTGTATGTTTTATCTTATTAAGTTTATTTTGAATATGATATATGACATGTATACCCTTTGATCGTGTAACTACCTCCGGAGTAGCTCTTGTGATGTGTCCATTTTGTAGGTTCCTTCCAGCAAAGGATATAGAGCTCCACGAGAGCAAGGAGTGTGATCGACATCAAACGGGAGACTCAAGGAACTCCCTTTCTCCCTCTTCCTTCCCTAACTTCTCCTTGTAAAATAGTTATTCTTTTTGTTTTGTGTGCTTGTCTTGGAGAGAATATTTCTATCTTCTCCATACAGTCTTGATCTTGTGATTTCGACCCATAATCACGGGGGGAGGGGGAAATATCTGTGGGACTCCCTCCCTTACATGTTTCTCACAATGGCATTATGGAGTCCATAGTTAAGCTCTTTTCAAACTCCTTAAAATTGAAAAGATTGCCGAGTGACCTTGTTCCTTTTACACTCATTAAATGGTCCTGAAGGAACGTTTTTTCAGCACAAGTTTACCCATTTTTTGGACAGAATAGACTAATTATGAAAAAAATTATACTCTAGCCTATGGACTAGAAGAGTTGTCCTTTGTTTTGTTTTATAATTTTTTGGGCTCAGAAGACTAAATTTACGAAAAAGGACGAGGGAGTTCATAGTTAAGTTCTTTTCATACTCCTTAAATATGAAAAGATAGTCGAGTGATATTGTCTCTGTCACACTCGTAAAATGGATTTGAAGAGACATATTTTAGATATAAGTTTAACCCTTTTCCGGACTGAACTAACTATCTACGAAAAAGGAATACTCTAGACAAGTATGGGCGAGAAGAGTTCTCCCTGGTATTATTTTATTCTTTTTCGGGCCCTGGAGACTAAACTTACGAAAAATACCATCATGGGAGGTTTACTTCCTAAAGTTGAGTTGTAACTGCATTACATTTTGACTGCTCACGCTTTTTAGCCTTATGTCGGCTTCGACATGTTGTCGTTGAACCAATTTCTTATACATGCCTATTATCCCCAGCCTTGCATTTTATGCCTTTGTAACTCGACACCTTATCCCTAGAGGGAACATCCCCTCAGTGTCCTTATCTTGCACATGCTTCCTTGCATTGAGCATAGGTATGTTCCCTGCGCTACGGAACTAGTTTTCTTTCCCACGACACTTGTTTCCTCCACTGTACAATAGCATTCTTTTATTCTTTTTTAGGCTTTTATAATATAAAAATGACAAAAAAATAAAAAAACCGAAAAGAGGGGGGGCAACATCTATCTCTTTTATTGGCAACAGTTTTTTCACCCTTGAACAAAGCACAATATTGAGTTAGTATCTCATCATTGGTTCTAGTATGGCTTTAGGGGAATTTTTCTTGTTGTTGAGTTTTATGTAGAAATTTCAATACAAATTAAGTATTTCCTGTGATTCTTCTGATCTAACAACTACGCCACTGTTAAATACAGAATCACTTCTATTATTATTCTTGCAGAAAATTAAACCACAATCACAAAGTGAAATATCAAGAACACATAACACAGAAGTTTTACCGGGAAAACGTAAAGCTAAAAACCCCACTATCATATATTATGTATATCATGAATCATGAAACAATCTCATACAAAACGATAATCCAAGAGCTCTCAGTGCAATACAATCGTCTCACACTGTCATACACAAATCAGCAAATACATGTGCCAATTCCTGTGTCCAGACAGCTTGCCTCCTCTACACAATCTCTGCAAATCTAATTCTCGCAATGATCATTGACAAATTGCCTAGTTTGCACATGCTCATAAGCATATCCACTGCATGTGTGATCAAATCACAACTGATAGCCAAACTGTCCCTTTCACCTGTTATCTCAATTGGGTTTCCACTGGATCTGACATGCATGTAGTTAACCGTGGTGAACCTTCAGTTGCATGTGAGTTCATTGATTAACTGAACTCTCACTAGTGCATGTTTAGTTACAACTAGTACAACTGATCTTAACTCACTTAACTACACTTATAATTATGTTACAAATCCAACTCACTCAGTTATGAATGAAATAATAGATTAATATTTATTGTCCAATTTATTTAAGGGAAAAGTAAATTAGACACATGTTTCTTGTTGACTTTTCAACATTTTATCACCCTTGGTTAGCTATTCTTCCAACTATATGGAGTGTTTGTTGATGCCTCCTGTGTCACAAATGTATCCCAATGTACATTCATGTTGCCTAATTCACATAATGTGTCATGCTTATGTTCAAGGGAAAGTTTCAAACTGAGTCGTCCATATTTCTTGACCTTGAAAGTCAGCATTCCCGACTTGGTCAAGTCCATCTCATCATCACGAATATCAATCTCTTCGTCCAATTTCTTCCAAACATTTGGCCTTCCACCACTACTCATGTTGGTTGATGGAGGATGCCTTAATTCCTTCCTTCCAGTGGATCTCTTCTCAATGAATACAACACATCTTGCTTTGGGAGAGGGATATAGAGTTATTTTGGGTACCTTAGGGCTTCAAATCATTAGTGGCAGGTTCCCTCACTATAGACAGTGGGAATACATCAATGTCCCATGCTCGATAGATTTTGTTATCACAGAAACGTGTAGGGGGGTGTTTTCCCTATGAAGCGACCCCCTTTGGCAAAAAGAGGGCAAGAAATGGGTCAAAAACCCACTTTTCCTAGGTCTTAGCGATCTAGCGCATATGGTTTAAGAATTAGTGCATGGATCTGGGTGGCTAGGATCTACCTCCATGTCAGATCCTTGTCCACGTTCACAGGTTGGGGGCCCTCATAGTAGTCCAGCGAAGCAGCAGTGACCAAGGAAAGGTCGCCACGTTTTCCAAGAGAAGAATTGATCGGGCCTTACCTAATCTCTAGAAATCAGTTATTGAGGTAGTTGACAGTGGTTGAACATCGTCTCCTTCCATAAATAGAAGGCCAGAAAGAGACAAAGCGCAGAAGGTGGCTATCAGTCCATCCTGACAAAGATTGTGTTTGATAGCCAACTGCATGGGTAGTCTGACCATTGTCTACATGCGTAGCCTGACAGAGAAGCTCATCAACGCAAAGCATTAAACTCAGGTTGTGATCTCGTCTTCAGTAGCTGAGCCAGTTCCAAGTATTTAGAGGCATTTTTGCCATTTTTGTTAGTGTCGTCAATGGTTGATCTAGGCTCTCGTATTGTATAGTTTTGATGAAGCATTGGTTTACCTGGTTATGCATTTGTATTTGAGACTTCATGTTTAATGAAAGTCAACTTCTTTCCATCTCTGTAAACATTGTATTAAGACACTCGGAATTGGAGGATCCAGTCAAGGGTCATGATGTTGTAGGATGATGTATGGTTGATCACTGCAATATTCACACCAGTTTTAGTCAGTTTCCTGTGTTACCTTTCCCTCTCACATTGAATAGCTTGGAATTGGAGGATCTAGTCAAGTTGTTACAGCAGTATTGCAATGCCCGGAATTGGAAGATCCAGTCGAGCCATCACTGTGTTGTTGTAGATGTGTCAGTTCGACATATTTCAGTGTCTTGTTTTTCTTCCCTGAGCTTCTGGAAGGTTGGATGCTCATAGCAGTCTCGTTCATCTTCTCACCAAGTCTTCTATCTGCTCACCTTAAATTCAACTTACTGACGGAATTTATATTAGGACCTCACCTTCTCATGCATGCCTGGCCCAGCCTTCTGAGTTAAAACAATATTCTCCTGGGTCTGCATCCATTCGACCACCCCCATTTACTTTCGTGACATATAAAACTTATGGGTATCAAGCTTATTCCTATTGCAATCTAGGAGTGACTTCTGGTGCTAACATTTATGGCGTCGTTGTTGGGCACGAAGTTGAAGATTTTCCCTGAGATTGAACGACATTGAGCCTCTGATTCTGAAGGTGCATTAGGCATCAGAGCCCTCCAATATTTCTACTATGAACCTGGCGACTCCACTATGGTGACTTCATTGATGCAAACCCACAGGCGACTCCATTGTTTAAATCGTTGCTTCTAGAGGCAGACATACAAGGTCTACTCCACAGCTACCTTTAGCGACACCTGAAGCTGACCCAGAGAATATTATCAGAAATGGAAAGGCCTTTGGAGGAGGTACTTATACTGCTAAGCCAAGTATTTCTGATGATTTTCATTGTCCTATAGGAACTCCAACCCATGCATCTCATTCTGTTTTATTGCCTTCTGTTGGAGTTTCCTGAAGTATGAAGTTTGGGAGTGTTCCTGCTGAGTTTTCTCCTCCTGGTCTTGGATTGGAGGGAGAAAGCCTTGTCACTCCCCTTTCTATTGATTTTGTACCCTGGTTTATACCCAGCACCTCAGAATATTTTCCTACCCCGGGTTTTACCACCCCTCCTATTACTACTACTATTGAAGAAAGGGAAACTTATGTCCCTTTAATCCCTGAAGCTTGTTCTCCAAATTCCCTGGGATTTCCCTTTCCTCCTGTAAGCTCAGTTCAAGTTTCTTCTGGTCGAACCCATTCTCCTCCACCTCTTATCCCTATGGCAGGTGCCAATCCCCCTGTAAACATAATGGATGCCATAGTGGCTGCCAGGTATGCCCCCTTAATCCTTCCTCAGCCCATGAATCATCTCCCTGTTGGAGATTACTTGAAGTATATGCCTAAATTCACTGGAGAGGAGGACATAATTGTTGAAGAGCACCTTGTTGCCAACCTAAACATTGAAAATGAAGATGTATGGATGAGAGTCTTTGTCCAGAGTCTTGATGGTGAGGTTAGGAAATGGTTTAGGGGACTGACCCCTGGATCTATTGTTGAGATTGAGGCTCTAGATAATTCCTTCTTGAGACAGTGGGGAGATAAAAAAGATTTCATGTATTACATGATACAGTTTGGATCCTAGAAAAGAATGGAAGGAGAGTTTATCTCTGATTTCTCCAAAAGATTCAATAAGATGTACAATAAGATCCTTGCTAAAATAAAACCATCAGAAGCCTCCACCAAAATCACTTATGCTAGTGCCTTTGACCCTGATTTTTGCCTCCTTCTCAGAGAAAGAAGAGCTACTTCTTTGGCTAACAGGTAAGATACAACCTTGGAAGTAGAATCCAATGTGTTGGCAGTTAATAAGCTCAGAGGTAAATCTGACGGAGACAAAGGAAGAGGGAGATCTGAGGCCTTGTTATAACCCTAAATTGCACCACACATGCTTACCTAGCATCAGGCCAACTCATATCCCTTCTTTGCCAAAGCCATGCTGAATAAACTCTTAAAAATCCTCTTAAAACAAGTGACACACGCCCTAAACCACTATTGCACGCGTTAGAACGCTGGCGGGCCTACTACTGCATGCGTTGGAACGCTGGCTGGCCTACTACAGCCTGTGTTTACCTAACAAAGCACAAAAACATGAAAGTTGTCGATGGGACAAAAAGCTATGGGTCAGTTAACTGAAACTCCCAGCCATGCATGGCCGAGAGTTCATCCAAAGCCCTAGCTCCTTCTAGCCTATAAAAGAAGGGGTAGGGGTACTATTTGGAGGAGGAAAATTATAGCAAAGAAACTCTGCCCAATTGCTGAATCCATTTTGTCCCGACCCTTTAGCCTTTCCTCGAGCCTAAGGAGAATTCAAGCAAAGCAGTTGGAGGACAAAGAAGAGGAGGAGCCCAGGATTAGGATCAAGGAACGGTGGCCGATCTCTATCATTATTGTAAGTTGATTCATCTTGATATTAATAAAAGAATACTTTTCTCGTCCCAATGCATGAGTTGTATATGATTTATTTGATTAATGCTTAATCTCTAACCCACAAGTAGAAAAATAGCATGCATGCGTAGTGTTTTTGTTTTGATTGCAGGTTAACTTTGGAAGGAGTAGCGCAAGCAAGTGGACAAAAGCGCAACGGAGGTTCAGGGTTCTCTCGCCAATACCGATTCGTTAGACTTAGTCTTGCCTTCTGACGAAGCAGTTATCGAGGCAATGACTCGTTCGGACAAACCTTGGGAGGATCTTCATCACAAGTCATATTTCCTCCCAGAGTTAAGCCGAATCGAGGCAGGAGAATTCACTATCACCATGACGGGAGATCAGTCGTGTCCTATTAACCTCTTAGCTACACTGGAAATTTATGCTAAGGGCAATATGGTGACTATTGCTGAAACGCTACCTATCAACATCTCCCGAAACCCTGGCGTCGTGGATAATGTCTTTGTCGGAGCGGATTGCTCCCCTGAAGAGATTCAGATTTACATGGATCTTTTCAAAGAATTCCGCGACATTTTTGCCTGGTCTTATGAGGAAATTCCAGGCATGGATCCGAAAATAGTTGAACACGAAATCACAACATATCCTGATGCTAATCCTGTTCGACAGAAACTTCATCCAGTTAATCCTAGGAAAGCAACAGCCATTAAGACGGAGGTTGAGAAATTGCTCAAGGCTGGGTTCATATACCCTATTCTTTTGACTCAATGGGTGTCAAACCCCGTGCCGGTCGATAAAAAACAAGGCACGATTCGTTTATGTACCGATTTCCATGATTTGAACAAGGCATGTCCAAAAGATAATTATCCAACCCCATTCATCGATCAGATCATTGATGAATGCGCCAGTTGTGAAGCTTTTTCATTCATGGATGGTTTTTTAGGATATAACCAAATCCAAATCAAGCCTGAGGACCAACATAAAACGGCATTCATTTGTTCGTGGGGTACATTCACCTATCGTAAGATGCCTTTTGGACTCAAGAATGCTGGAGCCACTTTCCAGCGGACCATGTCTTTTGCATTTCACGACCTTAAACATATAGTCGAGGCATATCTCGATGATTTAGCAGCACGCTCTCGCAAGCGAAAGGATCATCCTACACACCTCAGACTAATCTTCGAACGCTGTCGCTACTTCAGGATTCGCTTGAATCCCAACAAGTGCAGCTTTTACGTCACGTCAAGACGTTTGTTAGGTTTTATCGTTTCAACAACAGGGATCATGGTTGATCCTCTTAATGTGGAGGCAATCATCCAGTTGCNCCCCCCCCCCCCCCATGCACAATCTTACAACTTCAAAGTCTTCAAGGCAAGGCGAACTTCTTAAGACGCTTCATTGCCAACTATGCCGAAATCACCAAGGGCTTTATGCATTTACTGAAGAAAGATGTTCCTTTTTTTTGGGATGAAGCTGCTCAATGCTCTTTCGACGCATTAAAACATGCCCTTACTACCGCACCTCTGCTACGGCCACCAAATTATAACAAAGACTTCTTATTATATCTAGCTGCCACAGAGTCAACCATGGGCATGGTTTTAGTTCAGGAGGATGATTTGTTTTCCAAATATGTAATCTATTACCTGAGTCGAGGCCTTGTAGGACCGGAACTTAATTATACTCATCTCGAAAAACTTGCGTTGGCAGCAGTTCATGTTGTTCAACGGTTTTGTCACTATGTTCCGTTTCGTAAGACCTCCGTCGTTGTCGTCGTGAATCCATTCTAGTACATGTTGACACGACGCATTATCGACGGAAAAATCAGTCGATGGATGGTAATCCTCCAAGAATTTGACTTAGACTTCATTTCAGCCAAGTCCAAAAAGTCATTGGTCTTCGCAAAACTTATCTCGGAGCTTCCGGTTGAGTCAGGTGACATTGTGCCTGAAGAATCGCCTATCCGGGGGGATATGTTTTTGATTGAATCGTCAGACCCCTGGTACGAAGATATATTGATCTATCTCCAGACTTTGAAGTGCCCCACCTCTGCTTCTTGTGATGAGCATCGGCGGATACACCATCAGGCCAAGAACTATCTCATACTCAATGATACGTTGTATCGGAGAGGCGTAGACTGCATCTTGCGTCGGTGTCTCACTTATGAGGAGGTCGTCATAGTGCTCAACGATTGTCATACAGGAGCTTGTGGTGGTCACTTATCCGGGTTGGCAACAACCCAGAAGATTTTACGAGCAGGTTACTTTTGGCCCACGCTTATCAAAGATTGTGTCGAGTCGGTCAAGAAGTGCCATCCGTGCCAAATCTTCTCACGGAAGATGAGGGCACATCCAGCTCCCATGTTTCCTGTCATAACCGTTGGTCCCTTCACTAAGTTGGGGATTGATTACACTACATGCAACCCCCCGTCAGCACGGGGGCACCGCTATATCATTGTAGCTGTCGACTACTTCACTAAGTGGGTCGAAGCTATGCCGACGTTCAAAGATGATGGAGAGACTGCGGCTCTCTTCTTATTCAACCAGATTATAGCACGGTTCGGAGTCCCGAGAGAGATTGTCACTGACCATGGCAGTCACTTTCAGAACCAAATGATGTCCAAGTTAACATCAAAGCTTGGGTTACGGCAAGAACACTCATCACCTTACTATCCCCAAGCCAATGGGTAGGTGGAAGCTGTAAACAAAACTCTCAAGACAATTCTACAGTGAACTATCAACTCAGCCAAGTCAAATTGGCATTTGATGTTATACTCGGCATTATGGGCTTACCGAACCTCAGTTAAGACTGCAACCGGTTTCTCACCTTTCCAACTCATTTACGAGCTGGAGGCAGTCTTGCCCATTGAATGTCAAATTCCATTTCTGAAATTGGCAGTGCAGTTATTGCCAGACACTTCTCCGCTTGAAGAACGGTTAGTACACCTTGAGCAGCTTGATGAACAGCGTCACGATGCGGCCCTGGCCAACGAGGCTCATAAACATAAGGTCAAGTGTCAATATGATAGGTCCGTTCGTCCTCGAGTTTTCTCTAAGGGTGACCTTGTCCTGGTTTATGACCAAGATAAGGACCCCCTGGGGGCAGGAAAGTTTAAGCCCATGTGGTTCAGACCCTTTATTATCAAGGAGGTTTTAAAAAAGGGCACTTATCGTCTGGTCGATTTTGAAGGGAATGCTTTGGCGAAGCCTAGAAATGGGCTCTACCTCAAGAAGTATTACTCATAGAATGGTCACTGTGGGTAACTTTTGTAACATATGTGTAGTCTTTGTACTATTACTTTTTTACATTTCTTTTAAAACGTGTTATGGACATGTCATTGATGTTATATTTCGTCAATATGGCATATGTCAAGTGAGTCCGAGGTGTTCATTGGATATGCGGACGATGCTAGTAGACACACGCGGAGGGTTGCCTCTACAGCTTGGGTAATCTTTACACCACAGGGTCAGTTGTTATCTTCCGAAGGTATATGCTTAGGTGACACCACAAATAATGTTGCCGATTATAGCGCAGTTATTGAGTTGCTTCGTGACACATTGTCATTGGGTATCTCTCGTCTCCGGGTCTGTCTAGATGCTCAACTGGTTGTGTCGTAGCTAAACAGAATATATCGGGTGCATGACCCAACTTTGCACCGACGATTCCTTAGGGTACGTCTTTTGGAACGCAACTTTGATTATATTACATATTTTCATGTTCCTAGGAGTCTAAATCAAATCACAGATACTCTAGCTAATCACATCTTAGATTGGCATCTTGCTCACACATAAAAAGATCATGATCATACACATGTAAATACATTGTTGTACACATAATCCATAAGCCACAAAAAAGAGATAAAAACCATATATAAACATCATAAAATCCTCAGAGTACATAGATGGGCGCAAGCGCCTCAAAAAGTAGGAACCATAACGAGTCACTGGGGCTTATGCCCTCAAAAATATATATACATGTCAGTGCTCGCGGCACATAAAAGTCTAAAATTATGTTCAGGGCCTATGGGCCCTGTTATACTCAAATACAGCCTGACCTAAATGCCTAAACAATCGGACCCATGTCCGAGGTACCCCCACAATATGAGTCTGCAAGGAGGGCGGCAAGTCCTCTATCTCTGCCATGGGAACTGTGCGAGTGAGCGCAGTGAAGTTCCGCTCAATCCACCTAAGAACCCTCTCGGCCTCTCTTGCTGGGAGGTTCCCTGCCACTGCTGCTCCCCCGACAGCGGCAGCTGCGGCCTCTGGCCGTGGGCGGCGCCTGTTCCGTGCATAATCGGCAGGTCGCACGGGTCCCACATCTGCACGCAATACAATGTTCACCCATCAAAAAAATCTGTTATACAAAAACATGATATATATATCAAAAAGACATAAAAATTACATATGCCAACAAAAAAAAACTAGATGGGTGGAGACTTACCCATCTCCCCTCTCTCCTCACCAGGAGGCACCGGTATCGCTGGATCTCTGGAAAAGTCAATCCCCGCGTATGGGTAGTCCTCAATAGTCGGGATCTGTCACGACAGCCAAGCAAAAAAGTCATCGTTGAAGGCCTCTGTGACCCTTCCGCCACCCTGTCGCGGCAGCAATGCTGCCCATCTGCATACTGCAGGGAAAGTAGCCAGATGTCCTCATACTATCAGTCGAGGACTAAAACATGGAACTCTCTCATAGAAAAACGAACACAGGATGGTCCCAAACCCGAAGTTCCTGTGTGTCCATTGTCTGCAAGCTGTCAACTGACCTGTCATGCTTGCTAATAGTGTGGTACTCCAATCAAAAATTTATGCAATCATGCACTGGATTGCACAGTTCATCTGTACGCTCGAAGCCTGATGCACGGATGCGGAGCCGGTAATTCGCCCAATGAGCGATAAGATACTCTGAAGGGAGAGGCTGGTGATACTACTAACAGGTATCGAGGAAGTCCTCTAATTGGTCCCAGCCTCGCAATATTCCTCTATCAACTTCGAGACTTTGCTCGGCCCCGCAGGAAAAATCTGAAAGTTGACGGGTTCCCCTCTCCTCGAGAGGCCCGTCAAAAAGTAGATATCCTCGGTGGTGGGCACCAAGGATTGCCCCTCTATCATGAAGGCCTCTGCATCAGGGTGCCAATAGTCAACCCGGGCATTCAGCAGCCTTGGTTGTGTGCGCATAAACGGACACAGAAAGAATTTTACCAAACCACACTGCGTCAGCACGGCCATAACGTTCGAATCTACGGCCACTAACTCATTAGCGGCCTCGTGCTCCCTCTCCCTCCACCGAACATACATCCTGCAAACACAACCAAGTAAACGGGGGGATCAAGACTTGTTGAAATCAATTTTTTCATCACGCGGGGGGTACTCGCGTGTAGTTTTGACTCTGCGTGCGGGTACCCGCGGGCTGTCCCTGGGCAACCCGCGTTTTCCTAGGGCCGACCTTTTTGAGGTCGACGCCCACCCCCAAAATCAAATAAACACAACAAATGAAGTATTGAAATGCAATATTAGGGAGTTTGTACTTACTTGGTCCAAGCATAAGTCTGTTTCGTCCACTGTAGCTCCCGAAATCACGATCTTTGGCAAAGGGGGTCTTTTGGATACAGAGTCAATTTCCAAATTAGCAATGGTGATAATGAGCTGCCAGCTTCTATTTATAGACTTTTGGCCTCTTTTTGTCACTTTTTTAGGCCCCTTTATCAGTTTCTTTATACCAAAAACCATTTAGAGTGATCCAGGAGTTATATGGGAGGGATTTGATTAGGTGTTGGGACAATTTTTGTTCTATCAACCGCATTTTCATCCTTTACCCATCAGCCTAGTAACAGTTTTCCTTTGCGTCTTAACACCTTTGGCCACAGGAGGATTTTTCCCAAGTATCATTTCCCTAGAACATCAGTCTTGTCCTTGTGCCTTGAGCTTGTATGTTTGCTATACTCGTTCCTCCATTGTAACGTAATATTCCTTTATTATTTTTTCAAAATCATCAAAAAGAACAAAAAAAAATCAAATATACCCCAAAAAGAGGATGGGAAAAGTATTTTCTTTATTGGTAGCATCATGAGTCGCCCTTGGATAAAGCACATATGTCTGTTTGATTCATCATACTTTGGGATGTAGTACGACCTTAGGAAGCTTTGCTCGCTATATTGAGTTGTGTCCTCCACCGTTTGGTTACTCTCCCAAACATATGGAGAGTTTGTGTTGCCTCCTGCTTCGTAGACTTATGATTAACAGATACGTTGCCTGAGTCTTATCACTTGTATTGCTATTGTCCAAGGGAAGTTTGTCACTGAGCTTGAGTCGGCCCCTCTGCAATATGTCTCTTGTTCACATACCCAACCATCCTGAACATCCAATCAAGTCTTTGTTCGAAATCACTGAAGCCTTCAATCCGATCATCAAGATTATCAAGTCCATAACCGACGAGCCGTTGAAGACCTCTGGGTAGTGCAGTCGTCCACTCATATTACACTCCTACCTGAGTTTTAGAATATTTTGAAGTTGTTGCTCGAGCTCTGAAGTACAGCCATCAAGCCGAATCAGCTTCTGGGAGATGGATACTTTATATGTATATCTTTCTGATTTCGAGATGTAGCTCCACTGTGTATTGTTCACGGCTACTCTTCATAGTTGTTTGACATGGATCTACAGTGTATTTGATTGGTAGCCATGGTTCTATTTTATCCCGAGCATGGGTATGCCTGCCTCGGTGAGACATTTGATATTTTTTGCAGACGGCACCTCCTGATTCCTGATTCCTGGGCTCACTCCTTCAGCATATCAGTACAGATTGGTAAAGATTGGTAATGTATTTCGGCCATCATATGCTCTTCTAACCTCACACATTAGGGGGCATCTGTTATAACCCTAAATTGCACCACACATGCTTACCTGGCATCAGGCCAACTCATATCCCTTCTTTTCCAAAGCCATGTTGAATAAACTCTTAAAAACCCTCTTAAAACAAGTGACACGCACCCTAAACCACTACTGCACGCATTGGAACGCTGGCAGGCCTACTACTGCATGCGTTGGAACATTGGCTGGCCTACTACAGCCCGCATTTACCTAACAAAGCACAAAAACAAGAAAGTTGTTGACGGGACAAAAAGCTATGGGTCAGTTAACTGAAACTCCCAGCCATGCATGGCCGAGAGTTCGTCCAAAACCCTAGCTCCTTCTAGCCTATAAAAGAAGGGGTAGGGGTACTATTTGGAGGAGGAAAATTATAGCAAAGAAACTTTGCCCAATTTCCGAATCCGTTTTGTCCCAACCCTTTAGCCTTTCCTCGAGCCTAAGGATAATTCAAGCAAAGCAGTTGGAGGACAAAGAAGAGGAGGAGCCCAGGATTAGGATCAAGGAACGGTGGTCGATCTCTATCATTATTGTAATTTAATTCATCTTGAGATTAATAAAAGAATACTTTTCCCATCCCAATGCATGAGTTGTATATGATTTATTTGATTAATGCTTAATCTCTAACCCACAAGTAGAAAAATAGCATGCATGCGTAGTGTTTTTGTCTTGATTGCAGGTTAACTTTGGAAGGAGCAGCACAAGCAAGCGGATAAAAGAGCAACAGAGGATCTACACGAAATATCAGTAAAAAGGTTAGTAGGTTCTTTCCATGATTGTATGTGAAAAAGGGGTTTTGAGTTTTGGGGTGATAGGTTAAAAGTGATTTCTTTAGGGTCATTATTTGCATGCAAGTTTAGCCCTAGATTGTTAGTATGTAGGGTATTATTTCCCAACAACAGGCCTCAACCTCTAGTTCTCCTATAGATCACCCTCAAGTAGATGAATTGACCAAGATGGTAAAGTCTTTGACTGCAGAGGTGGAGAAAATTAAAATAGAGGGAAAGAAGACATACAGAAATCCTCAAAATGTTGATAACAGAGGAAACTTCATAAGGTCGAACAACCACGCTCCTCAGATTATGCCAAGGGAACAAAGGAACAGAGATAGAGATGATCAGAGGATTCAATCCCCTCTCCAAAACAACCTGTTTGATGATGAAGAGAAGGAGGAAGAGGAGTTGGACCTGGAAATTTATTGTATTGAAGACACCTCCCCTTTTCCCCATTTGACTCAATCTACATATGAAGAATCCCTCATGAACAACCAAATAAATGAGCTGAGTAAAGGGAGGAAAGACAGTAGCAGTCCCAATAAATATAACCTTGGGTCAAAAAAGAAAGAAAGGAAGTCTGACATTCCTTATCAGCCTCTCATAGCAAAAAAACATGCTAAGCCTGCAGCAAACACTGCCAAAGAAAAGAAAACTCAGAATATCTCACCAATAGCCAAAGACCTTTTCCCATAGGTAAGGGAAATTCCTAAGCCTCCTTCCTCCTTTAACTTTGAGCATGAAATCCAAAAAATCAGAATCCATGTCCCCATTTCAGAGTTAGTTAAACACGAATATTTCAAAAGATCCATCTCTAAACTGCTGCAGCCCAAGTCACCTCATCTTTCCTCAGACTCGGTGAATCTCCAAGATGAAAAGCTAGTAGTCATCTTAGGCCCATTAGTAGAAAACAGAGAAGATTCATCCCCTCCTTTCTACACATCATTGAACATACATGATAAGGTGCTACATAATTTCCTGATGGATTCAGGGGCTTCCCATAACCTCATGCCTAAAACAGTTATGGAAGAGATCGAGTTGGAAGTAACAAAGGCCTATCATGATTTGTACTCTTTCGATTCAAGGAGGGTGCAATATCTTTTTGTCATCAAAGATTTGGTGGTAACCCTGTTTCAGCTGCCCATGAAGAGCGTGGTCATGGGCATTGTGGTAGCTGATGTTCCCCCCAAGTTTGGCATGCTCTTGTTAATATCTTGGATTAAAAAGCTCGGGGGAACATTACATATGGACCTCACATATGCAACCATCCTAGTCTTTGCATGGGAGCACAGAATATTGTACAGAGAAGCTCAATTGGCCTACATTGTCAGTGATGAGGTAGATCCTACCAATCATCCCATATTTTCTCTTGACATTGACTTAGGATCCAACCTGATGCAGCTTACCAACACCCCTGAGGCCCCTCTTCAACTCAGAAAGCAGCCAATTCCCCCCCATGAAAGTTCTCCACCAATCATCTATGTGTGGAAAATGTTCTTTGACGGGGCTTTTTCTAAGGATGGTGTTAGGGATAGGATAGTTTTTGTTTCACCTACTCAGGAAACGATATCTTTATCATACAAATTAGAATTTGAAGCCACCAATAACATGGCAGAGTATGAAGATCTTGTTTTGGACTTGAGAGATGCAAAGGACATGGGAATTAAAGAGATCTTTGTGTTTGGAGATGTTGAGCTAGTTATCCAGCAGATCAAGAATGTTTATCGGGACAAACACCCTCGACTTAGGAGCTATAGAAATGAAGCATGGGACCTCATTGACATTTTTTTCCTAGATTTCAATATATCATTCATTCAAAGGGGAGAAAACACTATGGTTGATTCTCTGGTTGTTTCAGCAAGCAATTTTAGAATCCCTCTGCCACCTAGGCTCAAGTATGATACAGAAGTGAAATACAGGCCCTCTATACCTGACAATGTTAAGCATTGGAAGGTGTTTGAGGATGATCTTGAAATTAAAAGGTTCCTGGAGATAGTGGAAGAGTTTTCAGCATTGCACATTGATCAAGACCCTGCTTTTGAAGCCGATCCTGATGCTGATATTTTTCTGAACAAGATTGTGGATCATCATATTGTGCAATTACCCAACAATCACATTCTCAAGGGATTAGTTCCTTTGGAAAGGCTTTTTGACAACCATGATGTGGTAGTAAAAGGTAAAATCTCATATGATAATGTCGATACAACCGAATGTAACATTGGCAAAGAGAATGAGCCAAAGTTTATCAAGTTTTCAAGCAGCTTAACAGGAGAACAGAAGGTTGAATATGTTGAACTATTGAGGGATTTTGTTTTTGTTTTTGCTTGGACCTATGAAGACCTCAATACATATGACACAGTTTTCATTGAGCACAAGATTCCCCTGAAGGAAGGGGCTAAGCCTTTCAGGAAAAATCTAAGACAGATTAACCCCATGTTACTGCCTGTCATGGAAAGGGAAGTCAAGAAGTTGTTGGATGCTCAGATCATAGTCTCTTTGAGGTATTCAGAGTGGGTGGCCAATTTGGTCCCAGTGAGGAAAAAGAGTGGAGAAATCATACTTTGTGTCAATTTCAGGAACCTGAACAGAAGCTCAAAGAAGGACAATTACCCCCTGCCCAAGATGGAACATATATTGCAAAGGGTAACAAGTGCATCTAGGATATCCATGATTGATGGATTTTCTGGCTACAATCAGATATCATTCCTATCTAAGGACAGAGAAAAAACAGCCTTTACCACTCCGTGGGGAACATTTATGTATGCCAAAATTCCCTTTGGATTGATGAATGTAGGGGAAACATTTCAGTGAGCCATGAACATAGCCTTCATTGGGGAGAAAAATCAATTTGTAGTCATATACATGGATGACATCACAGTATTCTCCAAATCTGATAAAGAGCATTGTTGTCATTTGAGGAAGGTTTTCTTGAAATGCAGAAGGTTTGGCCTTTCCTTAAATCCCAAGAAATCTTTGTTCACTATGGAGGGAAAGTTATTAGGCCATATAGTATTAGCAGAGGGAGTGAGAATTGATCCTAGCAGGGTGGAGGAAATTTAGACCTTGTCACTTCCCAGGTCCAGAAACAAGGTCCAGGTTTTTCTGGGAAAGATTAACTTCATGAGAAGGTTTGTCTCAAATTTTGTTGAGTTGGTAAAACACATCATATCCATGCTCAGGAAGGGGAATGAAGTGAAATGGACTGCTGAACCCAGGGAATATTTTGACCAAATCAAAAAGGCATTGACTGAGGAACATGTGCTTATCAGTCCTGATTATTCCAAAGACTTCTTGATCTTTTCTTTTGCTTCCTTTGATACAGTGGTTGTTGTCCTACTACAGAAAAATGATGCAGGACTGGAGAAACCTATTTCCTTTTTCAGCAAAGCATTGAGGGATGCCGAGGTCAAATATGACATCATGGAGAAGCAATCATATGCATTGGTGAAGGCCCTTAAATATTTTAGATTTTATGTTTTGCATTCAAAAATCATTTCATATGTCCCTTCAGCTTCTGTGAAGGAGATTCTTATTCAACCTGACATGGATGGAAAGAGGAGCAAATGGATTGTCAAAATCCTTGAGTTTGATCTAGAAATAAAGCCCACCAAGCTAGTTAAAGGGCAAGGTTTAGCCAAGTTGTTGGTTGAATCTAATTATAAAGCATTGGGGGTTAACTTCATCAATGATTACTCAGTCGATCAACAGGTTGAGTTGTCTGACAAAAGTCCTCATGATGGCTTACTATTAGCAGAATGCACCTGGTATAGAGACATTATATATTTTATACAAGAATTAAAACCTCCTGATGGAATGGGGAAGAGCAAGGCAAGAGATTTAAAACTCAAAGCGATCAGGTATTGCCTCATTGACCAAGTCTTATATTGGAAAGACCCCCTGGGAATGATTCTAAGATGTCTGGATCCACAGGAGGCCCAGAGAATTATGTTTGACTTTCACAATAGTCTATGTGGGGGACATCATTTCTGGAAGACCACAACCTACAAAATTCTCAAGGATGGATACTACTGGCCCATTGTTTTCACTGATGTCTACAAAAAGGTCAGATCCTGCATCAAATGCCAAAAGTTCTCAAGAAAGCAGCAGCTCAAATCTCTACCACTAAAGCCTATAGTAGCTTCAGCACCTTTTCAACAATGGGGGTTGGAATTCATTGGAGAGATTCATCCTCCTTCAAGTGGTCAACACAGATGGATTTTGATTGCAACAGATTATTTCACCAAGTGGATCAAAGCTATCCCCACTAGGAGTGATTCACACAAAGTTATCATCAGCTTCCTGGAGGATATCATAGCAAGGTTTGGCTTTCCCAGCAGAATTTTCACTAATAATGTTGTGTCTTTCGAGTTTGAGCCTATGGTTAGGTTCTGTGAGTAGTTTGAGATTTCACTGGTTCATTCCACTCCCTATTATCCTCAAGGCAATGGAATGGAAGAGTATTCCAATAAAAGTCTGACCAAGCTCATTAAAAGAACATTGGAAGATAATAAGAAGGCCTAGGATTCAAAATTTAAATTCGCTATGTGGTCTGATCGAGTGACAACCAAGAGGTCCCTAGGCACCTCCCCTTTCCAACTTGTTTATGGGACAGAAGGCGTATTTCCCACTCATCTAGCTATGCATGTAGCAAACTTATTTTAGGATTATAAAGGAGAGCCAGACAATATGGTCATAAGAATTCATCAACTGGTGGAAGTGCAGCAAACTAGAGAGCAGGGAATGGACAGAGCCCATGATCATCAACAGAAGATCAAGCATGCCTTTGACAGGAAGGTCGGAAAGGAATATTTCCAACTAGGAGATCTAGTGCATAAGTGGGATGCACCCAGGCAGGACAGAGGCAAACACAACAAGTTTGAAGCTCTGTGGATCGGGTCCTTCAAAATATCTTAAGTATTTTCAAATAATACCTACAAGTTGCAGGATTTGGAGGGTGAGAAATTTTTCAATGGCCCTGTGAATGGACATTTTCTAAAGAAGTTTTTTTTTTTAAGCCATACGTGGCTCTCCGGTATTTGTAAATATTGTTTTCCTGTTTGTTTTTCAGTTTAATAAGTGACTCCATAGCCCAACAGCAAGGCACTGAAGCTGCAAAAGAATTCTTGGCAGCATGCAGGGGGCATGCCATCCACCATGGAGCCTAATGTTATCACAGAAACATGTAGGGGGGTGTTTTCCCTATGAAGCAAAAGCCCCTTTGGAAAAAAGAGGGCAAGAAATGGGTCAAAACCCCACTTTTCCTAGGTCTTAGCGATCTAGCGCATATGGTTTAAGAAGTGTGTGGATCTGGGCGGCCAGGATCTATGCACCCATATCTACAGATAGGGTCCAATTCTAGACCCCCCTCCCTGTCGTTCTGCCTTTAATGGGGGGGGTCCGATATGGGAAGTTTTGTGTGGGCCCCCCTAAAACCCCTTACTACTTCCTCCTTCGCTTACCGCCTTCGCCTCCTGGTGACAAGTGTCCCCCACTCTATCTCTCCTATTCCCCTATCACGTCTCTCACTTCCCTCCTACCTTTCACCACCGCACACCTGTCCTATACTCTCCCAGGTGCCATGTCCCCTTTTCCTTCATCCCTCTTATCTCTCGACACCTGTACCCCTAGGCTCCATGCCACTTCCACCTATGTCCTATCCATTTTCCCATGGCACTTCTCGTATGGTGTCACAACCCCCGTGTCTCTGTCACCTAGTGCTTCCACCTTAGCACCCCTCATCTCACCTTCACATTGTTGGATCCATATGCATCCCTGTCAGATCCTCATCCACATTCGCAGGTTGATCCCCCTCATAGCAGTCCAGTGAAGTAGCAGTGGCCAAAGAAAGGCCGCCACGTTGTCCAAGAGCATAATTGACCAGGGCTTACCTGATCACTAGAAATCATTTATTGAGGTATTTGATGGTGGTTGAACGTCGTCTCCTTCCATAAATAGAAGGGCAGAAAGAGACAAAGCGCAGAAGGTGACTGTTAGTCCATCCTGACAAAGATTGTGTCTGACAGCCAACTGCATGGGCAGTCTGACCATCATCTACATGCGTAGCCTGACAGAGAAGTTCATCAAGGTAAAGCATTAAACTCAGGTAGTGATCTCGTCTTCAGCAGTTGAGCCAGTTCCAAGTATTTAGAGGCGTTTTTGCCATTTTTGTTAATGTCGTCGATGGTTGAGATAGGCTCCCATATTGTATAGTTTTGATGAAGCATTGGTTTACCTGGTTATGCATTTGTATTTGAGACTTCCTATTTAATGAAAGTCATCTTCTTTCCATCTCTGTAAACACTGTATTAAGACACTCGGAATTGGAGGATCCGATCAAGGGTCGTGATGTTGTAGGATGATGTATGGTTGATCATTGCAATATTTACACTAGTTTTAGTCAATTTCATGTGTTACCTTTACCTCTCACATTGAATAGCTTGGAATTGGAGGATCCAGTCAAGTTGTTACAGTAGTATTGAAATGCTCGGAATTGGAAGATCCAGTCGAACCATCACTGTGTTGTTGTAGCTATGTCATTTTGACATATTTCAGTGTCTTGTTTTTCTTCCCCGAGCTATTGGAAGGCTGGATGCCCATAGAAGTCTCATTCATCTTCTCACCAAGTATTTTATCTACTCACCTTAAATTCAACTTACTGACGAAAGTTAGATCAGGACCTCACCTTCGCATGCATGCCTGGCCCAGTTTTCTTGAGTTAAAATGATATTCTCCTAGGTCTGCATCCATTCAACCACCCCCATTTACTTTCATGACATATAAAACTGATGGGTATCAAGCTTACTCCTACTGCAATCCAGGATTGACTTCTGGTGCTAACAGATTCTACCAGGTGTTTGATGCCAGCTCATTTATTCACACTTGTTAGATTATACCATGGTACCTTGACTCCCATTATCATCATTGATGGGTTGTCTTGCATTTGTTAACGGTATACATCAATGACTGGAAATCAAATGATGTCTCACTTTGTTCAACTTAAACACATATATTCAAATAGTGTAGACTTGTACCACAACAGATTGTTATGAAGACTTCAGGTGACGTACGAGCACCACATCTTTTGTGCTCCTTCCCGAATCATATGGTGCCACCTCAAAGACATTGCTACTTGCAGAGGATCAATTTGTTCATTCTCTTGGTTCCAAAAATTCTTTGTTCTTGATCTTGAGACATAGCTCCACTATGTATCTTTATGTGGCTATGATCTACTTTGACATGGATCCACTGTGTATTCTTCGTGGCCATGATTGTTACTTCATATTTATCACATGGATCCACCATGTATTGTTCGTGACAATGGACATTAGTCATACTTTCATATGTACCATGGAACCCCAGTGTAATTGCTTTGGAAGCCATGATTATATCACTCTTGATCATGGGTATGCCCAACTTGGGAAGAAAAACTCTTGATTGATCTTTGTTGACAATTATTTTTCTTGAATCAGTTGTTCGAGAACCTTCATGGGTACTTCAATGCATCCTCACCTCTCATATTTTATAATGTATTTTAGCCATAATCTTTCTCTTCTGACCTCACACATTAGGGAGCATCTGTTATAGAACAAAATGCCACACCTATGCATTTGTCCCATGGCCTAACCCTTTCCCAAATCTTGCTAGACATTTTCTCAAGTTTCCTCTCCAAAATCATTTTAAAAACATGCCTTATGAGCATATCGGTGGGTTTCCCTAGTGTAATACGCGAACATTCGTGACTCTCCATCTTGCAACCCGTGGATGCCCTCAAAAATCATATAAAAACAAAATATTTTTTTGTTTTCAAGCAAGTTTTCAGTTGGGCTCATTCCCCAACATCCTCATGCCCATACACAACAGAATCCAACTCCCCCAACCTCTTGGGGAAGAGATAAAATCACCATTGAGGGCTAAGGAGAGGGAAAGTCCCTTGGTGGAATATTATGTTTCCAACATCTAGCAAGCCTCCCTTTCCTATAATCCTCTAAGCAACACCCCCTTACTCTTAAAAACTCATTTTCCAGCATCTATTTCTTATCTATATGGATATTGGGTGTATCCTTATCCCTATTTGGGCCATCCAAGGAAGAGTATAGTGGTTGAGTCAATGCTTGAGGGATTCTTAGAGGAACCCATATAGTTGGCTTCGAGGTGGTACCAAAGGAGAGACAAGGTTGTAACTTACCTTTCTGATTTGGTGTTAATAGAAGAGTTTGCTTTCCCTACTATCATGTGTTCATTGTATGTTTTCTCTTATTAAGTTTACTTTGACTATGATATATGACATGTATACCCGTTGATCATGTAAATACCTTTGTAGCACAACTTGTATTGTGTCCATTTTGCAGGTTCCTTCCAACAAAGGATCTAGAACTCATCGAGAGCAAGGAGTGGGATCGACATCAAACAGGAGACTTAAGGTACACCCTTTCTCCCTCTTCCTTCTCTAACTTCTCCTTGTAAAGTATTTATTCTTTCAGTTTTGTGTTCTTGTATTGGAGGGAATATTTCTATCATCTCCATACATTCTTGATTTGTTGTGATTTCGACCCATAATCACGGGGGAAATATCTCGTCAACAGTCTATTTCGGTGTTGTTGTAGTTGTGCCTGAAGTTCAAGATTCTGGGACTGTAGAAGTTGAACATGCTCAGTGACCACTTTCATTTTCTATGGGGCTGGGAATTTTGGTTGCACCTGATCATGTTGGGAGACCTAGGAACAGGCTTTGTTGGGAGAGATGATCATTTTGGTGTGGTCATTAAGAATGGTCACATCTTGGCCCTAAGTTTTTGCATGTGCAACCACTTCAACAATGTTTAAGTCTCATAAAGTGTTTTGGGCCTCTTCAACTTCTGACATGCGTAGGATTCTTGTTGTAATTGGGATTGCATGGGGTATTGACTGGAAATTTCTTGTTCATAGTGGAGGCATAGTTGGGCCTGCTCCTAGTTTATGGATTCATGGTGTTCTTCAAGATGGTGGACCATGGTAGTGATAAAGTTATGGATTTTCATTGTAGGGACCTGTGACAAATCCATTTCATTTCTGATCGAGCCTAAAGGGATGACCGCGAGTGGATCAACACTAAGCACTCAGTGAGGATTTGCTCACGAAAACTTGATGGATGGTTTAGTTGAGGATGGAGATTTTGGTAGGAAAGGCAGGGAAAATTATTGTCCCAGAATATGCATCTTCCTGATCATTTCATTTTGAGAATCTTGTTGTCTATCCAACTGCACGTGAATATCCTTCATTATTTTTACAACCTACCAGATTTGAGTGAAAGAATCCTCCTCAGTTTTATTATGGGACGATGTACATTGTCTTTTACTGGACCCAGATCATGGTTTGGACTGGGATGCGGGAAATGTGGCTTCTTCTACAATAGGGGTTGGCCGTGGTGGAGGAGAGGGATCTCGTTCGGACCCAGATTCAATGTTTATCTGAGTTGGGGTTTGAGTCTTGGATGACCAGTTTCACTTTTTATATGCTACAGTGTCCACATCAAACTCACTGGTGTGCAGCGGAGTTGGGAGATTTCGTACTCTTGGGATTTTTTGCTTTGTCATCCCAGTCAGTCACAAGCTTGTGTTGTTCATGGGAATTCATTTTCTGGATTTCAAATTCAGATTGTATTTCTGAGAAAGGAGGTTGGTCTTTGGATGACCACTATTCAATTCCCACTATAATATCCCTCTATGTAATATAGAATGGAGGCATGGATTTCATTATGCATGTAGCTATGTGGTGAAAGGTCACCACATTATGGAAATTACATATGAATCAAAGATGATGCTCATACATGTTGAAGATGTGGGACGGGATGTGGACTCGCTCAGTAGAAGCATTGATCAATTGGGTGTACCATTGCTTGAAAGATTTAGAAATGGCATCATGTGCCTTAGGATCCTTGGAATGTTGGAGTTGTAAGAATCGAAGAGCTAGAAATGAGGGGGCAGTAGCCATATTGATTTCAAATCCGGCGGTTGGCTTCCAAAGTGTCATGCCCAGTAATAAAAGGACCTGACTATAATGAAATTCCTTCACCTCATCCTGAGGATTCAAAAAATCACTGAAGAATTCTTTGAATAGGTAAGGGGCCCAAGCCATCTCATGCCCCTCAACGCAACGCTTGAATGTGAGAATGAACCTGATAGAACATTCCTCCTTTCGGCACTTCTGAATAAGCTTGCATGCAAGTAGTTGGGTTTCAAACCTGACCGTTGAATCATTGATTGCAGGGATGAAAATGTTGTTGGGTTGTTATATAGAGAATGATTGCCTTCAGTAAATAACTATATATAAAGCAAGTCTCTAATTCTACAATCTCTTTTCTGTAATGACGTATAATAAAGTAACTAAAGATATAAGAAAAACCAATCATAATTACATATATAAAGAATTACTAGAAGAAATGCAAAATGAAATAAAGTAAAACACCTAGCCCCCATTATCATCGAATTCATTCAATGAAGTTCGGAAACCTATTTTACCCCCCTCTCTTAGGATTGGGTCGGGAAGAAAAATCTATAAACATAGAAGAAGATAACATAACAAACATGAATAGAGGGTTTGGGGGAAATGGTGAAGAAAGCAAGGTTTACATTGTCGAAGCATCTCAAGGGATTCGACATTTAACCAAACAATTTGTGTAACCACAACCACTAACCACTGAGTAATTGTTGTTATAACCCAACAATCTCCACCTTGACAACAATTTTCGTGATACCTCACCCAAAAAATTTAATCATCACCAATCCTCCAAGCCAAGAGAAGTCAACACTTCACCGCAGCTTCTCTAATAGTATTGGTTGCTTGAACATGTGAACGTTTCTATATAGATTTCTCTAGTTTGAACCACTCCACCTCCATCGGTAACTTGAACATGAGGTATATATCCTCTCGTTGAAATATCATCATCATAACCTCAGATTAAATCATTGCATCCACTATAGGTGATACTCATGCTTCTAAGATACCAAAGCATCAATTTCCATGCTCTTTACCTGGTTTTTCCATGTATTCACTAACAACACCAACTGCATGTAAAATACATTCCATCAAAGACATCATCCTTGTACTTGCATAATGTACACGAGACATATAATCCTTTCTTCCTTCATGTACGGACATAAACTTGTAGAAAGTTTACAATGTAAAGCTAAAGGGATATTTATCGATTTCACAATGTTCGTAATGAACTTCACCAATATCTTCTTCGTAGACTTGTGAACAACCACAACTTACCATTTTTCTCGTCTTTGTATACTTCTATGCCCAAGATTTGTTTTGTTCCTCATGGATCCTTCATTTGAAACATCCCATCCAATTGATCCTTTAAGCTATTGATCTCAACAATGCTTTGATTGCAACAAGCATATCATCAAAATAACATGAAGATAATGAATATGACATAAACAAAATGATCATCCTCACTTCTTAAGAAAATTTGTCTCACCATAAAGGAATCACAGATCTTGTACCATTGCATGGTTACCTTGGGCCATACAATGATTGCCTGAGTTTGCAAACAAATCTCCCTTTGTGATCCTGAACAACTTTTGATTGTTCCATGCACATATATCTATTAATGATGATTTTTTGGGAAGTAGGATCCCACAATCTACATCCCATATCTCCATCACTATAACCAATAGAGATATACTTCCTTAACCAAATCTGACCAAGCCAACCAAGTGAGCCTTTACCTAGGCTAATTTCAATGGAGTATGAAATCCATGGGCTCTAAAAAACAACATGCTACCAAAACCGTCTGCCCAAAACCAGTACTCTTGACCTAACTTTATCCCCCTTTCCCATGACCAAAACCAACCAAACTTCCCTCAAAGTCAGGATATCGGGGAATACTGCATGCTCCCCCCTATCACCTAGGTCTACATCTATACATTACTGGCAAAAAATTACCCAAGGTACTACCTAACCAAGTCCTACAGTTGTATTCCCATTTACATATAAAAAAAATTGTCAACTCCACCTTGAACTTTTCATTCAAAAAAACTCCCACCTTTTTGTGGATCAATTGCTAGCCACCATTACTTCGAATCTGAGTGAGCCCATCAACACTCCACTTCCATGCTTGACCATAACCACAGTTGAGGAAGTAGAACTGTGTTGTAACCGTCGAGTAAATTTTGTCACAACCCAACACCCTCCTCCTTACACCTTAGTCCTCCATACCATCTAAACCTTTAATTTCATCGTCCATCCTCATCTCACACAAAAGGATTTCATCAGTCTTCTTGCTGCATAATTTTGGTGGCTCATTTCCATATATGCTTTCCCCAGTTTCCACATCTTTCTCCTTTAAATTTAGAGACATTGAAAGGAGTGGGCATAAAATTAATGGTTAACTAATCAAGCTTGGCTCCCGAATTGGCAAACTGAGAATATGTATTGACAAAGTGAGAAGATGTTTCGCGACTCCCATCCAAAAAAAAACTGAATTAACACTCATAATTCCATCTTAATTATATGCAAAGTTATGTTAATTATATACAAAGGAACTCTAATAAATGTATTTTAATTTAAAATGAGCATAAACGTTTGAAGCATATTCCACTTCTTTCCTCAAATAATGATAGAAGAATCATCAGTTAGTGGCATTTAGTGTTAGTGGGATTGATGTTGTGATCATGCCTTGAATTCCTTTCTATGATCATGTTGAAGAGGTCATATATTTTTTAATGATGGGTCATAACTCACCATGGTTCCAATTTGAAACAAGGGAACTGAAAAGTGTAATTAAAAAAATAACATCTCGGCAATTTACATATATACATATTTATTGTGATTATTTTCGCATAGTACTTTGTAAACTCATTTCACAGAGTCACCTGTGTGATTATAGTAAATAAAAGAAGAAGAAAAAAACCAATAACTTTCACTACATTTTTCCATAACATAGAATTGTATGTTATAATTGGTTCACTGCCTTCTTCATGATGTAGAATTGGATGTCATAAATTGTTCATCTTATGA
>ML791149.1:298376-324320 GCA_009831015.1 Picea engelmannii
ACACTTTTTCCATAATATAAAATTGGATATCGTAATTGGTTCACTACTTTTTTCATGATGTAGAATTGGATATCATAAATTGTTCATTTTATGATCTTCCCGTCTTTTTTTTGTAAATAAAAAAGGGGTAATTCATATTAACGAGTTGTCACTATACAAAATTGATACATGTCATTGGCCTGCTACTTGTTCTGCCAAATTAGTGGAAATCGAAACAGGTGGCCGCCTATTATGCTTTTGGCCAAAAAAAGGGCATTTGCCACTTACCCTGCCAATTTGTTAAAAACTAGAGCAGGTGGAAGATGGTAGTGCTGATAGAACTGTCTGTGTAAACTAAACATACTAATAAACTCTGAAAATTAAAACTAGGCAATAAATGAAAAGAGTACCAGACCAGGTTGACAAGAAAAAAAGCTCCATCATCATGCCAGTGATGCTCAGAGAACGTTGCAAAATTAGATTTTAGAGGGGTTGTGAGAACAATGGAACCTGCCATCTGAAGCACCATTGTGAAGAATGGCATTGTTGGGCTTGAGCACGTAGGGTTGCGCGCAGGTCGGGCACCTCTGCTTGGCTGGTGCGTTCGAAAAGGCAACGAACATCATGTCGATGCGGCTGCTAATGAGGGTGTCTTGGTGGAGTTGGTCTACCATATAACCTTTGATGTCAAATATAAGCTCAAGTTTCTCCGAGCTGGATTGGTTGGGTGAAGTCTGGTCGCAATCCTCAATTGGGTTCAGTTGTGGAGGCGCAACTATAGGGAACTCCTCTTGAATAATGCAAGTGGCGCCATCCATGGTTGTCGTTGTTCCTGTAACAACAACACTGGTGTTGGGTCGAATGTGGACATCTGGGACCGTGTGGAGAAGGGACTCCGGTGGAACATGAATTGATTCCTCTGGGAATTCCTCCTGAACCATGCAAGTTGCACCATCCATGGTCGCCTATGTTCCTATAACAACAACATTGGTCTTGGAGCGCAAGTAGTTATCTAAGATCGTGTAGAGGAGGGATTCCAGTGGAACCTGAATTGGTTCCTCCAGGAATTCCTCCTCCACGAAGGCCATTGGAGGTGTATGTGCCACGCAATTCGTTGAGTTCGGGCAATTGACATAGCTCTCTCCAAATTGTGTAGGTGTCTCTACTTGGTTGCATGACTCTACCAGGAAGGACCTCGCTTGGGTTTTCCTCTCTCCCTCGTCATGGTGGAGCCTCGGGGGCGAAGAACCAACTAGACCAAAACCAAGAGAACCAACTGTACCAAAACCAAATTCCCGGTCAAAGCAAGGAGACAGAGCGTTGAGGAGAAGTGGTGAATGTCATGGCCAAGCTGGATAGTTAACCGAGGGGCAGACATGACCGCTTTGCTACCACACGTACTCAACATCACCCTCCTACAATTAATCATCGAGGCCTCCATTAATCTGGCACGGGGGAGCTGTCGTCCCTTCCTCTGCAAACTTTTATTGTTGCCCTCCATCCAAGAATGGGGTTTGGGGTGGCGGTCGACTATATTTATGGCGAATTTCATGAGAGGGTTGTGTGGCCTCCCTTGGACTACGTGACACCCCATCCGGGGCATGATCTTCCCATCTTAAAATATAAGACTTAATATAATTCTTTTGCAATTTCATAATTTTTTTATTTTTAAAAAACGTTTCAACTCTAAAATATTATTTAGAAGGTAATCAAACTTTTCACCATATATTCTAAATCTTCTATTTATAAAAAAAAACGCTTCAATTCTAAAATATGATTTAGAAGGTAATCAAACCTTTCACCATAAATTCTAAAATATGATTTAGAAAGGTAATCAAACCTTTCACCATAATGTTTTATAATTTTAATTGATAATAGTAAATCATTGTATTAAATATAACTTTAAATCAAGTTTTTTTTATGCTTTTTAAATTATTATGAAGATATAAAAAGTTTTCTTAAAAATATATGGATTTCATAAATAAATAAATAAAAATGTTGTTTTTAATCATTTTGTTATTATTATAAATTTCTTTATTATTTTTTATTAAATTTTTAATTGAAAATTATTTTCTCATCCTTTAAAGTTGTCTTGAATACTACATTTTAAAATTATGAGGGATAACACGTGAATATTATGGTTGCATCCTACACCATGTATTGATTGTCATAGTTTTATTAGTCTCTGCCGTAGGCATAGAGGGACTATAGCGATCGATAATGCGTTGACTACATATTAGTTTGTCCTTTGACCCAAAAAATTTGCACAATACCTATTGTTGGAGCTATGTAATTAAAAGCATATAACATATATGTACTGCTCTGATTGGATAAGATATTGTAGGTCTTATTGTCGGCTTCGCTATTCACAATGTAGTATATGGCAACATATCCAAATTTTTTCTCGTAGACAGTATTTTTTAATCATATATTTTTCCTCTATATTGGTTGAAGGTCGAGTAATGCTAGCATTAATTCGAATGTTTGTATTAGCAATTTCTGCTAACCGAATATATCTCTAGGTTTTGATGTGTACTAAGCATATTGAAATGTTTTGATATCCAAGCTTTGTAGTGATTGATATCCAAGCATATTGAAATGTTTTGATATCCAAGCTTTGTAGTGATTGATATCCAAGCATATTGAAATGTTTTGATATCCAAGCTTTGTAGTGATTGACACTTATTCCGAGATGCCTCAATAGGCCTGACAACATAAATGTTTACATGACATGACGTCTCCCAACACTCCTAACAGCTTAAATGTTTGCATACCGCGAGGTCCTTAGACAGCTTGACAGTCTTAAATATTTATGTAAATACACTTCTCGGAGTACATTTTTCCTCGGAATTTTCTATACAGTTACAGTGAATTTGCACAATCTTGTTTGTCCACCGCCAGTTCAATAGCCATTGTATGTTTCATTCTTGTTCTGTCATTGAAGCTAGATACATTGTTTACTAGTTTGGTGAGTGTTTCTTCTTCGATGGTTTCTCGGCTGCTGCTTGTTGTTGCTTCGCTCGCGATTCGACCTGCGCTTCTGCATTTCATTGTTTCGAAGTAAGTTTGAATGCCATATTTTCATTTTGTATTCCTTGTTTGGTGTTCAGTGTTTGCAGTTTGGAAGTAGAATGTTTGCTTATTTGTAGTCTCATGTTCCTTGTATGTTTCTGGTTCCTTCTGTTCTTGGGGTGCAGTTTCGCAATCGTTGGAGATACATATATATTGTTCGATGGCTCGGTGGTTCTTGCTGGTTCGTTGGTTTGTGGGTTGTTGGTTCTGTTTGTTTGCCTGGGGTTTGCGCTTTGGGGCCCTAGGGGTGCAGTTCAGCTTGTTGGTTCTTTCTCGTTGGTTTGGTCCTTGTTGTTTTCTTTTGTTTGATTCGGCCTTGCAGGTTTGGGGTGCAGCGGCAGTTGTTGGAGCTTTTCTTTTTTCTTTTTTTTTGGATTGTTATTGTTTATTTGGGGCGCTTTACGGTGTTCATCCCCTGCACCCATGAGTCGACATGCAGTTGTGTTATTTGCCATGTTTTTCGAGGCCGATATATGTTATTCTGTGATATTTTGTTGTTGCTCCAGTCCTGCCATGAAAGAAAATAGTTGGATGCAAAATTGTGCGAAGATTGCATGTGAAGTTATAATATCCGCTATTTTTTTGTTGGAATAAAGCATATGTATGCAAGCTACATTTATAAACCATGTATGGTCACATGTGTGCATATGACATTGCATGTTCTTTCTCCTCTACATAGACTGGTGTGTGCATGATACAATTTGTGTTGCGCTTGAGATATGATATGTGCAACAAAGATTCTGCAAGATTATATTTTCATGTCTGGAAGCATGTATGGGTAGTTTTCCACGGAAAACTGAGAACTTGCATCGTGGGCACATCAGTCTGTGTAGAGGATAAAGAACATGGTTAAAGGGAATATATGGATAAATTGGCAGGGAAAAGCATAAATCGTTTAGTTGTGGCCATGGAATTGCGTGATATTTTGTGCCTTGTAATATATTTTGGGCAGGGAAAAAAATCTACACGTTTACAACCATGGATAGAGAAGCGCAAAGGTTCATGTTTCTGCCTTTCTAGAATGTTTGTTGAGTCAGTTTTGTTGTATGTACATATTGCTTGTTCTTCGGTGAATATCGGCTTCCATTGATGTTCATTGAATTTTTTGCATTCCCACATTGAAACAAACAGTGTAGCTGGCGAAAAGGAGGGAGTCTTTACTGCAGAGACTAAAGAGGATATAGAAAGGTGCATGATTGTACTGTTGTTTCATATTGCGTTGTTTTGTATTTCATTTATGGTCTGTATGTATGTTAAACTAGTTGTGTGTCTTCCTATATGGTAAGTTATCTTGGTTACATGCGTCATACTAAGTTATTTCATGTCCGTTGTGTTTGCGCTGCATTGCTGGATTTAAACAAACAGAATGGTTGGACAGGACGAAGGACTCTTTGGCGGGTAAATAGACCTGTTTCTTTTTCTTTTAGATGTTTTTCTTCATACTAACTTTCTTTCATGTCCATTGCATCTTCGGCATTGTTTCCTTGGAAAAAACAGGTTGCTTGGACAGGGAGATGACTTCTTCTGTGCAATAGCAGAGGATTTTGTGGTACAATCTTCTAAAAGGTATACCAAGCGTGTTGGTAAATTAAATATAAAAATCGGGTGGGGGTATATAATATTAGACTTGAAAACGATCACTTCGCAGTAATAGGCCTTTCTGCGCTCCCTATTTCTACTTTTCCCATTATCTATTATCCCTTTTGTTTTCTAATTCATCTTCTTAGTGTGCTTTCCGAAAATTCCTTCATGCATTGGTTGGCGGACTAACGGTTTGACATATGTGGTCCTACTCCTACCATATTCCATAGTTACCCACTTTCTCTATTGTGGGTGCCAGGCTGACAGGTTGAAGATTTCTCCCCTGGCTTCCGGGGGTCCGAGATATACAGATTGGCCATGGTGCCCCGCGCTCACACCCTATTTACTGTTAAACATTACTCCAGTTAAAAAATTCATATGCATACAGTTTTTTGGTTATTTGGTCATTCCGATGGACAATATACAATGCATATGCTTGCTTAGTCCTGATGTTCATCTGCACATGCTTGCATCAGAAAAAGTTGGACTAGTGACACGGCCATGAGCAGTCAGTCATCCCAGACATCGGCAGACCGACAAGGCCAAAGGTAAAGATGCATACACTCTGCTTTTACTATGTTTACTAAACAGATTTTCTAGGTTGTGTATTCATATATGGCATGGCGGATATGTTGATGCCATCTGCAATACATGTTTTGCAGCTCGCAAGAGGTATCAACAAGTACAAGCGAGACGTCGAACGTGTTGTTGCATGTTCCACAGACTAAGAGGTGTGGTTATGAAACTGTGGCTCCATACTTCATCAAAAACTATGCATGTACTTATAGCACACTACCATTTACTTTAGTTTTCCTGTTCAAAAAATGTCATCAGGTCTAGAGTTGTAACATACAAAGTATTATCAATAGAAGCCTTGAACAGCTGCCAAAGTGGACAAGTGTTCTTCGGGGACATAATGGTTGTCTATAGCACCTAATTGGACAAGGCAAACAAAAGTAGATCCATTATGTGTGTTGACATGATAGACAAGGACGCCATGATGGTAGTGACACTAATTGTTCCTCCACAACTTGCCCAGAAACATGCAAAAAATATATTGCCGCGTAACGGGATATCCATTACAAATTTTAATATATTGCCCAGAATAGTATATGACCATGGTAATTGCGATCGAATCATTTCGCTGAATGAAACAAGCATTGTGGAAAAAAATCCCGTTGTTTGTTCAGAATATCGCTTCATCCCGGACTCGACTATCAGACAGCTTGCACAGAGCACTGATATTTACCCAATCATAATGATTGGGGTTGTTGTCACACTGGTGAGAAAATTTGGCTCGCAACACATTCTCCATATAAAGGATGGCGAGTCGGACAACGACAAGGAAATGGTACCGCTTTTCATATTCAGTTTTGTCCTTTACTTTCGCATCTTCATGTATGTCAGATAAGTTACACAAATATTGCATTGTTCTATGTTGCAACTACAATTGTTCGATACGTATTCAGATTTGTTTTCGTCAATAGAACAACAATTGCATAGATGGAAGATTCCACTTATGTTGTTCAAAAATATAACAAAGAAGAGGGATGCTAGAGAAAGGATCTTTCGGACAACCCAAGAAATATTTGTAACAGAGTTGCGAGCAGATATAGTAGAGGATATGAAGAAACTAGCTAGCTCTACAACTGTTGTGCATATACATCCACAAAATCATCCTCACTTTGCTTATAGAAATAGCCTTCAACAAATTTCTGCACTTTTTTAATTTTTATTTTATTTTTAAAGGGGAGGGGGGTGCAGTTGTGTATTATATTCTTCAATGTATTAATCCCTTTGCTCGCTTTCCCAGGTTGAAGGTCTTTTAGTTGCAGCCAATGTGTACTTGACCCCCTTTGAGCTTGTATGTGCAAACTACAATTCAGTTGCTTATGCCTCTGCTTTAATAAGTGATGATACGATTGATTGTCTATGATGCGGTGAAAATTTTCCATATATATATGGACATTGCGTCAATGTTGTTATCTGAACCGTGGGCAACACAACCGTGCATTGTATGGTTAGGCAGCCTCTGTTACAAAATGTGCTTCCTGAGTTGGCAGAGTTGTCATATGAAACGTATCTACAGAAAAAGGCAAGCAGTGTGTACATGTTGCGGCAGCTTCAGATACAGAGAAAATTCATCTTAAATGAGGACAATGCAATTTTTCATATCAGCTGAAGAAGCGGAAAAAATAAAATATATGAAACTTTGGCAGGAAACGAAAATACCTCATGTGTCTCTGTAATATTTGTTCAACATCCAGATGAATGTTTGTTGGACTTGGTCCATATCTCTGTAATCCCCATATATCGCATGGCCCCGGTTATTTCCTACTGGGAACATGTATCATATGCAAGAGAAAATGAATGTGATGACATCTTTTCTTTGTATATCAAATTGTTTGGTGCAAAGGTCGATGGGTTAGGCTCTATGGAACCTTCTGGAAACTTGCTTGCAACATGTTTAAAGTATGGTTGGTTCCTGGTTATTTGCTTTATCTGTCAATCTGTATACCGTGGAACTGCAACTGTTCTTTAGAGGACACAGAACAATATAATTGAATTTTTTAGCCAACTGGCACGCAGATTCGCCTAATAATTTCTATGGCGTTGTGACGCAAATGTACTATGTGGCTTGCTTTAGCAGATTTTCTTGATTGATGAACTTGGTCAAATTATTGTTCTGAAATAATTTGAAATCAACGAATATATAGTGTGTGAAGTGCAACTATCCTATCATACCAACAAGAGGCTCTTAAAATTCAAATTGGTTGTTGTTTTGCCATTTTTGCTTATTCGCTGAACTTGGTAAAATTAATATCCTGGAATAATTTGAATGAACGAATAATAGTTAATATTAATCATTTAGTATTTGAAAATAATGTTTTTAGATAAAGTTAGATAGGATGAGCATCCCTAAACAATTGCAATTTTGAACCCGCCAAAATTTGGTCCTTGTTGTTTTCTTTTGTTTGATTCGGCCTTGCAGGGTTGGGGTGCAATGATGGTTGTTGGAGCTTTTCTTTTTTCCTTTTTTTTGGATTATTATTGTTTATTTTGGGCACTATACGGTGTTCAGCCCCTGCACCCACGGTTCTACATACAGTTGTGTTATTTTCCATGTTTGCGGAGGCCGATATCTGTTATTTTGTGAGATTTTGTTGTTGCTCCAGTTATGCCATGAAATAAAATAGTTGCATGAAATTGTTAGAGGATTGCATGTGAAGTTACAATATTGTTTGTTTCTAAAAGTACATGTTTACTATGTATTGCTCAATTCTCCGAAAACTTTTATATCAGTCGCCTGACTAGATTGTACAAACTTCCTCATCTAATTAAATTCTACAATATCAAAAATTAATATTAATAATTTAGTATTGAAAATAATGTTTTTAGATATGTTAGATAGTTGATAGCGATTAACATCTGTAAACAATGGAATTTTTAGATAGTTTATTGGGGTCTCTGGGTGCTATTTGTCGGCCACGGAACAATAAAACCTCAATTTTCAGCCCGCCAGGCCGCGAACCCGCCATCCAAAAAGTGCCTAAGTATGAAATAAGGAATATGCATGTGTTGTATAAAATTTCATGTCCATACTTTATAAAAGTACATGTTTACTATGTATTGCTCATTTGTCGGAAAAATTTTATATCAATCGGTCCACCAAAATGGACAAACTTCGTCGTCTACTTAAATTCTGCAATATCAATATGTAATATTAATAATTTAGTATTGAAATTAATGTTTTTAGATATGTTAGGTAGTTGATAGGCGTTGTCATCCGTAAAAAATGTCAAATTTGAACCCGCTAGCCCTCGAGTCCATCTGTCAATCTGCATATCGCAGAAGTCCGAGTGTTATTTGGAAGATACGGAACAATGAAAGTGCAATGTTCATCCAGCCAGGCCGAGAGCCCCCGATCAAAAAAAGTGGCTAAATATCGAATGAGGGATCCACATATGCTCTATAAAATCTCTTGTCCATAGTTTCTAAAAGTACATGTTTACTATGCATTGCTCGTTTATCGGAAAACTTTTATATCAGTCGCCCGACCAGATTGCAAAAACTTTCTCGTCTAATTAAATTCTGCAATATCAAAATTTAATATTAATAATATAGTATTGAAAATCCTGTTTTTAGATATGTTAGATAGTTGATAGGGATTAGCATTCTGTAAACAATGGCAAACTTGAACCCGCCAGCACTTAAGTCCATCTATCAATTTGTATATCGCGGAACTCCGAGTGCTATTTGGAGAACACGGAACAATGAAACTGCAATGTTGAAACTCATGTCCATATAGAGACTCTGCATATGCTCTATAAAATCTCATGTCCATACTTTATATAGAGACTCATGTCCACAAGTCTGCCTATTAATTTGTATATCGCGGAAGTCTGGGTGCTATTTGTATATCTCCGCAAGTTCGGCTGATACTCAATTTTCAGCCCGCCCCGCCGTGAACCCACGATCCAAAAAGTGCATGGAGTGCTTGTCAATTTGTATATCATGGAAGCCTAGATGCTATTTGTAGGACACTGAACAATAGATACTTATTTTTCAGCCCGCCAGGCCGCGAACCCGCAATCCAAAAACTGCCCAAGTATGGAATGAGGGATCCGCATATGTTCTAGAACAATACAAATGCAACGTTCAACCAAGCAACCCGTAGGTCCTCCTGTCAATTTGTATATCTCGGAAGTTTGGGTGTTATTTGTAGGACACAGAACAATAGAGACTCTATTTTCAGCCCACCAGGTCACGAACCCGCAATCAAAAAAGTGGCTAAGTATGGAATGATGGATCCGCATATGCTCTATAAAATCTCATGTCCATAGTTTATATAAAGACTCATCTCCGCAAGTCCGGCTGTCAATTTGTAAATCGTGGAACTATAGGTGCTATTTGTAGGACACAAAACAATAGATACTCAATTTTCAGCCCGCGGCCCAAAAAGTGCATGGGTCGCCTGTCAATTTGTATATCACAGAAGTCTAAGTGCTATTTGTAGAACACCGAACAATAGATACTTAATTTTCAGCCCGGCAGACCGCGAACGCGTGATCCAAAAAGTGCCCAAGTATGGAATGAGGGATCCGCATATGTTCTAGAACAATACAAATGCAATATTCAGCCAAGCAGCCTATAGTTCGTCCTGCCAATTTGTAAATCATGAAAGTCTGGGTGTTATTTGTAGGACACGAAACAATAGAGACTCTATTTTCAGCCTGCCAGGCTGCGAACCTGCGATAAAAAAAGTGCCTAAGTATGGAATGAGGGATCCACATATGTTCTATAAAATCTCATGTCCATGCTTTATATAGAGACTCATATGCGCAAGTTCGGCTGTCAATTTGTATATCGCGGAAGTGTAGGTGCTATTTGTAGGCCACGGAACAATATATACTCAATTTTTAGCTCGCCAGGCCGCAAACCCACGATCCAAAAAGTGCCTGGACCACCTGTCAATTTGTATATCACGAAAGTCTAGGTGCTATTTGTAGGACACCGAACAATAGATACTTAATTTTCAGCCCGCCAGGCCGCGAACCCGCGATCCAAAAAGTGCCCAAGTATGGAATGAGGGATCCACATATGTTCTAGAACAATACAAATGCAATATTCAGCCAAGCAGCCTATAGGTCCTCCTGTCAATTTGTGTACCGTGGAAGTTTGGGTGTTATTTGTAGGACACGAAACAATAGAGACTATATTTTCAACCCGCTAGGCTGCAAACCCGCGATCAAAAAAGTGGTTATGTATGGAATGAGGGATCCGCATATGCTCTATAAAATCTCATGTCCATACTTTATATAGAGACTCATCTCCGCAAGTCCGACTGTCAATTTGTATATCGCGGAAGTGTAGGTGCTATTTGTAGGACACAGAACAATAGATACTCAATTTTCAACCCGCCAGGCCGCAAACCCGCGATCCAAAAAGTGCCAAAGTATGGAATGAGGGATTCGCATATGTTCTATGAAATGTCATGTCCATACTTTATAAAAGTACATTTTTACCATGTATTTCCCGTTTGTCGAAATACTTTTATATCACTTGACCAACCAAATTGTACAAACTTTCTCGTCTAATTAAATTTTGCAATATGGACCAACCAACTCGCAAGTTCGTCTGTTAATTTGTATATCGCGGAAGTGTAGGTGATATTTGTAGGAGACGAAACAATAGAGGCTCAATTTTTAGCCTGCCAGTCCGAGAACCCGCAATCAAAAAAGTGCCTAAGTATGGAATGAGGTATCCGCATATGCTCTATAAAATCTCATGTCCATACTTTATAAAAGTGCATGTTTGCTATGTTTATTGATAATATGTTATAAATTATCAATATGTAATATTAATAATTTAGTATTGAAAATAATGTTTTTAGATATGTTAGATAGTTCATAGGGATTGACATCCGTAAACAATGGCAATCTTGAACGCGCCAGCCCTCGATTCCATCTTTCAATCTGTCTATTGCGGAACTTCGAGTGTTATTTGGAGGACACAGAACAATGAAAGTGCAATGTTGAGCCAGCCATCCCGCAGGTCCACTTTTCAATTTACAAATTATGCGACATACAAATTGACGGCCAATATCTGTCACTGAGATACAATATGACCATCGGCCCTTCACGTCTCCTGGGTATATCTTCTGTCGTTTTTCTTTTGTAACCCGCCCGACCGCTTTCCATACTTTGGTATTTCTTGGAATAAGTTTCCCAATCACCGTTTCCTTCGTGCTTGTTTCCATATATGAAATAATTAAGCTTTAATGCTAGTAGCCATCCTACAGGAACCATTAAGATTGTCATTAATGTCCGAAAATTCAGAGAAGATTTGTCATTACTACGAATTAAACTAAGATTTGCGCACAACTATGTTATCATTTCCAAGTATTCATTTCAAAGGCAATTCAAGCTTCTTTTTTTGTACGCCGACGGGTTGGTACTTTTAATAAATTTTTAATTCTTAATCTCTTTTCGTCGTCGACGCCACCTTCACACTTTTTTCTAATTGTGCAATTACTGAGCTATGATGGTGACAACTTATTCCGCACAAACATTGGAAATTGTCATTGATCAGCTAAAGGCTCGAGGAGATATTCCATTGATACTCATTAAACCATAATTTGCGGAGGGTTATATTATCCCTCCCCGATTTTCATTTCAAACATCGTCTTGAGCAAACAAAAATTCTTAAAAACTTCTGGAAACAGTTCTCTCCACACACAGAAAACACATTGGGGCATAATGGCCAGACGTTCCACTATTCCATGGCATATTCTTACTATTCATCACCCTCAGCCTAGGAGAAAAAAAGGAAATGGTCCCTTGGTACACCGAGAGATATATTTCAAGCCAAAAAATCCCATCGCAACCCTGGCTGCTCAGAGAACTTGCCCAGTTGGATTCATGCCTGTCGCAGAAGTTGATGCCATGAATTCCGAGCCGAAAGAAGATGATCTGATGGATGATGATACAGCAATGGATGATGGCAATGCAAAGAATCTTCCCACTCCTATGCCCAAATTGAAATGAACCATAACAAACGGATATTCTCGGCTCGATGATGGCGGTCATGACAACACCAAAAGGAGTTTTAGAAAAGAAACCAACGGTAAACGCAACAGCCACTTTGCAGTGCGAAAGTAGGAATTCCAGACTTCCAAATTAGTTCGTTCTGGGCGGAAGAGTTTCATTGTAAAGCAATGATATGTTGATACTCCTAGAGATATATTTCAAGCCAAAAAATTATTGATTAACATCTTTGGGAATCAGGTCCAAAACTCTTGTTGTTGCAAGGCATTTCCCTACTAGTCATCTCATTCTGCACAGAATGGACTAATTTGGGCCTCTAGAATTGCACATGCAAGTTGTGTACTGAATTTTTTTGGACTATGCAGAGGCGGTTTCAGCTAACGGCTATTCCACTTGTCCTACAACCATTTACATGTTGCATATTGCAGATACTGTGCCTATGTTTGTCGCAGATACCTTCTGTTATCACTGAAATTTCGTCTGCACATGGCGACAAGAACTCCACATCATCAAAACAGCAATGAAGTCATTCATGGCACTGAATTAAGTTCACAGCATTCTAGAAGGGTCAAAAACTATACAAAGTAACCAAAAATTGAAGGGCGCTTTACAGCAGCTTTATGCACGCGCACATGCGCGGGACAAAAACGTGTTACGCGCGCATGCGCGACCGACGCGCGACTATCCACACAAAAAGCCGCGCATCTGCTAATACAGCGCATTAATTGCTTAAGTCGGCCTCCCGACTGCCTATGGACTGGCCCCCAAGATGATTTGACTCTCGAATCAGGGTCGGCTCTGCAAATTCGGCGAATTAATGACTTAAGTGAACCCTAAACAGGTCTGTGTTTACACCGGAAGTTGGTTACGTGACCGCCTGGAAAAATGCTATAAATAGCCGTGAAGACTCATTGTTTTAGCAGAGAATTCAAAGCAAATTTACACTGTCCAGATGATTCAGAGCTCAGTCTTTAACAAGCTATCCATCAGCGGCCTAACCCAGAGTTCTTTTACCACTCAGTTCAGTTCTATTCATTTTGTAAGGAAAGCATTGTGTTGATGGCCCCGAAGGACCTTCCGCTGGAGGGAGAGGGAACCCCTATCTCTTTCTTCAGCGTGTGCTCTGGTTTCACTAATAGATCAAGCCTGGAACCATTGACGACTCCCTTGTCTTATGTTTGATGTTTTTGTTTATTTTCGAATTGTTATTTGCTTTCAGCTGTTAGTTAGATTGTATTCTGGTTTTGTTTTCTGTTTTCTGTTAACCCCGTGCTGCCACAGATGTTCTGTCCTGAGGAACCCAACAGGACATGCAGAGCGGTCTCCATTTTGCTCACCTGGTGACCGATTGACCGCGAACACCTTCAATGTTTTGGCCCGAAGAACTGGGTCCAATTTCTAAGGATAGATGTACAATACTCGATGTTTTTCTTATTTTTTTAAATGGATTTGCTATTAAAAAAAAATTGCCTTCGACTCTTCGTTGCTGCCTCTTTTATGTGTTTAACGCATATTCTAACTTGTGTGGTTCAGTGCTCTCATACTTCTTCGATATTGTGTTTACTAATACCAATGTACAATGTTGCAGCAAATTCGTTATTCTTGTTTGTAGACATGCAATTATTAAGTTTTAATGCTAACATCCCATTATGTAAGAAGTTTAATACTTCACTTAATATGTTGCACCCATGGAAGAAATGAACAACACAGTTACACCCACACGTTCCAATAAAATCTAATCTTCAACAAAGCATTTGTTGGCAATTAATAGAATATGAAGTTTAGTAGTTAAGTTAATATGTTACGGTCATGGAAGAATGTATCAAGAACATAGTTACACGCAGAGGTTGCAATAAAATCTAATCTTGAACAATGCATTTGCTGACAATTAGTAGAACATCATGGTTTTGCAACAATGGGGCTTCCTTGAAACCGATTCGCGCTTACCAAAACTGCCTTTCTATTTTCCCACTCTTTTATTCTCTCTAGTTTCTCTTTCTGGTTACTTAATCATTTTTTTCCGAAAAATGCCTTGTTGCACAGCTTCGCGGATTCACGCCTTTCCAACGACCATTTCCCCTTTCTTTAAATTGACCCTCTATTGTTCCCTGTCCCACAACTGGCACCCAAAGTTACAAGATATACAAATTGACGGGCGGACTTGCACGATGGTCGGGTCAACATTGCACTTCTACTTTTTCATGACCTCCAAACAGCATTCGGAGCTCCGCGATATACAAATTGACAGATATACAAACTTGCAACCGTTCTTAGATCATACCCTCTTCAGTATTACGGTCCCCATTTTGATCTCATCTATCCTCTTTCCATACTTCGCCATTTGTTCAAATTTATTTGGTGGATCATCGGTTTGGCAGGTTGACGAAATATTCAGTTCGTAGTCATTGTTTCTTGTGCCCGCGCACATTTCATATTAGCAGTTGGAAATTATATATAAGATCTTATTGCTACGCATGCAATTAGCAATTTCAATATTCCATACTTAGCCACTTTGTCGGAATTCCGCAAATATACAAACAGGTCGTTGAACTTCCCCATCATGATCTCTTTCGTTTTACACATTTTGCACTCAAAATTTCTGAAACATAAAATTTCACCGTGCAACACTTAGCTATCCTGACTATCCCCATAACCCTTTTTTGAGTCTCGTTCGATCTCTTTTCAGAGCTTTCCATTCTTTCCTTTCTCTCCGCCATCTCCATCACCTTCGCACTTGTCTATAACAAAAGAAAATAAAACGTTTTATATATAGAGAGAGAGAGAGACATATCTTGTTTCTAAATATGGAATTATTGGCATTTAATTCTAACTTGATCATCATGCAGAAACCGTATAGATTGTCATTGATGGGCGAAAGGCTCGAGGACATATCGTATTGATGCGCATTAAACCAAAATTTGTGGGGGAATTATATTATTCCTTCCGACTGTTCATTTCAAAATCATGAAATCTCGTTCACACAACGTGGTCTTCGCACATTCATGAAACCTCCATTCCTTAATTTCTCTTCACCATACCCTCCACCTTCACATTTCTAAATATGCAATAAATAAACTTTACTGCTAACAATTCATCATGAACCACCAATACAGATTGTCATTAATCAACGAAAGGCTCGAGGAACATTCCCATTCATAAGCATGTTACCAATATTTAGCGAAAAGTTACATTATCGGCTCTAACTGTTCATTTAAACCATCATCTGCAGCAAAGAAATCTTCTCATAAACCTATGGCATCAGCTCGACAACAATTCTGTGGAGATACAGTGAACATCTTCGGGCACGAGGACCATAACTTCCACTGGTCCAAGGCATTTTCTTATTACTCAACCTCTCCCGCAGAGAACCAAGTAATTTGGACCTCTGGGATTGCCCATGCAGGTTGTGTCCCTGAGGTTTTTGAATGTAAGGACCTGGTCTCTTTGTGCGTTGATAAATATATTGCAGAGAAAAGAATTATTCCACTAGACGACCACTCTTTTCCTTCTTTGTCACCTTGGATCTTCCGCCAGATGTTGAAATTGTCGGAGCGAACATTGATCTTCAAACGAGAGGATTGCAAACAGTTCCTGGCAAAGCATAATAATGGATTGGACCTCATGCCACTTTTTTTGCAAAACCCAAATCTAGTTCCTAAAGATATTACAAGCATCCAAGTTAGTTCATTTAGAAATCCATTTCACAAAATTGCCTGGTTGTTTACAAGAATAATGGGACAGGAGTCCATAGGTATTGTTTCCTACATGGATCTTTATATTTTGTATTTCACAGTCAAAGAACAAGCCATTTTTTATTGGGGTAGGTTAATTTCCTATGAAATCTTTTCCCAATTGTCAAGCTACAAAAGGAAAAAGAAATTTTATATGTCATCCTATTTAGTTTTTTCAATAGCACATTCCTGTCGGTTTCCACAACTGTCTTTGTCCAAGAATGTCAACTGTGAATTCCACCCATTAACGTTCTAGTACCAGGCCTTGTGGAAGCACAAGTCTTCCCATTGTTTTTATGAGGTTTTTAATGGCTTCCTATCTGTTTTCAAAGTTTTGTTGTTAGGAGAAGATGCTCCCCGCATATCTGAATAGGCAACTAGTTTTTTGGACAAAAAGGGGACACTCGAACATTTGGATAATTACACTGTCATAAGAATTTTTGGCTCTACGGAACAACCTTCTCTCCTTCCATGTCACATTATGGACATAATGTTTGTTGCAGAAGTAGCACGTCAATACAGCTACTAGTTCCATCTGCTCCAAAGGAAGAAAAAAAAAACAGATCATTCCTCTGTCTTGGAAAATAGGGGAGTTCATGTTGAAAAACGTCAATAAAATTGAAGATTTTGCAGCACATTCTAGCATGTCCAACCTTATATATGTTGAAGACATAAGAGGATTCGACCGCTATGATATTTTTAGACAACATTTACAAACACTTGGCCTCGACAATTGTTTTGTAAATAAACACCTGCCCAAAAATAGAGACAGTAGCGACAACGGTCCTTCCTCTGATGCTGGCGACGTAGAGACAATGCAAAGCTGCACTAAATTGTACACGCAACAGGGGAAAGGCCCCAGTGACAAGAGTGTTCAATCTGCAAATACCACTCCAAAAAGTATGACATCCTGGAGCATCGCTCCAATGGCCCATCACAACAACAAAGAAATCCAGAGTTCTTCAAACGGAGGAGGAGATAACGACCCTCCTCACTCTAAAATTGATAGTTCTCACAAGCTTCCAGTAGAGAAGAACGGAAAAAAAAAATGGGGCATGCGGAAGAGCCGGAAATTCAGAGTGAGAACATCGAACTTGACACTGCTCTGGATACCATGTTCCCCTTCCTTGATCAACCCGGAGACGCCATCCACCATAGCCATCCAATGGACATATATGTTACCCAAAATTTTGACATAGATGAATCCTTCATGTTCCAGAGCGTTGTTTTTGATAGCCAGAATAAAAAATTGATAATTGAGAAAAAAAATGTTAAAAATAAGAAAGGCAAATCTCGTTCAAAGGTTGATGTTGCCAACATGTGGCTGTCCCAAATATATCAACTTCACAGCGTGACCGGACAAGCGCTTCATGATTCCATTGGAGGCATCAAGACCGATAATGCCAAACTGAAGGAGCAATTCAAGGAATTGGAAGACGCTTTCATTCCTATGCCATTGCTTGTCAATCCTTTGGAAATAGCCATGCCTGGCACCCATGCACCCAATGTAAAAGCATCCTCCACCCTGCTCGCATCCTGTAAGGATATGTGGAGAACAATATCAAAAAAAGAATGGAACTAGTTACCAAGGCGTGGAAAAGATCACAAAGCATCACTTCACTTGGAACCAGGGCACATAGCTTGCTCGAGCTTTTGTAGGCTGGATTAAAAGATGAAGAAAATTTCTTTTTAAAAATGGTCATCCCTTTTGGAAATATTGTCAACAATATGACAGAAACAAAAAGAAGAGAAGAAGATCATCCATCCAAAAACCGGATCGACCAATTGAATGCATGTTGGAAAGAAAAAGTAAACAACATGTGTCTCATTGTTCAGTCATGTGAACAAGAAAAATCGAAGAAAGATAAATTATTCACAAAGCTGTCAAATATAGACTTAGCCGAGAAAACCAACGACTTCCAAGACCCCCTCTTAATCGCAAACTCCTTGCCCTTAACCACGCAAGAGTTCAATAAACGGGTTGTTATGTTTAAGACCTTGTCTCTGGAAAAGTTTTACAGCATCCTTCAATTTGATCAAGCTCACGTCCACGACTGGCTAGTCAAATATGCAGTACAGAATGAGGAAATTCATCAGGCTCTCTCTAATCTTTCTATCGACCTCCGGGAATTAGAAAACGATCTTTTCAACATAAAAATACGAAATGAGATCAACATTGCCCCAATGAGAGGCTACATTGAAGAATGGATCGAAAGGCAATTGAAACAAGCCGTTGACGAAAGACAACAGGCAATTGTCCTTGAAACCGCAGCCGTCGGTGACATCAATGAAACGACAGCCACAAGAAAATAGCCAAAGGACTCATATGTACCCTCACTATAAGTTTACTCATCGCATTTTTCTTTGTTTATCAACCCAATCATTCCAGCTTCTTAAACACAAACGTATAGGAAAATTTACTCATCGCATCTTTCTTTGTTTATCAACCCAGTTATTCCAGTTTATTAAACACAGATGTATAGGCAAACACTTGCAACTATTGCACTCTATCTTCTTTCCATAGTCTTGTTTCTTGTACATATTTCTCTAATGGTCCGCGGGAGACCCAATCCCAGTCTACATGACAAACGCATTGAAATTCCAGTTTATATGTAACAGATTTTAATTCTTTTGTATATTTCAAAATTTTCAGTAGTATGTAACAAACTTTTATTCTTTGACACATTTCAAATATAAATGAATTTAAATGTTTATATGTTACAGACTCTATTCTTATCTTTCAGCACTATGTATGACAAATGCATTTAATTTTTAATATGTTACAGACTTTTATTCTTATCCTTCAGCAGTCTGTTTTGCAAATGCATTTACTCTTTTATATGTTACAGACTTTTCTTTTTTTATATATTTCAAAATAAATGGTGCTCAACAATGCAAAATGCATTGTCACCATATATTTTTATCTTTCAACAGTCCATATGGAAAACGCATTTAAATTTCCAAATTTATTCTTGCTCTGCCTGCCAACTGTCATTTACTTTTTCCCCATCTAACGTGATATACATGTTGTACACAACATTTCCGTGATATACATTTTGCACCGAACACTTCGTTTCATTTACAATTCCACCACATTTTCCACAATTTTCTTTCTAACCTCGTTGACAAGGACTGAGCTGCCACGCAGCCTTGTTTGTAAATGATATGGTTCTTTTTCGATTTCTCCCTAGAGTGAATTTAGAGGTAGTTGGATGCTCTTGCTAGCTTTTGTGAACTTAAGTTGATGGTGGTCATCCTTAACAAAACTAAGGTAATGATTTACAACCCTCTAAGAAATATCTAAAGGAACTTTACTAATTTTTTGTAGTTATGAAGTGGAGAACACTTGTGGGTTTTATTTACAATCCCCAGGGTTGACCATAAGGCTTCTATCCGACATAAAATACATAACGGGTATACTTTCTTGGTCGCACTTTATCTCTCATGTTTCCATTTTCATTTTCATGACATTCCTAAGAAGATGTATTTTTTTGAAATAATCATTAAACCCACATTTCTTTATGGGGTTGAGATCTAGGGACTGTATCATCTTCCTCAAATTGAAAACACATTGAGAATGTACAATATAACATGCTCTGATGTATGACTATTGCAGAATATGACCCCTAAAGCCACTTCCAATATGAGTCTACGACACATTATTTATGTTTGGAGAACATTTTGAGACTCATTTTCTCCTCCACATGATCTAAACTTTGTTGGAACCCAAATTTTTGGGTTCATTTCATGCGTGCACACAAACAAAGTTGTGCGTGCTCATTCCAAAGTTTTTCATGTACCTAAGGTAATGCACGAAGAATGAGAAGGAGTGTGCATCATACTAAGTTTTGATAGTGTGTGACATGCCTAAAATATTATTGAATGTACATCGGTCCCAGTTTTGATGTGCACCGGAAATAAAAAAAGACGCGCGTCGGAAGAAAGAAAAGAATCATCAATAAATCCTCTCAAATGATTACAGCCAATAGCATAAGGGATTCTGGAACTGAAAAAAGATGACCTGGCAGGGAGGTTAAGATTGCCTTGATTCTTGAAGGCTACGTGGATTGTAGGAATGTGCCAGAAGTGTGTGAGGCAGTTTATCAGTAGAATGAGTGGAGCATAGTAGAAAGAGACAGAGCTCCTAAGCAAGTAAAGTTATAAAAGGAAGCAGTGATATCAAAAATGGGGTTGGCTAGATAGTTGGATAATGCATAGTTGGCTAGCTAGATGTTTAGATGAGACTCATTGAGTTGTTAGTATCGAGCTCACTCTGATCTTGTTGTAATCTTGTAATGTGTTTGAATATAATGTTGAGTCTGTCATATATTTCTAGTCTTGAGAAAATGTGCATTATGTAGTATGTTGTATTTCTAGGGATTTATATAAACAAAGATATGAAGTTTTGTGGTTGTGATATATAGTTTGCTTAATGCATGCCTTTGTTGTAATGGAATTACTCTGGTAATAAAGATGCGACAATTATGATCTATTATGTGTCTATCATGTATTATTTGGATATGTGTGTGTATTGTTTTACTTCTTAGTCCTAATAACTTGTCAAATATGAGTTGCATGAATGCCAACCCCGATGGATCTTTCTGTGTTTAGCCTTCATCTGTGTCATAAGACCTTATGGTCTCTGTGATCCTCTCTACATATCAGGTGAGACCTTCCTCGGCCTTGTTCGAGGATTGATATGTCGATGCTCTGGGTTTTTTGTTGGTCAACTACGGACTAACCCTAGGTATAAACTCCCTAACATTAAGAAGGGCGTGTGCAAGCATGGAAAAAAATTCCAGCAGATGGTTTTGTCGCCAGGACCTGAAAATATTGTAGGGAATGATGAAGGCAAGATATGAGGTGTCATCCATCACGGGAGGAAATTCAAGACTGGTTGACTGCAAAAGAGCATGAGTTTCCCCTGCAAGAAATTTAGGGGTTGAAAGTGACTATGAAGAAATGGAAAGATGACTATCTTTACACAAATATGCATGAGCTTTTTTTTTTTAGTTTCCTTTTTTGTTGTATGAATGGCTAAAAAGGAACATTGCTACCAATTCTATTGTGTGGCCTTTGGAACTATTGGTCTAGGATCAAGTCAAGCTTGAGAGATTGAAAGTGTTGGATAATAAGTGGACTTGGGATATTGACTTCTGGTTTGTTCAAGTAAAATAGGCTGAATTGTTGAATTTATTGTGGAGTACACCGATTCTTTTAGTGAGGCTAAAAGAAAGTTCGTGGAAGGTCAAGGAAGCAGATGTTGGAAGCAATTCCACTCTGGATAAAGATATTTTTTGTGGAGAAATGGATGATGTGCGTGGGGCCCAATCGAATGGCTAAGTGCACTCCCCTAGTGTTGGGGGGGGAGCTTGCAAAGATGGGGGAAAGTGAGAAAATGGATCCATGGAGGAGGATCCATAAATTGTTGAGATAAGGGGAGGAATGGTATGGACTGAGTGGAGAAGAGGAGAAAAAGAGTCGAGAGATATGCAAGAAGAGTTGATATAAGAAGAAAACCAGAGCAGAGAGGTGGAAGAGAGTTAGCGAGGGGCACGCGAAGAGGGGTCAGACCCAAGATGAAGAGAAAAAAAACTACACCATGTGGTAGTGCGAAAGAGTATGTTGTGTCAGAGTGGAGCAAAAATCAATATAGGCCCATGAAGAGGCAGGGCATTGAAAATAGGGTGTCCAGTAGGGATATCAGTAGTGATAGTAGTAAGGGTATAGGTGACGAAGTCCATACCCATTGGTTGTTGTAGAATGTCACAACCTTAGAGGAAGAGGAAGTGCAAAGCAGTGGTGCATTGATAAGAGGAAAATATAGCGTGCAAAGTAGTGTTGTGTTGTTAGGAGAGATAGTGCACAAATAAGACAGGAAGATAGAGCGTGGATTTGTGGTGCGCAAATAGGACATGAGGATAGAGTGTAGCATCTTAGTGCACCGAAAGAAAAGGAATATGGAGGCTCTCGTAGTGGTGAGGAAGATGAATTGGAAATATCAAATGATCTTACATGGTTGCAAGTAGGAAACTCTTCGGGTCACCTCATGGGAAATTTCATAAGAAGATGGACTTACCCCCCCTTTGTACCACCCCCCTTGTGCATTTTTAATCAAGAATAAAGGACAACATATAGTGAAGCAATTGGAGTAGAAGAGAGAGAAAAAGAAGATATAAGTAAAGAGACGAGTGGAGAAGAAGGAGAAGTCAATACTACTTCACTCTGAGAAGTATTCATGTTGAGAAATCAAACCCCTAACAGTCAGAGAGGGGGAACTACCTCAATTTTGAGGATGGAAAATCATGATAGTACCTTGAGGCTACTTGTGTTCCACAGAATGGGTAGGGATGATGCAGAACAACATTGGTTTACATGTGAATCAATCTAGTCTACGAATAAAATCACAGACAAAGTAGCAAAGATCACGCATTTGGAGACCACGTTCAGGGACAGAACCCTTATGTGGTACATGAAGTACAAGGTTACTGCAGTGGTGAGACAGATGAGGTCCCTGATAGAGATTAAGCGGGATCTTCTTAGGGAGTTCTAGAAGCCTAAACCACAATCCCAATGTATCACAGAGATCAAGGAGATCAAGCAGAAGTAAGGCAAGACCATATGGGATTATGACCAATGGTTTAAAATTTTATTGGATACACTGACGTTCCAAATCCAGGACGTGCAACACTGAGAATGGTTTATTGTGGGGTTACTTCCCCATATTGAAGTTCCTCTCACTGAGCAGAAGGTGACGACTCAAGTGGAGGCAACAGAAATTGCAATGTGCTTGGAAGCTACACCAAGAGGGGAAGAGACGTAGACATGTTTGGTACAGTTGCAGTCACAACTGGCCAACCTAATGATACAGTCACAAGATATGGCTAAGACGAAGGAATGTGCATGTACCATATGTCGTTCTGAAGGAAATCATAGAGATGAATTCCTTGTACTACCAAATTATGTGGCGATAGGCGTGCCCAATCCATTTCCATCAGGATAGATAGAATGGTGTGAGATATGGAGACAGTGGGGCCATGGACCACCCTACTACCCAACTTCGTAGAAGTACTAGATGATTACCCATACTATGTTCTGCGAGTTCTGTAAATCTGTCGAGCATGATGTCGATAACTACCACTCACTCCAACTAACACAAGATAATACCTCTAATGCATTCTAGGTACAGGAAGAGAAAAAGGATGGTGAGCATGGTGGTGCAGAAAGAGGTGGGTATCAAGGAGGTTCATGAGGTATATATAGGCGCAGTCGCGACCGAGGATATGGTGAAGGAGGAGGTAGACCCCCACATGTTTTAATTGCGGAGAGATTGGTCATGTATCAAGGTTTTGTACCAAATCGCATGTGCTTTGTGCATACTACTATAGTCCCGAGCATGTCACCGATGATTGTCCCGACTTGTTGAAAAAGTGGGAAGAAAAAAAATCCAATTGCAACACAACAATAAGAATGAGAATGAGAAGGCTTATGTTTGGGTAGTAACCCAAGGAGGAGAAAAGACAAGAGAAAATCTTAATTGGGTGGTCAACTTTGATAGGTTAAATGATGGAATTTGCCTAGACTCATAGATGTTAAATGACAATAATTTAATGCAAGTTGTGGCACACCATTGTCAGTGATGAACAAATGATATGATGTTGGTTTCCTACCATGCAATTTGATAGGTATAACCTTGGAAAATGTAGATAGATTCATTCCTAGAAGCAACTACTTGAGCCACCATTCCTTCTTTTGGTACACATCAAATTCGGGTGGGCCATGTGGAGATCCATCCATAAACATTGGTGTCGAAACACACATGCATGCATATGTGTTTGTTGTATCGGTGAAATGTTCTTTTGGGATGGGGTGCCAAGAGAGTGCCCTTTGTCTTATCTTAAGACAGAGTGTGAATTGTTCATTGTGATTGATCATCCCATGCTTAGATTTAGCCACTAAATAAGTTTTCATTGAGGTTATGATAGTTTCATATTTATTAGTGGTCATGTTTTCAACAGTGCCCACTTTCACATAGAATATGAGTCAATGCCTACACAAACACCCACATAGAATATGAGTCAATGCCTATAAAACATATGTGTGTGTATTATATATAATTTTGTTTTACCTTGGAGTATTTTATGGAGATGTATGGTAGAGAAAGTGTTGTTGTCAATGGGATTTATTTCATAAAGGGTGGAGACCAATTATGAAGTTATGGTTTGTGTTTCGTAAAACTAAGCACAATGAAAGGATCATATTTAGCAAATAGTCTTATAGAGAGAGAAACATCAACCAACAACAAACATGCACATAAATGGACTCAAGAGATTTACTTCGTAAACTCTTACCCGAGAAAACCAACACCCAAATATATATCTATTATTTCCTTGGTCAAGCCGACGAAATACAAAGCCACTTCAAGCATCTTACAATGAAGTTCTTCAAGCCATTAAATAAGCTTCATCACATCAAATATCATGGTTTGTCTAGTACCATAGGCTTTCAAACCAACAATGTTATACCCTTCATTGACAGAATCAAGGTTATCTTAATTAATATATGATCAAGTCAAAATTAACTTAACATTACCCCCTTTAAACTCGACTTAGGATAACCACCTACTCCCTCAAAGTTTATAAGCAAGTACCTAAGAATACAACATGCCCCTATCACCTAGGTCTACTTCTAGACTTTACATCGGTGATTCATCAAACCAAGGGTACGCATGCCAAAATAGGTCTTGCAACCATGTGCCCATTTACATTACCATGGGTCTATAAACCACCAATGATAAACTCATCATTAACAAAATCAAGGTTATATTAATTACTATATAAGAAAGAAAAACTTAACCCAACCATGTTTAATATGTACACAACATTTTTTTAAAGTTGCACAATTTCCTTTATACCGTATCTTGTCTTAAAAGAAGTAAACAACAATGTGCATATTTAAATATTAAACAAACATCACATTTCATATTTACAATTTTTTATTTTTATACAATAATTCTTCTTATCACATGTCATTACACTTTCTAAAACAATGACTAATTACACAATTAGAAGCGGGTCATAACATTAATAAGTTATAAGTTGGTCAAATTAAAGTTGTTGGTCTTCATATCTTTGAATACAAGGAGGATTTCAATCATATTATTGAAACATTAGGGTTTTTGAGGATTTGGACAACCCAATAATGAAAAGTTGTTGGAAGATTTTTGTGGTTGGGTTGAACGGTGAGTAAACTCTTTGTGAACTATGCATAGAACTTAACACATTGACTTGACTTAGGTATTCAAATTAACGTGGGTGGTACGATTGGAGGGTGTACTAACTCAATGCGCTTAAAGGAAAGAGACTCGAAGACTCACTAAAGGTGGTTTCACGAGTAAGGTATGCATAAGTCAAAAAGAGGGAAAGGTCACATACATTTCAATTTTTAAAAATGACTATGTTATCTTAAAGGCGAGATGTATCAATTTCTATCCTCTCATCAACATTTTATCATTTTTAAAGTTTTAAGGTGTGGTGGGGTTTAGTTAATGAGCTTGAGAGTAAAGGGCCTCTCCTTAAAACTTTTATTTTAGAATAACTCTTATTATAACACATTTAATGTTATAATTATTTTTATAATAATTCTTATTATAATACATTTAATGTTATAAATGAAGGGGATTTATAAAATATGTACTATGTTATAATTTTTTTTACAATAATTTTTATTATAATATATTCAGTGTTATAAATGAAGGGGATTTATACAATATGCACATCTTTTATATGAGTAAAGGTTGGAAATAGGAGTGAAAGATCAAGAGATTTTTACTGAAATGAAGAGGAATTAAAATGGATGAAAGTTTTTCCTAATTTGACAAAGGAGGTTATTTTTCAAATCACATTATTTTTTTTATTTTTTAAATTTTTTAAAGATTTTTTATTTTTTTTACATTTATTTTTTTAAGGAAAATTTATGAAGAATTTGTTTCTTTTGTCTTTAGACTTTGCTATTTTTGTTTATTTTTTTCATTT
>ML791149.1:325667-337065 GCA_009831015.1 Picea engelmannii
TGATTCAACAATGTTTTAATTGGGAACAAGTTTATAGGAGTAATCCTCCTATTTGGTGGTAAGTCTTTTTTGATAACTTTGAAAGTATTATGTTATTTCACTCTTTCAATAGCTTATTCAAGTCACCAAGAATATCCTCCTTATTGTGCTCTACTTCTTTTTCTAGCACTATTGCATAACATTCCTTGGTCTCCTTCACCATGCTCAATTTGTTTTTGCTAACGTCGACACTTCTCTTCCAATTGTTTCCTCAACATAGTGTAACTTAAATATTTTTCAAACAATACAAAGTTCATTAAGCTTTAAAGAGGAAACATAATTTAAATTGAACGTCTATTATGCTCTGGTGATCCTAAGACACATTGCCTTGATGGGCATTATGCACCTTGTACTATTGTAGTTAATGGGTGTATATAGGCTAGCATGATAACATGTTAGAAACGGGGACCTTTGGTGAAGTGCAATATACAATGTGCAACACCTATAGAGATTTGATATTCAACCTGCACTGCCTATAAAGAGAATTAAAACATTGTGAAGTACTTATTCCTCATCCTTACTTTATACTAAAAAAATTGCATCGAATACAAAATCCTCAAAATTAATGTGAGGGCATCATCCCTCACTTTTGTAGTAAGCACTATCTTTAATAGTGCAACATTATTTGCAATATATATTAGGATATTCTGATGGAAGCATTCTAATCCATCTTATCTTGTAACAAACTTTGTTCTAGTCGTCAGAATCATGTGACATAGAAATCTAGAGTTCCAATCAATTGGAAATCCATTTTTTGACCATCTAAATTGATTAGAAATCTAAGTAATATTTGAAGTGTATATATTCTTCAAATTAACCACACACTATTTGTGTTTCCAACTCTTGGTCTTCATCACTTTCTCATCCACAATCTTCTAGCTCTAATTCATTTGACCTCTTACTTGGAATCTATCTGAACCAATCATCTTCTACAAGTTCTTTTTATCCATTCTCGTCTTACGGTGGGTGTGTCCTTTTTTAATACTCATACAAGTCAACAACATTGAAAGGGGACAAATATAAAACTTCTATGGCAATGTCATTTTGTATTCATTGTCTCCAAATTCCTATTGATTCTACATAACCCAATTTTATTAACATTTAACTTGTTGAAAGTTCCCTTGGGATAGTGCTCTTTCATGATTGCACCATGACCGATCCCCAATTGCAAAATTATTATGCCTTCCGTGTGCATCTGTGTACTCCTTCTACCATCGAGACTTCTCTTTTAGTTTGTATTAGACCTGCAAATATATCTACTCCATATTCTCTATAGATGCTTTTCATTATCACTTTTTTGCATGTCAACTAGTGAATATAGCAAGTTTAATAGTCATCTATCACATTCGCTCAATACAAAATATTTAAAAACAAAAACCATGTTGACTCATTTAGAAAGTTGTCATGAATGAACTATGCATGTGTCAAAACATGAACCAATTATTTTGGTTGGTATTCAACTAATCATCTCAAAACACTTCCAAGACTTTAGTTCACCACTTCTATCTATCCATCTATTTGAGGGTGATGCATTGAAATGCACAACAACTTTGTTGCCATCTTCTTGAACATAGTCCTCCAAAAGTGACTTATTAAAATATAGTATCTCTAGCTAATGTAATTGTCTTTCACAATCCATATAGTCACAACACCTCCTTAAAGAATCAATTTCCACATTATGTCACACTATTTCTCTTCGTACATGTATTAGAAAACTTGTCAACCATAATAAACATTGTATCAAATATCCATTGTGTTCTTGACAATAGAAGAATGAAATCCATGGACCTATCTTCTCAAGGCATATTTGATACTTTTATTTTCCAAGGAAAACCTCATTGACAAACCTAAAGGATGCTTTCCCAAATTTATGGCTGACATCTCTATTAAACAAATCAAGCACTTGTTGGCATGGAACTAGTCAAATACCCATCAACATTAGCGAGAACTAGTTGAGCTAACCCCTTGGGCTAAGGCATATTTGATACTTGCAATAGTGTGTATAATCTTAAATTTTGACCAAAACCTATTACTATTTGACAATTTTTACACCATGCCATGAATATGTTGACCTCTTTCTTCATTTCGGATGAGTTATATCTCTTTGCCAATAAACTGTGCCTTCTCATGCCTAAAATATCATCTAAGTCAATCATTGTGCAACTCTTCAATCAAACTCTCATTCATTAAACGCATTAGTATACATAACTACTTCCCATTGAACATATATTCATCTTATATCCAACTACACACTTTTATTTACATCTATATATTTCTCTTGCATCAAGTTATTATGCCATAGGAATTTTTATGCCGAAGGTGTTCTTTAAGGGGAGTGTTCCCTTGAGTCATTCTTCATCTGTCCGTAACATGTCCATGCATAACACATATAACCTGCAATTCTGTCAGCGGTTCTCGTCGACATTTATCCTCCACGCCAGTCGTTCCTCCTCAAACTTTGTGCCACACCGCCTCTATCATTTTCTAGAACAACACAGTGGATGATTTCTTCTGCAATAAATTGCAAGTTGTTTCCAATCATCTGTAGGCCACGACCCACGCTGCTCTTATTATCCTTCTTTGTGTTCTCCATGAAGTTAGGGTTTTCCATGCCATGCATTGGATCCCCGAGGACCAAGAACATTGTAAACATCATTCTCACGAATTCTCTGGACGCAACCACTGGTAGCATCTTCTACTATCTCTTCAGATTCGTGTTCGCCTTGGGAAGGGGCAAAATCATTTCATATTTGGTGCAAAAAATATACTTACATACATGGATTATGCATTATACTTTCATCTGATTTAGTTTCATTAATGTTCTCATAACTTGTAAGAACCCTTCAATCTTCGATGCTACAACTGCCACGCAAGGGTTTCTCCCAACAACTAGAGCTACGCATCCTTCCAAGAAGGAAAAGAAACAGGAATGACAGACTCAACTCACTGTTGTGAAACTCGCCTTTTTTATACACATTTATTATTAGACCTATACACATATTTATTATTATTGCCACACATGTACATTTAAGTAAATGTTAAAATATTTGCTACACACTAATAAATGTGTGTAATAAATGTATATATAAAGATATACCATTAAATAAATGTTAAAATATTTATAATTGTTTAAACATGGTTTATATGATGATATACATCCAACATATGCTTCATTTATAAATACCATGGTAGCTACATATTCATTGTACTTTCCATCTTGGCCTTTTGATCAACCCTAATCTTCTATCCTTCATTTATGTATTCTAATAACTTGATGCGTCATGTCCATCATCACGACCTTCCGCAATTGATATTTTGTTTGTATTTGCATCTTTGTTTATTAATTAATACTAATTGTGTATGCATTGTTTTTTTCTTAGCACTATATGGAGGTTATGTGAGGTGATGTGGATGGACTTTGGGGTCTTCAAAGGATTCCACATACCTACACTTTTCCCAACTACATCTACATGGATTAGACGGACACCGGTCACTTAGTGCTTACTTCTCTACTCTGTCAAATAAGTCACTCAATGCTTACTTCTCCACTCTATCAAATAAGCTTACTTCTCCACTCTGTCAAATTATGAATCAATTTTCCATTAAAACAATTTATATTATACTTCCAAAATAAACACTACTATTTATATTCTTTGAAAAATTAACACCACTCTTATCACCATCATCAACGATCTCAGCCTCCTTCTTACTTTTCATAAAATTCTTTTTGCTACCATCCTTGCTTTCCTTCATGTCAATATCTTTATCACCCTCGGGCTTGGTAGCTCTAACCTCTGCAGTTGCCCCAAAAATTTGATTGGGTTCAACCTAAATATTAATCCTCTCCTTCTAAAGCTCGAGCCTCTAGGAATATCTCCATCGTGATGGTCGTTAATAAATTGGAGAGGATCTTGTCGACTAGCCTCTCTTGTGTGGGGTTTCTTCCCCTATATTAGTCTATGTGAGTGGAGGCTCAGGGTCTATGTATGCCACCACAAAGTAAGGTTCCAAAAAGAAAGGAATTCAAACAATATCTTCCATTCTCAAAGGTTTACAACTGTCATTTGTGTCGAGAAATATGAAAAAATCAGGTTACAAAGGGTTCAACGATACAAGAGAAAGTGAAGACAAGTGGTGTTATAAGAAAACACATGGAGGATAGAACCGAAAGTCAGTTTCCTAAAACAAACCTGGTCTTGCCTAAAAGTTTTCTAAATGTCACTCTTTTAATATACTTATATATCATATGAAGTAAATTTCTCTCCATTTATAAAAACTTTATGATTGTACATATTATACTATAATTTTTTTATCATCACAGTTTGCCCACTTTGTGATATAATTAAAAGATCACTTCACATCATCCAACTTATAGTACTACCTTCTTCTAGATCCAACCGAATCCACGTAATCCCCTTTCCTCAACTTGTAGTGGAGGCCAACCTTAACATTGGGCAAATATTATCCTTTTAACTTTCTCACCACTTATAACAACTACTTTGTGACTTGTGCATAAATTATGATAAAAACAAGTTTTATCTGAGGTTTTCAATTTTTCATGATGCAGAACGGATGAGTTGGAGGTATAGCATCAACTATAAGGATATCAGGGTTTAACTCATAGTCTCCTTTGCAGTTTTCGGTCCATGAGTTTTAATGTATAATTGGGAGGAGGAGGATGCACTGTGGGCCCAGGAAGGTCTTTTTCAGTCAGATGAAACATATAAACATATGTACAAGAATGAATGTGGCTCGGTTTTGGGTGGACACATACAAACACGGTCAGGTTTGTCTCTGCCATAGCTTCATAGACAAACTGGAGTCACATCGGATGTGGAGAATAAAGGAGTTGGAGGCATAGCATCAACTAGGGTTAATCAACCGAACGTGGTATTTGGGCACAAAAGCATATAAAAATATGTTGAGAAGGTTGGAACCCTTCGTTTTTCATCTAAGGAAGACGATCTTCGGAAAGAAGAAAATGGAAGGTATCGTCTAAAGGGGGAGTCAGCAAACAAAACAATTTCAGAAAAGCTTGAAGGTATGCAATAGCAAGCCATTGTATATGTTGGGGAAGGATATTTATTTGGATAAGGTTGCAGGATTATCGTCGAAGGCCTTAGTGGGTAAATTTTTCTACACGAAGATGACAAATCCCCGACTTAAAACAGTGGATTCAGGATTTTTGGAAGCCTTTGGTGGGATATTGTCCTCGCTTCACTCTACTTTCGAACCATTATATAGTTTTTCATTTTCTGTCGAAAGAGGTTCTCTTAAACATTTTTGAAGTTCCTTGGATCCTCAATAGAGGGGTCCTAATGTTTAAAAGATGGGAACCTGGATTCAATCCTTTTTTGGAGACATTTTTGAAGAGATGTTTTTGGATTCTCCTCCTAGACTTCCTGATATAATATTGGGTGACAACTTTTTGTGGAAATAGCAAACTCGGTAGGGAAATTTGTGTTTTTTAATGAACATACATTAAGATGGAATAACAACAAATTGGTCTGGATCTTAGTGTAAGTTGACCTGGAGTTAGGGTTACCTGAAGAAATTGAAATCATAACTGACAGTAGCTCCTTCATTCAGCCTTTAGATTTTTGTTGGGAGTTGTTTCACTGTCATCACTGTCGACAGGTGAGACACTTGAAATCAAAATGCCCATATTTGGATAAGGACAGAGCACACATGGATAGTGAAGGTATCTTTCCACATAAGGCTTCCTCATTTTCACAACCAGACTCGGGTTCTCCTTGTTGATTGGAACTCCTTCATTGGTAAGATGCAAACCTTCTTTCCCCCCTTTTTCAATTCTTTATCAAAAGATAATATAAGTTCTCTTTAAAAACATAAAGATTGGATTGTGGAGATCTTCGGGGGTTTCTAGGAATTGGTTTTGAAGAAATTTGAGGATCCTTCCCCGAGGAAACAATTGTCTCATAAGGTTTTGGGTTTTTCCCCACTAAAGAGTTGGGACTTAACTAGGGTTTCCCCAAATGAAGCCTCCCCTGAAGGATATGTTTTTCATAATTTTTTTGAAGAGGTTTTAGGAGTGAATCATTCCAAGTGTTTTTCATGACTACCTTATAAAGCTTTGGACGATGTTTTAAGTGGAAATTATGACTTGGGTACCCATTCAAGAGGAATGAGTGTCGATAAAGAGATTTTTGAAAATGGTACTCAGGGTATGACTATTAGTTGTAATGATATGATCCTCTCATACAAAGAAGTTCTTTCCAAAACCCCCCTTCAAGTTTACAATTGTGTGGAGGCTTCAAAAAGAGTTGGTGACAGATCCAATGTTATCAGAAAGAGGACTGTGAATTTTTTTTCTAAAAAGGAATCAAGTGTTATTGAAGGAGGTTTAGCACCTTTCAATTCTATTTATGTTTCTTTACAACTTGAACCTCCTTCTTCCCCAAGGGCACTTAGAGCACATGAGCCCGTTATGGGGGCTTAATAATGATAATTCTTTCTTTAAACCTACGAGGGGTGGGGGGTGCCCCAAAACTGTTAACCCTAAAAAGGTTAATACAATATGTTAGCCCCGACATTATATTCTTTCAGGAAACAATGGTGGACAGTGAAAAAGTAAAAGAATTATTCTTGAAGTGTTGCCCCAACTCAGATTGTGTTGTAGTTGATTCATTTGTACTTTCTTGGGGGTTGATTTTGGGTCGGAACCCGATGATTTCCGACTTCCAATAATTTCAAATTTATTCCTGGAAGGTAGACTAAAGGACATTTCTATCTCAGTTAAACTTTTGAATTGTTATGGTCCTTATAAAGACATGACTACTTTCTGGAAGCCTCTAGAGGACATCAATTTTTTAAGGGAAGATGGCATAATTATTGGTGGTGATCTCAATTTTACTTTATCTTCTAGGGAGTTTTGGGGAGATCGTGCTAGAGTAGATATGTTGGCAGACTTATTTTTGTCTATGTTTAATTCAACAGGCTTAGAGGACATCATTCCGGGAACAATCACTCCAACTTGGAGAAATGGTCGATTAGGTTATGATGGTATCTCAAATAGGTTAGACAGGTTTCTTATGAGTGAATCATTGTTGGGGAGTTTGGTCAGATGCAAGTCATGGGTCCCTAATACTTTTCTTACAGATCTTAATCATGTATGTTTACAATTTGATGGACTTAAGGACATATCCCTTTAAATTTAATCACGCGTGGTTGTTGGAACCTGATTTCTTTATGTTGGTTCGTTCAAATTGGAATATTATGGAGTCATGGAAGGACCCTTTAGCTATGAATTTGATTGTGGCCAAACTTAAAAAGTTAAAATAAGCAGTGGTTTCATGGAAAAAAGAGAAAAGAAATAAGGTCCAAGATGAACTCTATGATCTTGAGCAAAAACTAGAGGAAGTCTTCCTAAAGTGTCTTTCACAAATCTACTCTCTTGAAGATAGGAAGGTTGAGATTCTCAAAATTAAAGAAGAATTTTGGCGCTTTAAGAGCAGAGCTGTCTAGTTAAAAAGTGGAGACAAAAGCATGAAATTTTTCAACAAATATGTAGAACATCGAAGAAAAATTAACACTATTTGGGATATAGAGGATCTGGAAGAAAACCCATGGTCTTCACAGGATGAGATTGGGAAAGTAGTGTGTAATTATTTTAAGCATCTCTATAGAGCAAAGGAAAAGGAAGATGCCCTTACATAAATTCAAGTGATAAAAGACGCTCCAAGATTTTTCTTGGTTGAAGAAAGCAATGCTTTGGGGAGGAAGGTTACCCTTCAGGAGGTTGAAAACATTGTTGAGATAATTCCAAAGGATAAAATTCTTGGCCTAGATGGATGGATACAAGATTTGTTACAACATATTTTTGATATTTTGGGGGAAGATTTGTTGGTTGCAGTGGAGGAATCAAGGAGTACTGGAAGGGTATGTGGCTCTTTGAATGCTACCTTTGTATCACTTATTCTGAAAGAATTGAAACATGTATCCTTCAATGACTATAGGCCTATTGCATTATGTAACTTTGTTTACAAAGATATCTCTAAAATAATTGCTTCCAGGTTAAAAGATAAATTAGCCTCATGTATTTCAGAGGAACAATTTGGTTTTTTGAAAGACATGTTAATTTTTTTATGTTGTAGGTATTTCCCAGGAGTGTATGCATTCAACAAAGTATAAAAAGATGAAAACACTAATATTGAAGTTGGATTTAAAGAAAGCTTATGACAGAGTCAGCTAAAATTTTCTCAGGATGATATTGATCCAAATTGGTCTAAAATTGGAGGTGGCACAATGAATCGTGGGTTGTGTTACAAGTGCTAATTTTTTTTATCTATGTTCTGCCAAGATTTTGGGATGGAGGTAAACAGTCATAAAACTTGCTTTCTTTATAGCAATCTGGAAGCTGAAAAGTTGACAACGATTGAAGGAATTTTTGGAATTTTTGTAGTTTCACTTGATTGTTGAATGAAGTACTTAGGGTTCCATATGAAACCAAATGACTATAGGGTTTCTGACTGGAATTGGCTTTTACAAAAGTTTGAGAAAATATTAGGTCATTGAACTTTTCGGTGGCTCTCACTAGGTGGAAGACTAGTTTTAATTGAGTCTTATTTACAAAACTTACTGATTTATCGGTTCACCTTAGCTAAGGTTACTGTTAAAATTATGACAAATATTCACCATATCTTCTCAAATTTCCTTTGGAAATGAGCTAGAAAATACTTGGGGTTTCATCTTGTCAACTGGGATTTGAGCAACAAACTAAAATCTTTTGGTGGTTGGGGTATTCGGAATATACGTTGGTTTGCTCAGGCACTTGCTATAAAATCCCTTTGGAGGGCTCTATTCGGCTCTGGCTTGTGGAGTAAAGTTATTTCAAAGAAATACCTTAAGGGTTTGGACGTGATTTTCTGGATGCGCTTAGAGAGGTACAATTTCCCTATAGCTTCAAATTTCTGGAGATATTTTATCGATTCTTTCCCCCTGTTAAAAAATTGGCTTGCTTGGTCTGTTGGAAATGGAACATGAGTTCTAGTTGGGGAGGATCCATTTGTAGGAAGTGGATTTTCCTTCAAACTTTCGTCAGCCCTCATTCTTCATTTAAATTCTCTGAAGTTTTTTTCACTTGCACATGTTGATCATTCTTCTCTGTTAAATATATTGAGATCCTAGGACTGGTTGGTTTTTGTTGATCTCTATCTAGATGGTGACATGGCTCAGGAATGGAACTTTTACTTGTTGATGTTGAGAAGTAGTGGAATCACTCTTAGTTATGAAGAAGATTAGATTGCTTGGACTTGGAATTGTTATCCCCATTTTGTGCATAACTAAGGAGATTATGTCTCAAGGCCCTCATGTTGCAGATATGGAGTGTTGAGAGACTACATGACTAGCAATATCCTTTTGCACAGATGGAGACCTTTCTCACCACCACAGAGGTCATAGATTTTAAGATGGCATTCACCATAATAGCTGGCTTCCGAAAGGAAATGGGCCTTGATCCATGAGGTACAAGTCAATATTATGGTGAGCATCATTTCAATATTTGAGGCATTTAAGTATGTTGTATCTTAGATTGCCTTAGATTTTAGGATATATGCTTGGACATTATGCCTTTTGCCTTGCTTCACCTCGGTGGTTGGCATTGTGCCCTAGTAAGTGGTCTTACTTGGGGATGGGTTTTCTACTAGTAACTCCCTTGAAGATCCATAATACCATTCTCGACCATACTTACCACTTTCCATTGTTATTTCCCCCATTTCTTTATCTCTTGGGATTTTAGGGTGTATTGACCCAAGAAGGGGTTGTCCCTCATTCTATGGGAAAAAAGGCCTGAAGGCCCAGAGGGATTGATTTTGGGTAAAAGATAAAATCCTATGTATGAACCTTCTAGATTCTTCGCCCAGGGATCACCCAAGAAAGCGATGAAATGCTTATCTTTGAGAAAAAGAGGGACCCACAAGAAATATTATTAAAAATGCTTAAAAAAGGTTAGTTGGAGGATAGGAGGTCTCATCACAAGCCAACCTATCATGTCCATGAATATCTAGTGGTATGACATTACCATCATGTTGGTTTCTTACTCTTATATTGGTCTTTGTCTTTTCCCCTTAGGATTCTTTATGGGTTATTCAGATCCTACCTTACTATCGTAGATTGACCCTGGTTCAGATTTGATCAGATCCTAACAAAATCCCTTTAAAACTATCGGCCCCTCTGGTAGACCAGAAGGCAACACAGCACACAAAGTTTACTACGCAGTCTCACCCGAGATAGCTCTATGGGTGGCTGCAATACTCAGGTGTTTGCAACCTAGGAATGAGTGCAGATTCATGGTTGTAATCTGTAATCTTGATTCATTCAATCTAACAGTTGATTATAACAATCATTATATTCATGCATGTGGAATACTTGATCTAACTAGTTAACTCATTCATCTAGCATTCATCATTTAACAACAATAAGGACGCATACAATCATTCACATAACATAGGTGCTACGTCCACAAAGATCTGGCTCTTAAGATTTTATTATGGTGCGGTAATATATCACGCCACACATGTTTTACAATCTTAGGTCTTACTCTCTTCCACAGGCCCCTCGATCCCTGTGAGGCTGACTAGATCGCACCAGGATCCTCAGCCTATGATCTAACCCTCGGGATTGAGTCGCTCCCTGTCTCACCAGCTTAATGACTCGTATAGTTCTTACAACTTCCTCCTCCTCGGTCGGCCCCCCCTCTCGTCTGATCGGTCCTTATCTCCCCTAAGTACTACCTATCTATATTTTTGGCTCACCAACCATTACAATACATTACAAAAACCCTAAACCTAGTGTCATTAGGTATTCCTTGCATGCACGCCTCGCCTGCTTCCCTTACACGTGTTTCTTTTCCTTACAACCGTCCTTTCCTCCTTGCATGCTTCTCTTCCCAAAATAACATTTTATCCTGACTAGGCCTACTTCCAACACATCATCTGGTCACCAAGCCAGTGTAATGGATCTCAGTTGCATGGATGAGACAAAGGGGGTCTCATCACGAGCCAACCTTCTCATTTCCACTAGGTATTTGTGGGTGACACTGTCATCATCTGGGCACCACGCCAGGGCAGTGGCCTTCAACTTTTCCTTAAATTTATGAAAGAAAAAAAAGAATGGAAAAATAATGGGCTTGGAAAAAGTGCATTGCAAACGAAGGTACCACACACCCTCTACAAAGGCACCCATGAATGAGACACTACGACCTCTTGTATGTCGTGAGCCCTATGCCCATTGAGTCTTTACCCTAACCACTTCACCCACTTTACATGGTTTATAGAGGGATATCTTGGAAACTCTCCTTGACCTAGGGAAAGATCTACCCAATAGTACACCTCATCAACCC
>ML791150.1:93947-105182 GCA_009831015.1 Picea engelmannii
CGGGGGGGTACCTGGAGAGTACATAAATGTTGCAGGAATTTTGCCAATATGGAAATCTTAATTGAATGATACATGGGATCTGGAGAATCTAGTTTCACTAATTTGAGATAATTACCAACGAACGATAAAATCCATGCAGAGTTCATTTTGCAATCTAAAACTGGTTATGAGCCCACACATCTTAGGGGTCTCAAAGATTTTCTCTTTTCTTGAGTATGGTTAGGAGGAAATGGGTTGGCACCATGAAAGTTGGCAATGGAAAGGGAATTTAGAGTTGATGGATGGAGCACCACGAAAAATCAAGAAGACTACACATAGAAGACTTGTGCGGGACAATAATTATTCTTGAAATATGCTGGTACTTCCCTTGGAAGGTATAAATCTTGTCAATTTCTTATTTGGTTAATTGGAGTTCTTGTTTATTGATTTCATGAAAATCTGAGTTTAATATTTTGTTGAGTTCTTTGGATGTCTTGTATGCATGTATTGGAATGGTGTCAAAGCTGGAGAAACACAAATTAGGTAAAATCCATCTTTCAATTGAAGCTTGTATTCAGTGTATGATGGAAGATTTATGATATGGATGGGTAAATTCTATGTTTACTCAAATATTCTTTATATATTCTCATCCACGACAATTTTAATCTAGAATCTTGTTGTTTAACCCGGTGGGTAAAACAAGTTTCCCTTAAATCAATTCTCAGTTTCAATGGGATGAATATCTGATCTCTCCTCTAACTATAAATAAAATTGTAGGATAGATTATAAACTCTAACTCCACATAGAAAAATTACAGGACACATTAATATCCTAAAGTGCAGAGCAACTTTCTAATACTATTTTCTTTAGGTGTTTCTCAGATTTTCCCTTTAAAAGGGAAAAGGGTTAGGGCATGGTAAACTAGTTCATTGAATAAGATGATAGATGCATTCTTTTGTCTAATTTGACTACTGCCATTTGTCTCTGATTTTTGTTTATGTTACGATGGTTCTCATTTCATCTCATGTTTGTGATTAACAATTGGTTATGGCACGAGTCAAAGTAATTTCAGAGAACATGGAGAGCATCCAACTAGGACATGAAGTAATCACTCATCCTGAGATGTAGTTACCCATTTCTCTATTCACCGGTCCTCTTTGGGCCTGGATTTGTTTGATACGATATATGAACAAGGTCAAGTTGCTAGAATCTTCAATTAATTTCAACATAAATGGTTTCTTCTATGAATAATGGTCTATATTAGATACAATAATAATGATGGCCATGGAATCGATTCATATTTAGGTAAACAAGTACATTAAAGGTATTTTTTTAATTATTGTTTAAAAATGACTAATTTTGTTGTTTAAATTAGTGATTTTTAGTTATGTCACTTAAAATTGTTAAAATTTGGTAGTATTTAACTTTAAAAAACTATCATGACTAACTTTTGGGTCACGTAGTCACTAATTACCCTTTTGTTGTTGGGACAATGATTAACCACATAAGAGATTGGATCTGATATCAAAGGTTGTGTCTAAATACACTGTAGCACTGAAGCACAAGCATGCTCCATGAGAGTGAAAATAAATCTCTCGATGATGCGATAGACCGATCACAAGGATCATCTCTAAATAGATTTTGGTCATGGAACAAACTAACAATCTCTCGTGGAGTTGGTTGCACATGTCCTTAAAACGCGAATCTGGGATCCTAAGTGGACATGGTCAACCATTAGTTTAGTTGGTTGTCGACCCACTCAATCGACAAGGTGAGGTTTACAATAGAACTACATGTTCTAACCTGCCCCCGTAAACTTATCTTGGAGGAAAAAAAATTCATCAACTTTTCCCTCCTGAATTTGTTTAGACTGTAAAAGATGATCACAAGATGGTACAACAACACTCCTGAGGAAGTCTGATCACCATCAACACAGATCAAGGCAAAATGATAGTCATCCATTACAAAATATGATGTCTAAACATGGTACTTGCCTGTTAGTCGACTAGACAACAAGACACCAACCAGTCGATCAATTGACTAGACAAGAACACACCGATATAATCAGTCAATGTCAATCCAATAGTCTCTATATCCAAAAACTCTCTGTATCAAGTATAATAAGCATAAGTACAACTCCGAAAAACACAGTCGAACATGGTTCGGTCCGTCTCAACAAATCCAAGCACATCAATTGGGTTTACACATTAACAAATTCAATTACTCCTCCATTTAAAAATAGCTAAGGGATCAAGGTATGAATAACAAATCTTCTTCAAAATAGCAATCGACAGACAATAACTAGTCGACAAATATGAAATTTAAAACTTCCAGTCGATTATCGCCTATGGAAAGTCTCAATTGACCAATATCGCATTTAAACATCAATTGATTGTCAAGTCAGTTCAAACCTCGATTGACCACTGCAAATCAATCAATATTGAAGAGGAGCATTGCATCATTGTACAAAATAAATCCTTAATAAATAAAATTGTGACCAAAATAAATCCTAGGAGTATCAAAGTTTAGTTGTCTATGCGACTTAGAGCCACGCAGGGCCCAAATATGACAAGAGTTCATCAGTACAAAAAAAATACTATAAAAAGCCAGAACCTAAGAGCGGAAGAAAAGTTACGATCCTAGAGGAGTCCCATTCTCTGTGTCTTGCAAGTGTGCATTTGAATCCATAACTCTTGTCATTGGTGCATCAACCCCTTTTGCATGCTCTAGGACTGTAAAATGAAGGGTTGGGTCTAGTCTAGACCCATGATTGAGCATAGTGGTTAGCAAGGCCTCCAACCGCTCCCCCTGAATGGAAAATGTTGTAGCTGCTACTAGACTCAACCCAACATTGGCATAGCCAATCACTTAGCTTTATGTAATTTCATTTGAGTTCTATCATACATAACCACATCACACTCCTCCCTCTTTTCTGGCACATAAGGCAATAAGTAGATTAAAAAAACAGTTTACAAAGGGGAGTATTTTGCCTTGTCCATGCAATAAACCAAACACATTGATGAAACAATGAATTCTTTGACTTCCAATTAATGGTTATTCCTCCTCCTCGCATCTCCCCTTGCCCTTCCCTCTCACTGATCTCAAAGGAATCGATGGTCTGATATGCGTTAAGGAAGAGAGATGTATTAGCTCAGGTCAAATGCCTAGGTTTGTCAAGAGGATTGGGGGGGTGACATGATGGAGAAAAGGAAATCTAAGCGGAGAGGTCATTAGTCACATTTATCCAAGGCACAAGACATTGCAAGGAATGAAGTGGCATCATGGAAACAACATCAAATTGATAGGGCACTTAGAGAACCAAAATCCCTCCCGGAGGTTTCCAAATGAAGTTTTTATCCTTCAACTACAGGGGTCTGGCGAGCCCGTCTAAAAATTCGTCGCTTAAACGATTACTTGAGGTGACCTCTCCGGATTTTGTTCTTTTACAAGAAACATTGGCTACAGGGCCAAAAGTCAAATTGTTGTTGGAATCGATGTTTAGGGGTTGGTCTTTCGAAACCAAGGATGATTTTAGGGGCTAAATTTCACTCATGGGCTAATTTTTCATGGTTTTTCCCAAAACAAGATTCGTTATTCTAAAAATGATTCGCCCAAATTTTATAGGATAAATTTATTTTACCTTAAAAATCGCCAAAATTTTATACAAACTATATAAAATCTTTAGAAATTTGAATATTTTTTAAAAAATATCGCCAAACATTTATAGTTGGCATATGAAGAATTAGTAATATTCGCCAATGTTTCTACATTTTAAAATAAATTTCCATCCTTAAAATCATCCCTGTTCGAAACGATTGATGCATATGGGATGTATGTGGGTCTTTCCATGGGGTGGAAGCAAAGTTCTGTAAAATATACAAATTCTTGGAGTCTCGCTGGCGGTCTTGATGTAGAATGATTTTATGAAGAACTTGGGAGGAATATTACGTTATTGAACTTATATGGTCCTTACAGTAATATGCGTACATATTGGACCTCCTTGACGAATAAATCATTTATGGATAGGACTGATTTAATTATAGGTGGAGACCTCAATCTATCTCTGGGAGCGGAAGAAATTTGGGGACCAAATGTGCAAGTGGAATCCTTATCACATTTATTTATCCATATGTTTTCTCAGAAGGGGCTCATTGATATTGAATCGGTAAAATTGCACCCAACATGGTGTAAACAACGAGTGGGGGCTCAGAGGATATCCAAGAGATTGGATAGGTTTCTACATACAGATGATCTTTTGAACAATATGGACCTTATGAGGTAGAGGGTAGACTCTAGTGGAGAGTCAGATCATCATCTTATTATGCTCGAATTGCGTGGACAAGGGAAAAAGTCATCTTGTTCGTTTAAGTTCAACCATGAATGGTTGAAAGAGGAATACCTACAAAATCTTGTTAGAAGCATGTGGTCTTCATTTAATCCAAATATTCATCACATAACAATAATGTATTTCTGGGAGGACCTAAAGAGAATCAAGCAGGACATCATCGATTGGGCCCATGAGAAGAATTTAAGGGAGGAAAGGGAGATCAAGGATATTGAGGCTTATATTGCATCAATACAGGCTTCAGAGGATGGTGGCTTCCTCACTGACGATTCGAAGATAGCCTTGGTCTCCCTAGAAAAATGGAAGAATTCTTTTGTTGATGAAAGAGAATATGCATGGCACCTTAAGAGCAGGGCCATTTGGCTGAAGTGTGGAGACAAAAATACAAAATTTTTTCATGCATATGCGCACTGGCGAAAGTCGTTCAATACTATTTGGGGTTTGCAGTACAATGAAGGGAATTATCTTCAGACTTTTGAGGATCTTGCCAGACATGGAACATAACATTTTGAGTCTCTCTTTAAAGCCCAAAGGCAATCCTCAATAGATGAAATAATCTAGGTGGTACAACTCTTCCCTATCTTTGTCAATGAAGAGGACAACTAGATGCTTATGGAGGCGGTAACTGAAAAAGAACTTGAGGAGGTTTTATACATATTTCATAAGGATAAGAGCCTCGACCGAGACGCTTGGCCGATTGAATTTTACTTGAGTTTCTATGATTTACTGGGCCATGATTTACTTAGAGTGGTGGAGGAATCTCGTGTCCAGGGACAAATCCACACTTCTCTCAACTCTATGCTCATTACTCTCATTCTGAAATCTAATAATCTGGCCTCGTTTGATGAATTCATACTGATCTCTCTTTATAACTGTATTTATAAGATTATTGCGAAGATTATAGCCCGAAGAATTAAGGATATTTTATCGTGATCAAGCTCAAATTAATAGTTTGGCTTTCTTACGAAGAGGCAGATCCATGAGGCTATTGGGGTGGCACAGGAAGGTTTACACAATATTAAGACGAAAAATCTGAAAGGAGTAGTCATAAAAAATGACCTATCTAAGGCATACGACTGTGAAAACTAGCTATACATACATCTTTTTCTCACACTCACGGGATTCAATGCGGCTTTTAGCAGGTGGGCGATGAGCTACATCTCGACGATATCCTTTGCGGTTATAATTAACAGAGTCGTGTCTCCTTTTTCCATGTGGAACACGAATTGCGCCAAGGATGCCTGCTTTCCCCGTTGCTTTTACTGTTGGTGGTAGAAGGACTAATTCAATGTATCAACACGGCTAAGCGGACCGATGGATACAAAGGAATTCCTATCTCTCAAGTATTGATGATATCTCACCTTCTTTTTGTTGATGATATTTTAATCTCTTGCGATGGATTCAAAAGTTATCTGGATAAGTTGAGCGAAGGTCTGGATGTCTTTAAGTGAGCATCTGGTATGGTGATTAACGATAAAAAATATACCATATCTATTTGCAATATGGAAGAAGAGGAGTGTTGATCTACTTTTTTTTTTTTTTTCTTTCCAACAAATGGTCTTCGAAGATGGAATAAAATATTTGGGTTTTTATCTGAATCCAAATAGTTACAGGAAAGTTGATTGGATGTGGCTTGTTGCCAAGTTTGAAAAGAGACTAAAATATTGGAGCCACAATTGGTTGTCAAGGGCAGGCAGACTCATTCTAGTTAAATCTATTCTTGAGGCCAAACTTGTTTATTGGATGTCTTTAGCTTGGATTCCAAAAGGAATATTGAAGCGTATGTGGAAACTGTGTTTTTCCTATCTTAGGAATGGACACAATGATCACCACATCACTCCATGGGTTAGATGGGATCAAATTTCTATCCCCAAACCTCTTGGGGGGTGGGGATTAAAAAACAATTTCCACTTTAAAAAATCTTTGGTGGCAAAGGGAGTTTGGCACTTGATCAATTCACAAAGCCTTTGGATAGAGGTCATTCTTCAGAAACATATTTCTCCGAGGTCTCTTTGGGATTGGGTGTGCAACCTGAATCGATGTCAACAAGGGATCTCTATTATTTGGAAGGTGTGCTTACAAGATTTTGATCTGGTGGGAAGAGGCCTTGTCTGGCATGTAGGGAATGGTCATAGCTTGCATCTTGGTTGTGACCCCTAGCCGGGGAGTGATGGATCACACATCTTGCTGGAGGATATGGTGGATATAATACATGATCATGGACTATATTATCTACATCAAATTGTTGATCCCAGATCCACGAATATTTGGCATCAAGGTTGGATGGACAATCATCGTTTAGGATTTCTACCTAATATAGCGGTGGTTTGGGATGCATACGTCTTGGCATTATCCTATGCTCATATTAGGCTATCAGATCGCAAGGATGAAATCATCTGGGATCATGATGTGTCAAGAGTGTATACTCCAAAAGGGGGATACATTCAAATTGTGGCCGAGGTTTTCAATAGAGAAGAGAGATGGTGGTGTCACAGAATATGGAAATTAAAGTGTCCATTAAAAGCCTGGCTTCTATTATGGAGCATTCTTGAAGGTAAAATCCCTACATGGGACGTACTACAAAAATGATAATTTTTAGGACCGCGTTGGTTCTCACTTTGCAAGATGGATGAGGAATCATGCAAGCATCTTTTCATCAATTGCAGTTTTTCCAGGAGGGTATGGGTTGAAGCTAAAAACATGGTTGGTACACACTTGTGATGGCAGGGTGGCTCTTTTGACATTGGATACCTAGCCAATGTGAAGAGATACTGACTCATTGATCCATCTACGAACCGACTCATCATTGAGCGCAATGTCCAATTTGAGGAAAGTATCTTTCATGTCATTCAGGAGGTGACGTACCTATGCCTCCTTTCATGACATACAAACTCATTGATCCCACTAGAACCTTTCATGTCATTCAGGAGGTGACGTACCTACGCCTCCTTCTTGCATGAGATCCATGGGCCACTTGTCCTCCTTACCCATCTCTAATGTCATATTAGTTACCTGAGATGTCGTCATCCCTTCAAGTGTTCCCCCTAGATTATAAAATCCACCTGGTTGCACCTCTCCACCTAGTTGTGCAACCCATCTGGCAGTGGGTCCCCCTACCACTAGAGTTGGTGATGCTCCTACATATTGAAACCTAGGTTTTCCATGCAATCTGCCATAGAATTGGAATTCCTTCGAACCATATTGGGGATGATGGCTACCAAAGACTATGCAATTCGACCGACCTTTGATAAAACATGAATCGATATCTACTGACTCGAGAGCTGATCAAGAAGAACCCCATTCAAGATTTTCCTCAGAGTCGAGAGAAGAACCTGGGAGTCACCTTCCACCACCAGATCCCGAAACCCATATGTCTACACAATCCCTAATCCACGAAGAAGACCTTCTAATTCCGTCGCATTTTTGTAGTGTTTTATAGGTTAGATGTGTACACTAGAATCACTTATCCCTTATGATCTCAGAAGACCCCTACTTCCCCTGTAACACCTAGGTTATCCTTAAACGTGCCATCAAAATTCAGTTTGATGAACCCCTCCTAAGGGGGAGCCCATTGCTCTCTAATGTGTGCCCGAATCTGTCTTGGGAACACATATGAACCAAGCTAGATATCCCACCACTTTCAAGGATGCAAGACAATAAATCCAAAACCATGAATTATATAAGCATAACCATAACATCTTTATTATATTGGGGCTGTCAAAATAAGTGTACATATAACATAAACAAATATCATGTGACATACCCGATTTTAATCCCCATGAATTATAATGTAATTATATAAATGTGAACTAGGATGGTGAGTTGATGTATTGGGGAAAACAACCCATAGAGATTTAATGTGGCTGGGGGATGAATTGTATATTATGTGCATTAATTTATTAACAAAAGTAGTAATCTTTGGTTGCAATACAAAAGAGATGAAAAACAATGGGGGGATATGATTCCACAAGAGAGAGGGGTCCAAGGGGGAATTATTCATGGTTATTAATCCAACCCACATTCCTGAAATTATTCTCATTGTGTAAACCTTCTATTTCGTTATTGAGTGTTCCCAAAGTCAATCATTTAACTCATGTAAGAGGGTGGGAGTGAGTGGTCACATCCCATAGTTATTGGAGAGAATGGGTTGGAGAACAATCACACTACTACATATGGGGTCAAAAATCAACAAAAACTTTCAACGATAAGGATAAATTGAATCGTATTGTCGAAAATTATTCAAATTTTAACCCTCTTTTATTGGGTGCCCCGATAACGTCGGAATTTCGATGAACCTATACCTTCGTCGAACGTTCGACCAACATAGAGGATTGTTCATCGATCGATCGATGATAATAGTATTTTTCGATCTATAAACGCACATAGGGGATGCCAACTGACCATTTGAAAACACTTTAATGGTCATTGACTTCACTGACTTGGTCAAATTTGACAAAGTCAACATTCATCGGAAGATCTACAAAGGTTAGTGTTTTCGACAATTTTGTTGTAGGCGTGACGTTTATAAAAGGTTATTATGGTCATTGTTCGTTGCATGATTTATTAGTCTTTTTGCTATGTGTAACTTGCCTCAAATCCAATTCTTGATTTGCATATAAGCTCTAATTTTGTGAAGGTTACAAATTTTTAATATTACTTTCTCTTTTTTAAATACCGAGATTGGATCTGTAATCCTTACACCCTCTTTCATTTGGGGATACAAATTTTTCCCTGGGAAATTGTTAAGCCCTAATATTGGCTCATTACCCCTTAATTGAGGCATATTACATTAGTAATGTTATTTTATTTATGTCAGCTTTATTCCATTAGTTGTAATTATACTTCCTAGTCTCCTATATATACCAATGAGACATTGTCATTTGGAATCATATGGTACTTGAACATTTATGTGGGGTAAAATAAGGTTGCCCCCTCGAAGAGGCTTATTATTTGAAATTATCTCTTTTTCAAGGCGTTGAGTACTTATTATGAGGTTTTTCTATCCTATATTGATATTTGGTTCATAACATATGGTATCGGAGCTCAAGGTCTTGGGGTTTCGCTGCTACATCTAAGACACAATGGCATTTTCGCTATAACTTTTTTTCTACAACGATTCAGAAGGAACGACTTGGTGGACATTTGGTAGACGAATCAAGGTACGTTGGGTTAAAATGTCATCTCCCGAGGTCTTATACTTTCAGAGATACAACCTTTATAAGATAAAGTTCTGGAATCATCCTGAATTGAGTCATTGCTGAATTTTTGCTATAATTTTTTTTCTGTAACGTTTCAGACCCTGAAATTTGGAGGATATTCACATAAATTAGTAAGGTATATGTGGTAGCAATTTTAGCTTCTAGGTCATCTTAAATTTGTATATACACCTTGTGGAAGATAGGGTATCTGATTAGTCCTATTGACTAGTCTCAAGCAGGTGTTCCAGGTAAAACAATCATAACTTCTTCCGAGAGTATCCAAATTGAGTGAGACCCATTGCATTGGATAGTGGACAACCCGTAGTAGTTCTGGTACGAGTTTCAGAATTTTATATCAATTATTTTATGTGGGGCATGCTATTCAAGTGAGATCTCCTCCTGGAAAGGACAAAAATCAACAAGTTGTGGGGAAGTTACCGTAAATTCCACTTGGTACATCCAATTTTTATCAGATCTGTGGCATTGAAGAGAAGAAATATCAGAGACCTATAAAAAATAAAATTTCATACTGAGAAGGGCCGAAATTTTGGAGATACAATAAAAGGAAGATTGTCTAGCAGAACCACCTCAAAATCAAGGTTTAAAGTGATACTTGGCGAACATGCCACCAAAAAAGGGAACTTATACACCAAATAAGCCTCCAGACAATCCTACTTGGACTCTTGATGAAGGTGAAGAAATGTGTAGGGACATAAATGATTTACAAAAGAAGACACTAACAAAATATGAACTATAAGAGATGATGGATTCAACAAAAGCTAAGTTTGAGGCAATAAATACTAAGATGGATGCTTTAAAAGGCAAGATCATAGAAGGATTGAAAAGTTTTCTAATAGAGAGGACACCTGAAAGTGAAAATGTATCCCATGAAATTCATGATGAGGGCACAAGGAAGGTAAATCAAGAATGGAGAAACTCCAACTTTGGGTTGAAGACCAACCACGTTCCTAAGATCGATATGCGGAAGTTTGATGACAAAGACCCAATCACATGGATACTTCAGATGGAACAATTCGTTGATCAACATCATGTGCCACATACACAAAAAGTGTGAATTGTTTCTTTATATTTAGAACCCAATCAATTTGTATGGTATCGATGGCTTTGTTCTTGCAAATCACTCATCACTTGTACAATTTTCACGGAAGAAATGATAGCACACTATGAGGATACAAGGAGCAATACCTTCTTTATCCAATTGATAAATCTCAAGCAAAAGGGTTAAGTTACTGAGCATATTGAGAACTTCCAAAGATTGAATATAAAGGTAACAAATATTCCAGATGAGCACTTGATTGATGTATTCATAGGAACTTTAAAGGATAACATTCAACATGAGGTTCGCCTTTGGGAACCCAAATAATTGGAGAATGCATTTAGGGTGGAAAGAAATGTTGAAAGTAAAAATATGGCTATGGCTACTAGAAGGAGAAATCCTAACATCTATAGAGAGAATACTGCTCCTTATTCTAAAACACCTCAACCTACAAGGTTGACACCTCAACAATTGGAGGAAAGAAAAACAAAAGGTTTATGCTTTAATTGTGAGAACAAGTACAGTAAGGGACATAAGTGTGGTGAGAAAAAATTATTCTACATAGATTGTGAAGAGGAAGAAGAAGAAGAACAAGAACCATCTCAAGATGAAAACGTAGAAGCAATTTCGTCTGAAGAGTTGACTCCCACGATATC
>ML791150.1:107033-144454 GCA_009831015.1 Picea engelmannii
ATGGTGATTGTTGATAGACTGACCAAGTACACACACTTTTGTGCACTCTCTCATCCCTTCAAAGCTAGTACAGTTGCCACCGCATTCATGGAGACAGTTCAAAAGCTACATGGCAACCCAAAGATTATTGTAAGTGAAAGAGATCCCATCTTCACTAGACATTTTTGGACAAAATTATTTTTTTGTTTGGGTACTCAATTGGCTCATAGCTCATCCTATCATCCTCAATCTGATGGACAAACTGAGATAGTGAACAAATGCCTGGAAGGCTACCTTCGTTGCTTTGTCTCTGATAAACAAATACAATGGTTCAAATGGTTACCCTTGGCAGAATGGTGGTATAACACTTATTTTCATACTGCAACAAAAATGACACCATTTATGGCACTTTATGGATACCACCCTCCTTCCATCACTTCTTCTCTAAAAGAAAAATCTAAGGTTTAAACAATGGCAGATCACATCAAGCATCAACAACAAGTTCTCCAAATCTTAAAGGACGAACTGACCATGGCACATAATCACATGAAACAACAAGCAGATCAACATCGTAGTGAAAGAAGTTTTGAAGTAGGGGATTGGGTGTTTTTAAGACTACAACCATACAAACAAATGTCCCTCAAACAAGCCAAGAAGGATAATAAATTATCACCAAAGTACTATGGCCTTTATAAGGTGTTGCAATAGATTGGTACTATGGCATACAAATTGGAGTTGCATGCATCTTCACGAGTACACCCAGTTTTCCATGTTTCGTGCTTAAAGAAGGTTATAGGTGACAAGATCCTAGTTCAAACTATATTGCCAGAACTTGACTAGGAAGGAAAATCATATTGGAGCCAGAATCCATCTCTGACACAAGAATTCACCAACTGAGGAATAGATCCATTTTAGAGTATCTCATTAAATGGAGGAAACTACCGGCTGAAGATTCCACTTGGGAAGATGAGTCTTTTATACAGAAACATCCAGAGTTACTCAAGTGTTTCGGACAACACTTGTCTCAAGGGAAGGGGCATGTTAAGCCCTAATATTGGCTCATTACCCCTTAATTGAGGCATATTATCTTAATAATGTTATTTTATTTATGTCGGCTTTATTCCATTAGTTGTAATTATACCTCCTAGTCTCCTATATATACCAAGGAGACATTGTCATTTGGAATCATCTGGTACTTGAACATTTATGTGGGGTAAAAGGAGGCTTCCCCCTCGAAGAGGCTTATTATCTGGAATTATCTCTTTTTCAAGGCATTGAGTACTTATTTTGAGGTTTTTCTATGCTATATTGATATTTGGTTCTTAACAGAAATATATAAGTATGAACATGTCTACTCAATTGCGTTTAATTATTATACAATTTGTCTTGGTATAGTACTCTTTTATTGTTTGATTCTATTACTTGCTTATAGTGAAGATTTGGAACTTATGTGATAAAAATGTATGGTTTTAATTTTTTGATTACTCTTATAAACATTTAATAAATCTATGGAAAAAATTGATATTTGTATCATAATTAGAGTATATAATTCATATATTAATGTACTTATATTGCTTCAATGGATTTTGTTGTAATTAATATAGGAAATCCCAATGCCAACACCTAAAGAGAGTGAAAGGACAATTTCTAGGTTAAGGGTTGCATGGGAGGCATTGGTCGGTACTGATGGGAAATGTTATTTCCCTTGCTATGAATGTAGGGGCTTGAAAAGAAAAAGAGTTGTAAGGAAAATAGTTGAAAAACATTGTTTTACATATGAGAATTGTGAAGGGGGGAATACATTTCATCCCATGGTAAGCTATTCATTATATATGTCTTTGTGTTGATTCCATTTATAAAAAAATTATGTTTTAATTTGTGTTATATACACTAATGTTATTGATTGTTTGTAATTCTAAAGAAAAATCCTCCTAGGTGTTTGTCTCCGGATAAATATATGCCAAGTACTAGTAGAAATACTATTGTACAAGATAAGGAAGACGATATGAATATTTAAGATCACGTCAATGCTATGGAAGAATATGACACCAATAATATTGTTGAGCCGGATGATGGGACAAATAGTTTTATCCAAGACATCTTTCCTCCTATCGATGAGGAAAAAAATGATGATATTTATGATGTACCTCTTCTTGAGAAGGCAAAACAACCCCTTTATGAAGTCTCAAGAACAAATATTCTCTCTATTATAATGTTGTTGGTGAACTTGAAGGTATTGAATGGTTTGTCAAACATTTGTCTCACACAGATCCTAAGGTATGTAATATAATTCATCACATATTATACATAAAGGTCGACTTTATTTTTCACTATTTTTAGTGTCAATTAATGTGTAATTTAAGGATGCAATATTTTTTATTACTATTATTTACATTAACTAGTTTTTTTTGTGATGTAGATTGTTAGGTGAATTTTTCTTACCACCGTCAATTAATTTACCTCGCACATATTGAGAGATGTGTGCCATTATGAAATATATTGGAATGGAGTAGCAGGCTATTGATGCATGTATGAATGATCATATTATATATTATGGACAATACACATCAGAAACAAAATTCCCGCAATGTCAAATAAGTAGATATTGAACCGATCAAGTAACAAAAAATGTGTCTCACAAGGTTCTTTGTCATATTACGATAATTCCATGTCTGCAATGATTGTTTATATGCCAAATCATTGCACATATTATGGATTACCATGCACGTCACAAAAGTGAATATGGTGTTCTTTGAATTCCTATAGATTGTTCTGGATTTAGGAACATCGAAGAAAAATGGCCATTTTTTAAAGAAGAGATTCGTAATGTTAGGATTTCATTAACAGCTGATGGTGTCAAACCATTTGGTGAGCTCGAGTATATTTACACAATGTGGCCTATTTTTTTTATAAGCAATAACCTTCCTTCTTAGATGTCAATAAAGAGGGAGAACACAATGTTGGCAATGATTGTTCCAAGTATTTGTTTACAAAATTGTTCTGAACGTTGTATTTCATTTTTGTTATTCATTGCATAATTACTTACACACACACACACACACACCCACACACACACACACACACACACACACAATGTAGTAATTATTTGTACTTTCACCCAATTTGGTAAGTACCAATTCAAATATATGAATTTATTTATTGAGCCTCTTGTTGGTGAGCTAGTAAACTTATGGGATGACATATGTATGACATCTCTAGACCAATAGGGCAAAGGAAATTTCAATTCCATATAATACTTACATGGACAATTCATGATGCCCAAGGCTAACACATTTTTGTGGTATGTAACATACTGATGGAATTTAATAGTATATAATTTTATGAAAATATGATGCATGCTTCTTAAATATCAATTCCTCATTATATAAATAATACTGACATTAATCCATATAAACTTGCAGGTCTTCAAACCAAGGGTAAATGTGCATGTCTACTTTGTGGTCCTATGATGCAATCATGTTGTTCAAGAAGTATAGGAAATGATGCATTTTATGAGTATAAGAACTTCCTACCTAAGAACCATAGATATCAAGCTACAAAAAAACATCTTTTCAATTCAACAGAAGAGACTAGAATAAAACCACGAAGAATGACACCTCACCTATGGAAGTTGGAATATAATAGATTAAACCATCAAGGTAAGCAATTAGTCTATATATGTGTATGTATATATATTAATGTTTTACTATTTTAATTTATATCTAATTATGTTTATTGTATCTAACAATTATTGTTGTAATATCATTAATTAATTTTCATAAATGTCGTCAAGGAATCAATGGGATTCCACAAGGAATGAAAAGTTACCCTATACAATTCAATATGTTTCCCTACTGTGAGCACCTACAAGTAGCACATTTGTTTTATACAATGCATATCAGGAAGAATGTAACAGAAACATTATGGAGAATTGTCGAACACTACCTCATACACCAAGTTGAGGAGATTGAAATGTGTGGACCTGTACACACAAAGTCAACGTGGATGATGGGGAGGCACTTGAAGTCGTTGAAGGCCTTTGTTAGACAAAGAGAACATCCCGAGGGACCTATGGTGGAGGGATATCTGGGATATCAATCCTTGGTGTATATTAGTAAATATCTTCCTAACTTAGCATAAAAAATAATGAAGGTACCTCAGATTTGGTATCTCAATTTCATTAACAAATTTGAAGGGGAGGTCTTGGTTGGGAAAGGTAGAATGAGGAAAGTGAAATGTAATTAGATGGTATAAATCTATAAAACTTTTCCTTAATATTGAGTATTTCTATATTGTACTTATTTTAGTTTTATTTAGCTTCCATGATCAATTATTATTTAATATTTACTCTAATTACCAATTTTTATTCTTTTTTCATACAATTGGATGAGAGTGGGATGGAATACATTTATTCATCACAAACAATCTTGATTGGATGAAAAAATAGATAAATCGATGTAATATACAATGTAATGATAGGTTATCATGGGAAAGGGTGGCTCCTTTGCTGAAAGAAGCTCATTGTAATCAAGTTACCAATCTTACTCAGAGGGAAATTGATTTAGCATATGATTTAAAAGATAAACATGCAAGCATATTATTCACCCACATCATGTTTCAGTTATTTTCCATTTTATTAATCTAGGTCATGGTCTGTTTCTTTTATAAAGTTTTACTAAGTCTAAATATCATGTTTATTCATTTACAAATATTCATTTTTTACATGTGGGAACGACATATTGCAGTTGAAACACCACAACACTATGTGGTGCAATGGCCATAAATTTCGTATCAAAAAGTTAGATGATAAGAAGAAAACCTATGATTTTGGGATAAATGCAATATTTTAGGTCACTAATGTTTCCTCTAGAAGTGACAGGCATCCAATGATATCTAAAAATATATACTATGGGTATTTGAATGATATAATCAAGTGTGGCTTTAATTCCTTCAATTTATTTATACTCAAGGTCAAACGGTAGACGTTATGAATGAATGCGCATGATCATGAAAGAACTGTTATTGAGCATGCCAATGGATTTACCATGGTTAATACAAGGACGTCTGAGTTGGGTACATAAACGTATTCTTTTCCAAGCCAATGTGAGCAAGTATTTTATTCATAGGTTCCAGGTAAAGCAGGTTATTCATACGTTGTTAGATATGATCCAAGAGGAAGGCATGTAAAGTATAATATACCAGAAGAAGATAACATTGAAGAAGAATAAGTTGCAGATCAGGAGCATGAGCTAGATGTATCGTAAGATGAAGAAGTCGAATAAGTTGAGCCAAATGAAGATGATAATGTTCTCGAAAATCATATTGACAATGATACTATCTAAAATGACTTTAATGATGATGATGTTGATATGGCCAATCCTTTCAACGTTTTTTCTGAACCATATGATTCACATGTAGACTTGGATGAGGACTAGGGTAAGGGAGCTGGCAGACCTAGTATGGAAGTCATTTTGGACATGGATCATTATTAGAGGACTATGATCACAACTCTACACTTCAGTGCAAAGAACTTCATCATCTACAACAATGAGTTCCAAATGCGTTATCTTCCTTCTTCCATTTCCATTTCTAGCATTATGAATTCTAATTATATCTCTCTAATGGAATTTTTGATTAATTAACCATACTGAGTTGCTTCAATTTCCTTTTCTAATTTGTTGGTAAAACTTAATTAATTAATTTACCATTATAGTCACCTATAGCCCTAGGTTTGAACCTCAATCACTTCTTGTTGCGATTTAGTGATTTCTTCATGATCATGCCAAATTTCATGTGGGAGAATGCACCATTTTTTGTTGACGATTGAAAGTATAAAATCACCGAAGTTATGGTTTTGAGGATGTGCACGCATATTAATGATTTCCATTACAAAGATATCTTACACCATATTGTGTAAATGTGTTCTAGCACATGTAAAATTGTAAAGTTTGTAATGTGCAATCCCATTTTTTGTTGGGCAAAATCCTATCGATGTCCCTAATGGGAAGAAATATGTAGTTGAAAAGGCCATTCTTGTTGACATGATTTATTTTATTTGGAAAATATGCCTCCTCCTTTGATTCTATTAATTTTTGGCCACTATTGTTTATTTCTATAAGTTGGGACAATGAATACACTATTGTGATTCCATTGCTTAGGAAAATATTGAACTTTGGTCTCTTGAACACTAAGAAAATTTTGAGGTATTGGCATAATAGAATGAGTATAATGAGCATGATGAAATAATAAGAAAAAATGTTTTGGTGGAGTATCTTTTCACCAACTACTACTTATAATGTTGTTTTTTGAGCATATGTATCACTAGTAGATTATGTCTGCTCCATCTTAGATTGGGTGGCCAATGAATAGTCATATAAGTTTTATTAATGATATTGAGAGAAGTGGGTCACAATATTCACTATTAGAGGACTATAATCATAACTCTACAATTCAGTGCAAAGAGATTCATCATCTACAACAACGAGTTCCAAGTGAGTTATCTTCCTTCTTGCATTTCCATTTCTAGAATTATGGCTTCTAATTATATCTCACTAAAGGATTTTTTTTATTAATTAACTATAGTGAGTTTTTCAATTTCCTTTTCTAATTTGCTGGTAAAACTTAAGTAATTGATCTACCATTATAATCACATATAGCCTTAGGTTTGAACCTCAATCACTTCTTGTTGTGATTTAGCAATTTCTTTGTGATCATGCCAAAGTTCATGTGGGAGAATGCATCATTGTTTGTTGATTATTGAAAGTATTAAATCACCTAAGTTTTAGTTTCAAGGATGTGCATGCAAATTAATGATTTCCATTACAAAGAGATCTTACACCATATTGTCTAAATGTGTGATAGCACATGTAAAATTGTGAAGTTTGTAATGTGCAATCCCATTTTTGTTGGGTAAAATACTATTGATGTCCCTAATGTGAAGAAATATGTGGTTGATAAGGACACTCTGATTGACATGATTTATTTTATTTGGACAATAGGCCTCCTCCTTTGATTCTATTTATTTTTGGTCACTATTGTTTCTTTCTATAAGTTGGGACAATGAATACACTATTGTGGTTCCATTGCTTAGGAAAATATTGAACTTTGGTCTCTTGAACACTATGATAAATTTCATGTGGGAGAATGCACCATTGTTTGTTGTCGATTGAAAGTATAAAATCACCTAAGTTTTGGTTTTGAGGATGTGCATGCACATTAATGATTTCTATTACAAAGAGATATTACACCATATTGTGTAAATGTGTGCTAGCACATGTAAATTTGTGAAGTTTGTAATGTGCAATCCCATTTTTTGTTGGGTAAAATCCTATTGATGTCCTTAACAAGAAGAAATATGTGGCTGACAAGGTCATTCTGATTGACATTATTTATTTTCTTTGGACAATAGGCCTCCTCCTTTGATTCTATTGATTTTTGGTCACTAATTTTTCTTTCTGTAAGTTGGGACAATGAATGCACTATTGTGGTTCCATTGCTTAGGAAAATATTGAACTTTGGTCTCTTGAACACTAAGATAAAGTTATTGTGGGAGAATGCACCATTGTTTGTTGACAAATGAAATTATGAAATCACCTAAGTTGTGGTTTCTAGGATGTGCATTCACATTAATGATTTCCATTACAAAGTGATCTTACACCATATTGTGTAAATGTGTGCTATCACATGTAAAATTGTGAAGTTTGTAACATGCAATCCCTTTATTTTTGGGTAAAATCCTATTGATGTCCCTAATGGGAAGAAATATGTGGTTGATAAGGACATTCTGATTGACATGATTTATTTTCTTTGGAAAAAAGGCCTCCTCCTTTGATTCTATTGATTTCTGGTCACTATTTTTTCTTTCTATAAGTTGGGACAATGGATACACTATTGTGGTTCCATTGCTTGGGAAAATATTGAAATTTGGTCTCTTGAAAACTAAGAAAATTTTGAGGTATTAGCATAATACAATGAGCATGATGAACTAATAAGAAAAAATGTGTTGGTGGAGTATATTTGCACCATATACTTCTTAGAATTTTGTTTCTAAGCATATGTATGACTAGTATATTATGTCTGGTCCATCTTAGATTGGATGACCAATGAATATTCATATAAGTTTTATTAATGATATTGGGAGAAATGGGTCACAATAGTCAAAATGTGATCTTCACAAACAACGTCTTTGCATTGGGATGTTCTATGTTCAATGACAATGAAATGATTGTTTTCTTGCCATTTTCTAGTCTTTCCATAATGATGAGAGTTTGGTTGGAGGTTGCATTTACTTTTGGATGTAATTGAAACTCAACATATTTGTGACCTCATATTCCTAGTAAGCCACATGATATTCTAGTGATTATTGATATTGTTTATACTACATGGGAAGTAGAGTCCCACTTTCCCATTATTGTGCATGTCATTGAATGATAATCGATAGTTGGATGTTTGAATTTGTATATGCCAAGCCAGACACCAAATTGGTGTATGCGACCCCCTTGTTTATGGGACAAGGGACCCTCTACACCCAACGATTTGAAAAGTCTACAGAGGTATACATACCCTACGCCCCTCTAGATTTAAACTTGTGACCTCTTAGGAGAAAACACATGTTCTTAACCATTAATCCCACTATAATATATATATATATATATATATATATATATATATATATATATATATATATATATATAATTTATAATATATATTATAAATTATATATTTCAAGTCATTGTCATCATCATGGTTATCATCATTGTCATCATCATCATCGTCATTGTCATTGTCATTGTCATGATCATCATCATTCTCATCATTCTCATCGTCATCGTCATCGATCGTCATCGTCATCGTCATCATCATGATCATCATCATTGTCATCATCATCATCATTGTCATCACCATCATGATCATCATCGTCATCATGATCATGATCATCGTCATCGTGATCATCATCATCATCATCATCGTCTTCATAATCATCATCATAATCATCGCCATTGTCATCATCATCATCATCATCATCGTCGTCGTCATCGTCATCATCATCGTCGTCGTCATTGTCATCATCATCATCAACAACATGATCATCATCATCGACATCATCATCATCATCATCAACGTCATGGTCATCATCGTCTTCATCATTGTGATTTTTGTAGTCATCATCCTAATCATCATCATCATAATCATTGCCATCGTCATCATCATCATTCTCATCATTTTCATCATCATCCTCATCGATCGTCATCGCCATTGTCGTCATCCTCATCATCGTCATCGTCGTCGTCGTCATCATCACCATTGTCATCGTTGTCGTCATCATTTTCGTCATCATCATCGTCGTCGTCATCATTGTTATCGTCATGGTCATTACCATCATCATCATTGTGATTGTTGTAGTCATCATCGTCTTCTTTGAACCTCAATCACTTATTTTTGTGATTTAACGATTTCTTCATGTTCATGTGGGAGAATGCACCATTGTTTGTTGATGATTGAAAGTATAAAATCACCTAAGTTTTTGTTTCAAGGATGTGCATGCACATTAATGATTTCCATTACAAAGAGATCATACACCATATTATGTAAATGTGTAATATTATGTATTATATATAATATATAATATATATTTATAATTTATAATAAATATTATAAATTATATATATTATATATAATTTATATATTATAAATATATAAATTAAAAAACAAAACATAAAATAATAAAACTTAAAACATAAAATCAAAACCCACTCCTATATGTTGATTCATATGATCCCCACACCCATATTTGATCCATATCCCCGCAACATATCATAGGACCCATCATATCCCCTTGACAACATACCCATGACCATATATGGAGAAAGAGACTCGTCATATCCCTGCGATAGCAGATCGACCATAGTTGGAGAAAGAGGCCATGTAGAGAGGATAAATACTAGGAGAGAGAGGCTTCCAACAGACTAGGAGAAAGAGGTTGTGGAAAGAGGAGAAAGAGGTCATAGACAAACTAGGAGAGATAGGCCACGTATATAGGAGAAAGAGGCTGAGCACCTTAGCCCTAGCAAAGACATAAGGAAAGGTATATTTTCATGACCAGAGATGGCTCTCTCTTTTCATGAAACAAATGTTAATGATTTCTATTCCATACCTAGTTGCTTCCTTCCATTATCAAGCTTTAAAAAACACGAACCAATACCATAAAGAACCCTTGAGGGAAATTTTTTGAAACTCGATCTACAAAAGATCCTTGGTCAAACACCTTCTTGGTACTCATTTCTCTCAAGTTGTGGCTCATGCGTTTGGTTTATAACTGGAAGAAACTCAAGAATCTCATCAGTTCAATCATCTCATACACATATATATCGGATTTGTTTTTGAAGTGATCCAATTTTTATGAATTTCCTTGTACCCTAGATTTTCGCGAGTAGCCAAATGAGTGCATTATGATTGTAGACCAATATTTTTTCCTTATTAGATCCTATAATGAATTTATCTTAAATAAAAGAAGAAAAGCATAAACTCCCCGATCCCTCTCATGGGACAAGGAACTACCTACTTGTAGAAATAACCATACAACAAATACTTATATCTCTATAGCATGCCCATTATGAAGCGACTACAAGTCTATTAGATCCTTTCCAAACCACCCACCACACAAATCCTCCATGATGTAGAACACTCATCACCCATACACATTAAAAAAAATGAAGTCAAGTGAAAATAAAGGATAATTATAGGATGGTGCACCCACACCAAGAGAAATAATACCTCTACCCCTACCAATTCAATCCACTCTTGTTGATATCAAGTTCATACTTAACACCATGATGATTGTGCTATCTGTAAGCACCAAGAGAGGTGACACATAGTATCCTTGCCTTCCCTAGGTATTGGTACATGCAATAGGTGAAAATGATGCAAACAACATGTTCTCCACAAAAATATAATTACAAAAGGATGGAGGTTCCATAGAAAAGCAGATGGACCCATGCCTAAAATATGGCATGACAACAACAATGTAGGGATATGAAGTATCCTCCATAAAAAATATGTCGATTAAGATGGTGGTGTAGCTACTATCCATAAGAGTGTTTCAAACCTAATGAAAGGGAGAGTATTTGAAGTATGTGTTTTATGTAGAAAACATCTATGTAGTTAAAGTGAAGTTGAATTGGGAAAGATACCTCATTAATGAAATATTTAGCATTATTTAGATATGTAGAATCAAAACTAGGACTTCCACTATGGGATCTAATCACTGCTACCCTCCTTTTCATTGTGGGTAAAGAGAATGTAAATTAACCTTCCATAGTGGGATCCTAAGGCAACGTTTGTTGTAACCAAGTAGAAATCCCTATCCTATTCAATGGACAAGGTGATGTAGGTTGGAATTGATACAATGTTTGAAAGTTATTACCAAGCCATGTTGAATGTCATCACATAGACCACCAACACTCTTAAGGAAATTTTATCGATATGCATGGGTGGTAGTACTAGTTCAAGGTAAGCTAGAAATACTACCATATGAGATGAATCCTAGTAGATAGAAGTGTTAACCTAGAGGCAAAGGTGGAGATGCTAGAGTTTATCTTGATGCCTCAGTGTGATGAGTAGACCATCAAGTAATGTTCCCAAGAAACAAAGGGACAAGTAAAGAAATAAGGAAAGAGAACCCTATTGTTAGTAGGAACATCATAGGGACATTCCACAAGATATTCACAAAAGAGACAACAATTGGGAAAGGAGACAGATACAACAATGGAGTCCACTAAGTTAGACATATCAAAGGAATAAAGACTAAAGGGTCGTATTTTCATTGATGACAAGGCATATGACCTGGTGATAACACATCCTCTACCACCCCCTCCTTCTATCATAGTTTTATTGAGGAATCATGTAATGCATAACATTTCAATGTCTTTGCAAGCCAAGGGTACCCACATTGCCGCTAGAGAGTGGGAAAAACTCTTGAAGTAGAGTGGAATGATCAAGTCTTCATTTCTACATCTAAATAAATTGATCCAGTAGCAGGTAGTGAAAAGGATTCATTTTTTCCAGTATAGATAGTAACTTCCCCTCACCTAGCACTACAACAGTGGGTGTTAATAACTATGTCATAACCCACCAATACACTACCATTGGTGATACCCATCCCTAGGCCCTTATAAGAATTGGACTTTTATGGTTTTGGTTGGGGTCTGCAAGGGACTAAATATGAAGAAGAGGTATCGCTCCCAATGGATACACAGTTCATTGACTTATCATAGGAGGAGCAAGATACAAGAAATTATGCAATTTTCATTTGTTGTAGAATATCACAAGTCCCTCAAGGAGATGTAGATTCTACTGGGATAAATCATGCCTACATATTTTGTCTTCAAGAGTCTGATTTTGTTCTATCACTTTCCCCATTTGCATAAGAATTCTACAATGAAGTGTAGGATGAATCATTAGGTTTACAACACCAAATCTACATCTCTAAGAGAAAATTCTCTCCCTTTGCAAAGCTATGTTACCACTTTCCTTTGCAGTTCCTTTGAGTTTTTCCATCTATCCAAGTATACATGATAGAAATGTAGATTTTCTTGAGCCAACCATTCCTATCATTGCTATGGAAGATGAATGTTTCACATGTAAATTTATATTGTTAAGAATAAACTCTGCATCTTGAGGAGACCAATTTTGGAATACGACAAGAGAAATGCCTTCATGAAATCAATGTAGCCTTTGAATTTTTCCTCTCATGTACCAGTTTTTACATTAATTATAGTGACTAGAGAAGAAAATATGGACCATAGAAGAGTTGTTTGTGCCTAAGATGGGTTAATAGTTTAAAATGATATCCATATAAAAAACTATACATTCTTTCATAGGTGAAGTATTTATGTATACATAGTGAAACCATGGATGATGGTTGGTTGAGTAATGTGCATTCAACCCCTTTTATTGTGCAATTCATTGTGTCACCACTTATCAAGAAGTAAACACATGCAAGGGATAGCATTTTTCTTCATTCAAACCACCTCTCACCATATTGTGGCAACTCTATAACCCACATGAGACTATCCTCAATAACCCATATGCATAACCCTTGAACTTTTGAAATGGATAGTTTAAACGAAAGTGTAAATTCTATTGCAATGGACTTATCAAATCATCACAATCTTTTGAAATAGTGCATCCATATAGCTTCCTTGAGTATCCTTAGGACTTATGGATTCTTACATATTGGTATTATACTTTTCATTTCACTTTTTACTGCTAACCTACCCATTATGGAAATATTTAAGTCAATCAAGAACAATAACAGAATAGGGAGAATGTGGTAACTAAAAGAAAAAGAAAAAAACAATATTAGAATAAGGATAGGGTGGTGATGGAAGAAAAAAATGAATTTTGAAAGGATTAAAACTAAAGTAGATATCCAATATGTGTAATGATGTGTCTTAAATGGTAACAAAAATGATGGGTTATTCAACCAGAAATTAAATCATGGATGATGTCAAGGTATATAGTATCAAGACTTCAAATATGATGACAAGGTTTTTGCATTGAATACTAATGATATTTTAAAGCACAATCACCACATGGAATCAATATGATGAGTAAATCCATGGAAACCTGAGGTTCGTACAAGCATAATAGGTACTGTGCACTATATGTGAAAACTTCATACATGCACCTATCTACGAAGGAGGAGACATGTTCATCCTAGAACTATAAGGATTACTTCATCAAAGGAAAGGGCTAACAATAATTTTAACATTAATCAAATGAAAGTTGTAATTTAATTGAAGGAAAGTGACAAAACATAATTGGAAAGACCCCATGAATCAAAGGACTAATCCTACTTATCCTAAAAACAAGGAAAGCTTGAACAAAAGGCTACATATCCAAGTGAGCCAGATTTAAGTTGTTGAACCAAAGTACATAAATATACTTTTTGAAAACATAATCGAATCTACTTAAGTTAACCTAATAAAAACAAAGTTAACCCTACAACAATTAACCTATTGCAAAATTGAATTAAAGTGTGATAAAACAAATTTTCTTGAAGTAACCTTCTACAAATTTGAACCAATACAAGGACAATATAGCCTTCTTATCAATGGAAAAATACCATGAAACTACTTGAAACACCATGTTGGCATATGTTATAGGAAATAAAGACTCGGTGAAGAAATTGATGCATAACATGAAATGTAAGCATGATGAACCAAACACAACAAGAAGCGAAGGAATGAGACAACAATAAAAAGATTCCTTGTTCAACCTTGAGTGGGCCCTACTCAATGGATTCTATAGGGAACCTAAAATACTACCAAAGATAGGAAATCTAGAAGGAAAAATTCTACATTAGCACACTAATTCATAACAACAATACCTCTCAAAGGAGTTTGAATTCTTCAACGCTCTAAAATATCCTAATGAAAAACAAAAATGAATAAGTCCCCTAGGTCTAGCCCAAAATACCAATGTGTTTTGTTTTAAGATAACTAGAAATGTAAAGGAAGAGACACACACGGATGTATCTTAAAATAATATGAAAGATGTATTTTGCTACAAAGCACTAGGCATCTTGTTTATTTTGGTTAGTATTCTATGAATCATTGTGAAGTTTAAAGATTATGCTTAATGTGATCTAATTAATGGAATTCAAGTTTGACATGAATCACTTCTTATGTTGTATTTGAATTGTGTACATGCCCCAGATTGATACTTATGTTGGGTCACTTGTACCTTACTTTGGATGATGTACCTGACATGTATATGACTTGGAATGAGCCTTGTTCCTTTCGAGGATGTTGAGGAAGCCCCTTGCACACTTGATGGAGGTCATCCCACTTATATGAGGTCATTGGGATACTTTTGAGATCATTGTGTTAATATTTTTGGTGTAACTACAAAAGATATTCTTGTATATTTGTTTTAGTCAAACCTTTAAAAGATTATTATAATTATATTGTACAAGTAGACTCAACATAAATTATTATGTTAGTGGTATTTTACTTATAATTGTAAAAAACCCCATTGTGGCTAGTCATCCCTGTTTTATGGGTTAGTTACGTCAAGAGTCATGTGTCTTCAAGAGACACTGTTGTGTATAAATAGAGGATAGATTCCTTTCATTTGGACACACACTCACACACTTCTCTTGTGCATCTTGAAGCACATAAGAAGGTCTAGCGCACATAGAGTCTTGGAGACTGGTTCTTTTGACTTTTTGGTCTTGGTATTTCTTGGAGAGCTATAGAACATCATTGTACTGGTTGAAGGAAACTATATTGAGGATTTTGGTTGTTGGGTTTTCTCCTCCACGAGGGTTTCCCAGGATAATATTTGTGTTCTATTGTATCTATGATTGTCTATCATTCAATGATCCTACTACAATTTCTATTGGATTAAGTAATTGTAATTGTGTAACTAGAAAATTTAAAATTTCAACATGGTATCAAAGAAGGCCTGAATAGAATCTAGTTGCAGATCTAGAATCCTAAAAGGGAGTCGTTTCCAATCTAGAGACATTTTCCAGACAAACCAAGACCATCAGAAGGCAGGATGACTACCAGAACAAAGATCGATGAGAAGCTAGATGGAGTTGATAACTTCATGGCCTAGAAGTATAGACTAACCCTCCTCCTTGAAGAACATGAACTGGATAAGTTCATTATAGAAGAGGTTCAAGAACCTCAAGGAGATGAAGATAAGGAAAAATATAAGGACATGGTGAGAGAAAAAATGATTATTGAAGACTACATTAAGGACCACCTTATCCATCATATATCATCATTATATTCTCCAAAGCAAATGATGGACACCTTAACTCGTCTGTTTGAGGGAAGCAACATTAATTGAAGAATGACTTTGAGATATTAGTTGAAGAATGTGAAAATGTATAACTCAGAAACCATTAACTCCTACTTTTCAAGAGTGAATCAAATCAAGGAGCAAATAGAAGCCATTAGTGACTTAGTAGAAGGAGAATATATGGTGATGACTACCTTGAATGGCCTCCCAAGGTCATGGGATGCATTCATCCAAGGAATTTGTTCAAGAAGGAGGCTTACCAAGTTCAGTGGGCATTGGGAAGATTGTAACTAGGAATAAGCTAGGACAACTGCAAGAGAAGAAAAGATGGCAGACGAAGATCAAGCCATAGTCGCCCACACTAGGAAAGGAAAGAACAAGAAGGAACATTATTTACCTAAGAAGTTTAAATGGATCAAAGAGACAACTCAAAGATCAGATTTTATTGTTGTCAGGAATTGGCCCCTCATTATGGAAATTAAGAATAAGAAAGGAAGTAAGAGGCATCAATCTCACACAGCTGAAGATGATGAGCCTCCCAAGAAGGTTGCAAAGCAAGATGAATAAAGTGACAAGGATTATGTTCTTATCTCATCCCTCACAGGTATTGTTACTCATGGAAGTGACACTTGGTTGATAGATAGTGGTGCTTCCAAGCACATGATAGTCTATGAAGAATCCTTATCTAAACTTATTCATAAAGATTCACCTCACAAGGTGAAATTAGGTGATGACTATCATTATCAAATCAAAGGTGTTGGAGAAGCTTCCTACAATTTAAACTTAGGAAAGCCAATGAATATGAAGGAAGTTCTCTATGTTTCGGGTTTAAAGAAGAATCTTCTCTCAATTTCAACATTGGACGAGAAAGGATTTAGAGTAGCATTTATTGATGGTCAAGTTATTATGTTTCCTAGAGGGAAGACCCTTGATGATGCAGTAGTGATTAGAATTGAAGTACTCTACAAATTAAAATGACATTTAGAATCTACAATGGTTCATGATATTGTGAATCCCAATGAACTATGGCATAGGATATTTTCTCACCTATACTAAAAAGCTCTTCCAGTAGTGAGAAAAATGGTGACAGGTCTTATAGAAATCCAAGAAGAACCATATGGTGTGTGCAAAGGATGTTCACAAGGAAATAATATGAAACACTCCTTTCCCAATAGCGATAGCAGAGCTAAAGGATTTTCGGACATCGTGCATTCAGACGTATGTGGACCGATGTCGGCAACTTCACTAAGTGGGTATGTATATTATGTATCTTTCATTGATGATTAGTCATGTAAAACTTGGATTTATTTGTTAAAAGCAAAGAATGAAGTTTTTGGAAAATTCAAAGAGTTCAAGTCTCTCGTAGAAAACTTGATAGAGCGAAATATAAATACCTTGCGATTAGACAATGGAGGTGAATTCACCTCAGAATAATTAAAGGAGTATTGCAAGGAAGTTGGGATTAAGAGGGAGAATTCTACTCCCTATAACCCTCAACATAATGGAATAGTTGAAAGGAAGAACTAGACAATCATGGAAGCAATAAAGGCCATGATCCATGATCAACATCTTCCTATGCATATGTGGGCAGAGGCAGCGAATACGATAGTGTATGTGAAGAATAAAAGTCCCGACAAGGTGCTTGAAAATAAGACACTCGAGGAAGTGTTTTCAGGAGAGAAGGTAGAAGTCAACCATTTCAGAATATATGGTTTCCTTGTATTTTTTCACATCCCCAAGGAAAAGAGGACAAAGTTGGACCCTTTCGGATGGAAGGGAATATTTGTTGGTTACATTGACAAATTGAAGGCTTATAGGATATACATTCCTGGTCACTAGAAAGTGGAGATCAACCAAGATGTAACCTCGATGAGAATGCATCTTTTAGTAAATCCAAACAAATCCGTGCAGAAGAGGCACATGAAGAAGATAATGAATTTCCTAAAGTTTCAGAGGTAGTTGAATAAGAGGAAGTCATTCCAGAGGATCATGACATGGTAGAACCTTAGAAACCAACTAAGATACCTTCTCGCAAGAGAAGACCAGCTTGGGCACAAGAGATTATCAGAGATGCAGAAAGAATTGGTGCCCCAGAGAAATATTTCAGGGAAAGTAAGAAACCGAAGTTGTATTCCAACTACATGGCATGCTTGTGTGACATAATGGATGCAAAACCTTCCAGTTATGAAGAGGTTGCAAAAAATAAAGTATGGAAATATGCCACGGTAGAAGAATACCATTCCATTATGCATAATGATGTCTTGGATGTGGTTCCCAAACCAAAGAAAAAATATGTGGTGAGTTTGAAATGGATCTACAAGACGAAACATGCAACTGATGGAAGTATTGAAGATTATAAGGCAATATTTGTGGCCCGAGGTTTCTATCAGAATGAAGGGATTGAATATGAAGAAAATTTTTCTCCCATAGAAAGATATACCTCGATCAAGACTATACTTTCATTGGTTTCTATGATGAAATGGAAGGTGCACTAAATGGATGTAAAGACATCCTTCTTGAATGGTGAAATAAAAAAGAAAGTTTATGTGGAGCAACCACTTGGATTCGAGACACATGATAGGGAGACTCATGTGTGAAGATTAAAAAAGGATTTATATGGATTGAATCAGGCACCCATAGCATGGTATGGTATGATTGGCAATTTTATGATGAGCTTGGGTTTTACCAAGAGAAGTGCAGATCTTAACCTTTACTTTAAGGTTGAGGATGGTGAATCGTTGATTCTAGTGTTGTATGTAGATGGCCCGTTTCTAATAGGTGTGGAAAAGATCATCACTAAATGTAAGAGAAAATTGGCTACAAAATTCGAGATGAAAGATTTAGGAATGATGAACTACTTCTTGGGACTAGAAGTTTGGCAGAGATCAGATGGGATTTTCCTAAATCAAGGAAAGTATGTTGTGTAAATATTGAAGAGGTTCGAGATGTTGGACTGTAAGGCCATTGTTACCTTGATGGTATCAAATCTTAAGTTGTTGGATGATACAAATTCAAATATTTTGGATTCTAGCTTATACAAGAAGATAATGGGCTCATTCATTTATGTGATGAACACAAGACCAAATATATGTTTTGTTGTGAACACCTCGAGTCATCATTTGGAGCATCCCATACATGTTCATTTGGTTGCAACAAAACATTTTTTTAGGTACCTTAAGGGTACTCTAGATCATGGTCTTTGGTATAGATCTGACCATGAGTTTGGATTGTATGGATACTTAGATTCATATTGGGCCAACAGTTGACCGGAAGAGCACTTTCAAATATTATTTCAGTCTTGGCTCTAGTATGATCTCATGGAGTAGAAGAAAGAAGTCATGTGTGGCACTCAGTACAACTAAATTTGAGCATGTGGCAGCATGTGAAGCGAGCAAAGAAGCAATATGGATTCAAAAGTTGTTGTCTAGGTTATTTGGTCTCGGATTGGAGGCAACCTGCATTTGGTGTGACAACTAGAGTTGCATGAAGTTTTCAAAGAACCTGGTGTTCCATGACATGTAGAAGAATATCGAGATCAAATACTACTATATCGAGGATATGGTATAGAGGGGAGTAGTGAGGCTCCAGTTCGTGACTACTGAGGATCAGGTTGCGGATGTGTTCACCAAGCCGTTGTCAAGGACGAAGTTTGAGTACTTCAAGGACAAGCTTGGTGTGATCCCTCTTCAAAGGGAGTGATAGGTGGAACTCATCCATCATGAAAAAGGGATGGAACTGTGCATGGAAAGGTCTCATCCAACATGAAAAAGGGATGACATTGATACAGGAGTGCACATGATCAAGTATTGATGCATCACAGGGAGTGGATGCCATGGGGATATGTTGTAGCTATTGATAGCTACCCATAGACATTGGTTGCATGGGGTGAAGTCATGTTCCACTATGGATATCCGAGGATGTATAGAATTAGTTAAATGAAATTAAATAAGAAAAATGTAATAAAAAGATACAACCTAGGAATTAGGGAAAGAATGAGAAAAAGAAAAATAAAAATTATAGGGATTATAGGGTTATAAGTGTTACATGGGCTAGGGGTAAGGGTTCTAAGAGATAGGGTATGTATGGGTTACATTTTTTTATAGGGATTAAAGGTTAAGTTTTAAGATGATTAGGGATACTGGTATTAGGGGTTGTATGGGTTAATGATTATAATGGTTAGTTGTATTTATTTATAAGGGTTAATGGTCAGTGGTATTTATTTATTTAATGGTTAATGGTTAGTTGGTTAATGATTATAAGAGTTAGTGGAATTTTCTTTAATTTTGTATAATAACCATCTCTTCCACACATGTTCCTCATAGGGTATGTTACTAAATCTAGATTCAAGCCATTTTCCTTGATGGGTCTTAAGATATCATGCATTGTTTCAACTTGCAACCTCCCATGATTGGAAAATTGAAATGATGGCATTGAAAATATCTAAATCGGTATCTAACCTCTTCTCTCCAAATTTGGAAAGGCATATATTGTTTCTCTAGTCAAGTTACATTTCTTGTAGACTATCACAAGTCCCTCAAGGAGATGCATATGCTATTGGGATAAATCATTCCTACATATTTTTCCTGCAAGAGTCTTATTTTGTTCTATCACTTTCCCCATTTGCATAAGATGAAACAATGAAGTGTAGGATGCATCATTAAGTTTACAACACCAAATCTATATCTCTGTTGGATTCCTTTTCTGCATGTGGGTTGTAAGACCCAATGTTCAGTTTACCTATGACCAACAAACCTACCATACACTATCCATTTCAACATCACTTGCTTGCGTAGATGAAGTCTCACCCGAGGTTTCTATTGGGGATGCGAGAAATAGGCTTTTGCAGTAGTAAGGGAAAGGGAGATAGATGACTGATTCATTCTTCCTCGTATATCTAAGCATGTGATTCAAATATAGTTAGTGTTACTTTCTTGTGATTTAGATTCTCCTTAGAATGTTTTTGATTATTACAAAGATTCTTCACAGGCATAGGCATGAATATTACGCCATAATTAATCCATAAACTAAGTCTAGTCTACGAAACATAGAAACATAATGTTTCAACACACACCTAGGATTTCCTTTTCCTAAGGTGTTTCCTTCTTTATTAGTCATAATTAGTCATTATCTAGTCTCCTATATTTTAGGGGAGAATATTCCACCTGAAGAATATTCTTTTTCAGTTGACACATCAGTTTGACTAGTTGAGTTGAGTTTAGATGCTACATTGGTTTTGTCACCATGCAACATTGGGATCATCACCATGATAATGCACAATTGCCTTGGAATCATCACCATACTGGCACATTACCCTTGATTCCTTGATCTACTCCTCACTACTTTGTTCATTTAGTTAACTGAAGACTAGTTGACTAGTTAACTCAGCTAGGTGGCAGTTCACTCTCGTAACTGCCTGAGAGACTAGACTAGGTGGCAGTTCACTCCTGTAACTGTTGGTGTGTGTATAGATTACTCTAGACCACCACTATGGTGCATTTATTCTCCTCCAATGCACATTCATTGAGTTATACAGAGTATATCATGTGTAAATTATTCATTATTCATAACTGTTAATGAGAATTCTTCTATTTTTTCTCTCCTTCTTCTTTCTCAATTTATCTCTACAAATGTGTGTAGTATTTTCTAGCCAGATCTATTATGTGCAGGTTCAACACATTTACATGGTATCAGAGCTGATGGACTGCTAAGAAAAAGCTACACCAAAATTTTTTGCAGGTACAAAATATCGAAGACAACAGAAAGATGGATTTCCAAAAAGAATTCATTCTTACACCCTACAACTACTTTTCATGGAATGATAAAATAGCCATACATATCCGAACCAGAAGATTGTACAGGTTAACCTTGAATATAGATACAGAACCGACATCAGCCATAGAAAAATCCAAGTACTTAAATCAGATGGATGAAGCACTCATAACGATTTGCAGTCTTATTTATCTCGATCTCCTTTTTCACATATCTTCCTATAAGAGTCCCAATGAAGCTTGGAACACCTTGGAAGGGATATTTGGCAAAAAGGATGAGATGAGGGGACACATGATGGAGGTGGAACTACTCACATTGGATCCAAAAATCTTTGACAATATCCAAAATTTCTTTACAAAATTCAAGGATTTACTATCGCAACTCAAAGCTTGCAGGGTTGATAAATCTAAGGAGGAGAAACAAATGGTTCTCACCTTTCTCTCCAAACTTGGTCTTGAATTCCATGTATTCGTATCCACATTCCATTCTGTCAGATTCGCCTCTGGAGCCACCTGGAAGATGCCTTCTCTTAAGCACTTTATCGAATCTCTGACACAAGAGAAAACCAAGCTCATCAACATGGGAAAAATGAAAGGCCCAAAGGTGCATGCACTTACTGTGCAATATGGAAACCATCAATATCTGAAATCTAAAGATAAATACAAAAGGAAATCTCATGCACATCCAAAGAATGAAGGGTACACAAAACCCTTCACTGATGCCTCCGGATCCAAAGGGGGAAAGGGAAGAAAATGGGAGAAATGCACGTACTATCACAAAGGATTCCATCTAGAATATGCATGCATGCAAAAAAAATTGATCTAATGTCTCAAATAATTCAACAAAATAACCTTGTAGATCAAGTCCTCAAGGGTGCCAAGAAGAAGAAGCCAGAAGATCAGAATCCCAAGAAAGGAAATTCTAGCCATGCCTTGATTTCCATCAACTCCTCTCCTGATGCTTGGATCGTAGATTCGGGAGAATCACATCACATGGCTGCCTCAAAAGTAGTATACTATTCATTGGATTCATGCAAAGGTCCTCCTATTCTAATGGGGGACAAATCTTCTGTCAAAGTCACCGGCAAAGGAAGGATTGAACTCACCAACAGAAGCTTCGAGAATGTGTTGCATGTTCCCAAAATTTTCGTCAACCTTCTCTCCATGTATCAGATGATGAATTATGGAACTGGAAAGAAATTCATATTCACACCAAATTTCGTGGACATCTATGACATGCAAACCAACTCCAGGGTTTCTACTGGTGAGGTAAATCATCAATCTAGATTGTATACATTTTCTGAATTCATTGAACCTGATTCTTCTTTACTGCTTACTCATGCTGATGAAAGCAGTAGGATATGGCATGAAAGGTTTGGAAATTTTAATTTTAGATACATGCAACAACTTAGCAAGCAAATATTGGTTGATGGTCTACCAGACATCCATTTCTTCAAGGGAGTATGTGAGGGATGTATTCTCGAAAAAAACCCTCAAGAGAAATTCGACAAAGGAAAGTCTCAGAGAGCTTATGCACCTTTAGATCTGATCCATAGTGAACTTATGGGTCCTTTTCCGCATCCATCCATCAACAAAATGAGGTTTGTTATCATTTTTTTTGATGATTTCTCATGTTTTATATGGATCTACTTTCTCAGGAAAAAATCTGAGGTCTTTCAACACCTCAAAGATTTCAAAGCCCTGGTTGAGACATAGTCCGGAAAGAAGATCAAAGTCCTCTGAAGTGATAATGGGGGAGAGTATGTCAATCATGAGATCCATGATATTTTCCATGAGGAGGGGATTCAAATGCAACATATAGTTCCCTATACTCCGTAGCCAAACAAAGTTGTTGAGCAGAAAAATAGATCTCTAAAGGAGATGACATCTTTCATGTTGCATGCAAAGTCACTACCATGGAGACTATGGGCCGAAGCACTTAATTTTGAAACATACATAAAAAACAGATCTCCCCATAGATCTGTTAAGGATAAGACCCCCTACGATGCTTGGAGCGGCCTCAAACCGGAAGTGACTCACTTTCACATTTTCGGTTCACGTGCATGGGATTGGATTCCCTTTGAAAAGAGGAAGGCACTTTATCCACAAAGAACTGAGTGTATTTTTGTTGAATACCCCGAAGGTTTGAAGGGATATAGGCTTATTGATATTTCCTCGGACTAGATCATCATTGAGCATAGTGTCCAATTCGAGGAAAGTTTCTCGCATGTACCTCAACAACCACATGCAGACACCTTCATTCTTCCACCTATCCGAGATGATGAGCATGCACATGTTGAATTTTCTTCAGACGGGAGTTCTGATTCAAAGGACTCAGATGATTCAAATTCAGAGCTAGTACAGTCAGATGTAGAGTTAGATCATCCAAATGCAGTTACAGATCCAGAGCAGAGGCCCAAGTGGGCACAGACTACTCTTCAAGATGCAGGGGATCTCATTGGTGATCCAGCCGATACTAGGAGGACTTGATCTGATTTCTAGGAGCCTCATGTTGCACTCACTTCCATTGAACCATTTTCCTCCAAGCATCTTTTATTGGTTCAATCTTTAGATCCACAGTCTTATGGTGAGGCTACTGGAAATCCCTTTTTGGAATCCACCATGCAGGAGGAGTACAACTCCCTCCTTGAGAACCAGACTTGGGATCTGGTTCACCTTCCTTCTAGGAGGAAACTTGTCAGATATAGATGGGTCTATAGGACCAAGAGTGCAGCGGATGGAAAGATTAGCAGATACAAAGCCATGCTTGTTTCCAAAGGCTTTCAACAGGTGCATGGCATTGACTATGATGAGACCTTCACTCCAGCAGTGAAGATGGATTCCATACGATTGGAACTTTCCATTGCGGCAACCAAGGGATGGGAAGCCCATCATATGGACGTGAATAAGGCATTTCTTCATGGTTCTCTCTATGAGAGTCTCTATATGGAGCAACCCCAGGGATTTATGCAAGACTCATCTTTGGTTTGTCGACTAAAGAAGACCCTTTATGGCCTCAAGCAGGCTCCGAGAGCATGGTATGCCAAGATGGACTCCTAGCTATTGTCACAGAACTTTGTACGTTGTAAATCAGGCTCGAATGTATACATGCTTAGGACTACTGATTCACTTCTACTCTTAGTTCTGTATGTTGATGATTTCTTGATCACCGGTTGCTTGACTTCAACGATTTCTCTAGTCAAGAGGATTCTACATGACATGTTTTTTATGATGGACATGGTTCCACTACACTTATTCCTTGGACTTGAGATCAGTCAGGATGCATCAGGCATCAAACTGTCTCAGGAAAAGTATACACAATATCTCCTTGAGATATTTCACATGACAGACTACAAGTCTACTCCGACTCCTTTCCTATCAGGAGTCAAACTTAAGGATGGCGGGGAGACTCCACTAGTTGACAACACACTGCACATAAATCTAGTGGGGAGCTTGTTGTATCTCACACACTCCAGACCATACCTCTCCTATGCAGTTGGTGCAGTTTCCAGGTTCATGCGGGAGCCAGATGAGCTACATTGGAAGGATGCAAAGTGTATCCTTTGATATGTACAGGGCACCATCACCTTTGGGATTCATTATGCAGCAGACTCTACATTAGATCTCATCGGGTTTACTGATTTTGACTGGGTTGGCGATAACACTATTTGCAAGTCCACATCTGGTTACTCACTCAGTCTTGGTTCCGGGACTATCTATTGGTCAAGCAAGAAGCAAGATTCCATTGCTCTATCTTCAGTCGAGGCATAATAGAAAGGGGTAGTTAACATAACCATTTAGGTTATATGGCTACAACATTTTCTCACTGAGTTGGGCATTCAGTTTCATCGATTGATCGTCATCTGGTGTGACAACCAGAGCACACTGAACTTCTGTAGAGATCTAGTTCTGAGGTAGTGGACGAAGCACATCGAGATCCACATGCACTACATCCAGGACTTAGTACATGAGGGGATCATTGACCTACAATTCTTACCTTCAGCATAATAGATGGCAAACATCTTCACCAAGACCTTCACTGAGCATAAGTTACATTCTCTGCGAAGTCGTCTTGGAGTGAAGGACAAAGTTTCCTAGCAACTATAATTCTTCTTTTTACATACATTGTACCTTTAGGGGCGGTTTTTCCCATGAGTTTTTCCCTCTTTCTTCACTTTATTTTAGTGTATCTTTTGTATTTGGGTACCTAACATGGCCTCGTTTATGAGACCCATTCTTTATTTTCACCATAGTGATGTTCAGGGGGGGTGTTGGAGTTACTTCAACACACACCTAGGATTTCATTTTCCTAAGGTTTTTCCTTATTTATTAGTCATAATTAGTCATTATCCAGTCTCCTATATTTTATGGAAGAATATTCCACCTGGAGAATATTCTCTTTTCTTTGACACTTCAGTTTGACTAGTTGAGTTGAGTTTAGATGCTACATTGGTTTTATCACCATGCAACATTGATATCATCACCATGATAATGCACATGTGCCTTGGGATCATCACCAGACTGACGCATTACCCTTGATTCCTTGATCTACTCCTCACTACTCTCTGTTTAGTTAACTTAGCTAGGTGGCAGTTCACTCTCGTAACTTCGTGAGAGACTAGACTAGGTGGAAATTCACTCTCATAATTGTTGGTGTGTGTCCATATCACTCTAGACCATCACTATAGCACATTGGTTCTCCTCCAGTGTGCATTCATTGAGTTATACAGAGTATATCATGTGTAAATTATTCATTATTCGTAACGGTTAATGAGAATTCTTCCATTCTTTCTCTCCTTCTTCTTTCTCAGTTTCTCTCTGCAAATGTGTGTAGTATTTTCTAGCTAGATCTATTCTGTGCAGATTCAACACATTTACACATAATTCATAAGAACACATAGACAATTAGATATCACTAGAATCAATATTATCTCTAATCTCTCTCTTTATTCATCTTTATCCTTTCCAACCGACTATTACATTCATGATTCTGGCATAATGTTTTCCAACCCATTACATATTTATACTTCAAAATCTAAAGCTTAAAACATTAGTTTATTTCTTCCAAAATTACTCCATTACAATGCATGGCCTGCTCAGTTAACTGGTTGTTCGACTTCTTTCTTATGCTTTTCACTCTTCATGCATATTTTATGTTCTTATTCTATTTCTGAAATGTCATGTTGTCATCCTTCTCCCATGCTTTATTATCTCACTCTCTTGATTTATTCTTTTGTTTGTGCATTTTCTTCCTCCTCTGCACTTTCTTCCTTCTGCGTACTTTCTTCCTTATGTGCACTATATTGTGTAATGTGTCTTAGCTTCACACTTTCCTTATACTTAGGTTTTTCTCCCAATCATTGTATCCAAAACCGCTTGTCCAACAATCTCCCAAAACTCACTTGTGGCTCATCCCAAGCCAATCAAGCCTGTTGCATGTTCTTCCATGACGAAATGAAGTGTTGAGAGGTAGCCTTAGCAACCTATACCTCCTTGAAAACTGTGGCCTCTATTGTTTCTCTCTCCTTTATGTCTTTTGGGGTAAAATATGTGAGTTTTTTCTCTGCTTCAACCACTGCTTGTTTTACCTTACCTTGTATAGCAGCCAATTCTCTAATTACCCTTATGAATTCTTCTTGCCATGGCCCACGTCTTTGTTGAAGGATATTTTGTTGGTCCCCCAGTCTCTCCACTTCTACAAATTCATGTCACTGAGAAAAAATGGCTACCATACATTGTACTAGTGGTAGTGTAGTTTCCTTTTTTGATGACTTGTGCACCTGTTCTTGCAATTATGTGATCTTGGCCTCTATGGCCTTCATTTATGGGTCTCCCATGAGCTCTGTCCATACCTACGCACTCTCCTTGCAAAGTTTTTGGCATTCATCCTTTATTTTCTTAATATTGGAAAATGTTGTCGTTACCATTCTCACCCTGTGACCCTACCTTGATGCACCTCTGGTGGCCTTCTAGGCATGCTCCTCAATTGTAAATCATGGATATGCTCCCTGAATCCCTTAATGACTTCACCAATATTTGACAATTGTTCCTCCATAGTGGATTTTGTTACTAGGGGAACTTCTGGTACTTCCTTGTATAATTTATGGACAACTTATTGTGTCTTCTACACCATGGATTCAACTTCATCCTTCTCCTTTAGTGATTTTGTGGACCTTTCCTAATCCCCCTCTTTAGTATTCACAACTTCCTCTATTCGGACTTCAATCTCCTTCTTTTATTGAATTTCCATATCATATTGTTCCCTCACTTAGGCTCTTTTGGCCCTTAGTCTTTCCAAGTTTTAGTTCACTGCATCTCCTCTGTGTTTTATTTCTTGCACAAATTCTGCTTCGAAGTCTTGTAATATTCATATGGGAATTTTTTATATGAATATTTTAAGTTGGCCCAATGCCTTTATGCACTCCTGTAATTTTCCCACTGGAAACTCTAGTGCATCTTCCTCGATCTGTATGGTTATATGTTCCCTCATTCGTTGTGTCAGTGTTGGATGCAGGGATGATTTTAAGGATGTAAATTCATATTAAAATGTAGAAAGATGGGCTAATATTACTAGTCCTTAATACACAAAATCTAAAATGTTTGGTGATATTTTTGTAAAAATATTCAAATTTCTAAGGATTTTATATAGATTGTATAAAATTTTGGTGATTTTTAAGGTAAAATAATTTTATTCTCTAGAATTTGGGTGAATATTTTTAGAAAAAAAATGGAAATTGTTGAATTGGTTTTTGGGAAAAACCATGGAAAATTAGCCCATTTACGAAATTTAGCCCCTAAAATCATCTATGGTCGGATTTGCACTGTCCATTTTTGTCCTTGGTCCTAGGGACAATCCTCCTCCTAATATGTTTTATTTCGTGACACATATTGTTTCTAATAGTTGTTGAAGTATTTCTAGTTGATCCTACACCTTCTTCTGTTGGTCTTCTTGCTTCTTTGTTGCTTCCTCCCATACTTCCTCTATGGAATCCCGTATATGGTAACCAATACTATCCATATCATCATTGGTTAATATATAAAATGGGGTCTGCCTCTGCGTCTTACTTTCTTACGTGCCCCTCCTTCCTATTCTAGCCCCATATCCTTTCTTTTGAGTCCTACATCAGTGATTGTAGATGTTCTAGGAAGATCGCCTGCACCATTTGTCTGATCGTGTTCCTCACTTTTGTATTGGAATTATTCCTCTTCTGATGGCCATTTCTTCTCTGTTAGGTTCTTCAAATCTTCCTCCCATTCAGTGATTATTAAGTTCACATCTTCTATCGTCAACCGGTAAGTGATTGACAACCATTGCCACACATGATCCTTTTTGGCATACACATACATATGGTGCATGTTGGCTCAGAATCATGCGATATCCTTGTATGAAAATATTGTTTTCTCTGATATGCGTGATGTGTTCTCAACTACAACAGTAAAACGCTCCAAATAGGTATAAAATATGGTGTTATTTCAATTTTGTCATAATCTGCATATGCATACCTAGCAATCAAAGGCCTACGACATGAAGTATGCATGTGTTGGTAATCCGCGAGCTCTTTCCACCTGAACAACACAATGAGGATGATAAAACATGCATAGTGAAATTCAAATCCCTTCTCCCGGGCATTTGTGCAATCTTGTAAAAATTAGTTGACTAAAAATATAGCCCGGTTCATCTGAATTCCTTCCTTACATTTCTCTGCTACTGAAATTACTGTAGTTGGTACTTTGTCTTTACGATATTTGCGCAACATCTTGCAGGAAAAAACTTGCATCACAAAATTGTCCTCCTTGTCATTGATTCTCTTGACATCCAGACCCCTCTTTCCTTTGAATGTGTCAAATTTGTCTTTCATGGACTTAGATAGGGCTCGCTCTCCCATTTTGTGGAACAATAGTCCTAGGTCTTCTCCTGCTTTTTGAAAACTTGTGATACATGCAATCAACACATTATCAATCAATATGGGGGGATCAAGGCAGAGTGTCCCCCCATGGACACAGTTGAGTAACACTTTTACATAGGCATCAATTTCCGCACTTCATCAGAAATGTGGAAATTCAAAGAAGTTTAGTATCCCTTATTTCTCTAAGTCTGACACCCATTCTTGTGGATTTACCAGAATTTCTTTGATGCCTAGGGTGATCTTCGTGCATAAATATTGATCCCTAGACAACTCAGGGAATTTCTGTGTGTCTGTGATATCGTGGTCCATAACTTCAGGTTGGAAATCTTTCCAAACATGTCTTCATTGCTACTGACACCAACTAGAACATGTGCTATCTGTAATGGGTACTTTGCATTAACTGGCACATTTATTGGTGGGGTGTCATCCTTCCTAGGTGGTAATTATTCTCCGTGAAAAACTATTGGTGGCACCGAAGTCGAAGTTCTGGTTAGCTCCTCGACCTACGCTTTTTCTACTGGTCGTTTTAGTTGTTTCTTCGTTGTGGTGGATGTCCCTCAAACTCTCAATGACGCCATTCTACCTATGTGATGGGATCATGAACTAGCTCTTTTTGTCTGTGTCGGTTTCTCTAGCTCAGATCTGGTAGTTCAACTTTGTTTTCTCCCGCTTGCATGTAACAATGACTTAGCCTTTACCGACTTCATGTTGTTTTTGTTCTTGTGTGCCAACTATACATGTCTTAAATAAATGCTCCTTTATTACCAAATCCATATTATGGTTTTCCTCTCATACCACTAATTTGTTCATGATTTCCAATGGATTTTCCCATTTAAAAACTTATATGAAACTTTTATGACCTATCATGCCTGCTACCTACCTATCATTTCCATGCCTTACTACTTTTAACGGTCTCGTCATTTCCGAACTGCGCATTGATTCTTTTTTATGTCATATTTATATTTCACATTATGTATCGTCTGTGTCTTGTCTCTTGACTTGGTGCAGTGTTATTTTTGCATGTGATGATCCTTCCATTTGTGCAAGTTCTGATACCTTCGTACTTGAGCACCCTTTTTTTTTAAATTCAAACCATTTGTTGGCTTCCTTTTCTATGCACGGGATGTAAGAACCAAGGTTCAATTTACCTATGACCACAAAACCCACCAGGCATCGGCCCTTTCGACATCGCCTTCTTGTGTAGATGAAGTCTCAGCTGAAGTATCTATTGGGACTGTGAGAACTAGACTTTTGCAGTAGTAAGGGAAAGGGAGACAAACAATTGATTCATTCTACCTCTTATATCTAAGCATGCCATTGAACTCTATTTAGTGTTAACTTCTTGTGATTTAGATTCTCCTACTTAACATATTTCTTATTATTACAGAGATTCTTTACAGTCATAGTCATGAATATTACGCCATAATTAATCCATAAACTAAGTCTAGTCTACAAAGCATAGCAACATAATTCATAAGCACACATAGACAATTAGATACAACTAGACTCAATATCATCTCTAAACTCTCCCTCTATTCATATTTCTCCTTACCAACTGACTATTACATTCATGACTCTGGCATAATATTTTCCAGCCCATTACATATTTATACTTCAAAATTTAGGGATAAAACCCTAGTCTATTTATCCCAAAATTACCCCATTACAATGCATGTCCAGCTCAGTTAACTGGTTGTTCTATTGCTTTCTTATTCTTTTCTATCTTCATGCAACTTTTTTGTTGTTCTTATATTTATGTAATGTCATGTTATCATCCTTCTCTCATGATTTATTCTCTCTCTCTCTCTCTTGCTTTATTCTTCTGTCTGTGCATTGTCTTCCTCCTGCACGCTTTCTTCCTTCTGCGCACTATCCTGTGGAATGTGTGTTGGCATAGGGGAAGACCCAGGGTTCAACGCTTGACAACACACCAACAAAACCCCGACTACTGACCCTTTCGGCAACACCTGTGAAGCAGACGAAGTCTCACCCGAGGTAGAATCAAGGGGGGTTACAGGACGTAGGTGTCTGTAACCAAGATGGGACATGAATATGTGATAAGAGTACTTCACAAAATATTCCATTAACGCTTATGCAGTGACATGCATTAGTTTATTAACCCTATTAACACCAAAGAGAATAATCAAAGATAGATCGAAGCAGTAATAACAAATGATTATATACCCTGAGCACTTAACACTTAACACTTAGCACTATAAGTTAACTCTAGCATTCATTTACCCTTAACATAAGTTAAGTAATTAAGCAACAAAAGGTCTATCTATTACACATCATAACCAAAGCACTAAGAAGATTCATAACAAAAATAACACAACACAAAGAAAACCAAGAGACACCAGATATATGTGGTTCACCCCAGGGTGGGGCTATGTCCACAAGCCACTTCGCCTCTTTATTATTTTCCAAAATCTTACATCCATTCACTCATGTGCACTAAGCCACATAGTCGAACTTCGCACGAAACTGGAGATCTGTGCACTAAGCACTAGATCCTCCTTCCAAAATCAGGTCAAATTCATAGAATCAAACTCCCTATCATAGTACTTAGAACCTTCTACAAAATCACAATCGAGCACAAAGCCTCGACGCACATACATTCCTTCACACAAAGTGTTCTTGGCCTCTCCTACTTCTACAATGCATTCCTCTTATTTATACTTTACAAAATATTACAATAGGGCCTAAACATGGGGAAAACCCATGGACCGACATCCCATAAAACTGTTACAAAACCCTAGAGAACCCCTTACTGGGTCTACATAACCCTCAAAAGTGGGTGAAATCCACGATCTTAGCTCCACCTGGGTACTCCTTCTTCGACCATCGTGTCGAAATCCAAAAGTGGGCCAAAACTGACCAAAGTTTCCCCAAAACTTGGTTGAGGGCCAACAGGCCCGTAACACTCACCTGTGACTCGTCCCGAGTCACTCAGGTCCGAACAATGCTACTTAGAAAGCCTCGATATTAACTCGAGGTGCCTTGACTTGCTGGCTCGCCTGAGCCTCCTACTCAACGAGCTCTTGGACTCTCTTCTCTATAACAAGCCCTTCCTAGTGTTGTTCTACTGCTACAACTACTTGATCTAATTGTGAGCCCTATCCATCAATCTCCTTGAACACCTTGCATGCTTCGTCCTTCATAGGTTGTAACTTATGTGTTACTTCCATCACCTTACCCTGGAGGGCAGTGATCTGTTGTTGTATTGTGCGCTTCTCCTGGGATCTCTTTATCATTTCCACTGCTGTGAGCAGCTTCATCTACGCCTGCAAAGAAACTGCTTGTTGTTGTGCCTCCTGTAACTGCTCTTCTAGATTCTTTAGTTGTAGGTCCTTGATGAGGCATTCATATGTCTGGGCTCTCCTGTCACTCAACTATTTACATGCCAAGGCGAGGGATATAATACTTTATACTATGTTTTTGGAGGACTCCTCCCTTTGGTCACACACCTCCTACAGGGTGCTCAACATTGTTCGGGCCTCCAGTTTAGTCATCCTAGCTTGAAGCTGCTGGAGGGTCTCTGTGAGCTTCACTACTTAAGCTTCGACTGACTCTTGCTCCTCTTGTGCCAAGCCTGGAACAAAGCGACATGCTTTACTTACTGCTTCTTTGAACATGGCCTGCTTTGCGAGAAACTACTATTTTTACCTTTGTAGTTGGGATTTTTCCTTCTGAAGCTTCGCCTGAAGCTCTGCTTTCTCTCTTTCATGGGAAGCTACACTGTCCTTCAATGCTCATAATTTTACTAGGATTTCAGCTTTCTCCTTTTGTAAGGCTTCTGTAGCCTTCTCCTTATCTTCCTGATATCTCTAGAACCGAGCTTCTGTTGCATCCGCAAGGCTTCTTAACTGGGCTAGTTCATCCCCCAATTCCGTAGTCTGTTATAAGGAAGGCACAGATGACACAGTAGGTACTGCATGGACCAAGCGAACAACCTGTTGCACTTCCTTCAATTCTCTCTCAATCCATATGTATAACGCCTCCTGTTTCTCTTCGTATCTCTGCAAGATGTCTTCAAAGGCATCCTCCATAGCTCCGTGGACCATACTAATGTCGTCGTCGATGAGAGTGTCTTCCAACTGTGGCTTATTGGCACGCGTTTTATTCCTTGCTGAAGGTTTTTTCAAAGAAACTTTTCTGTTTTTTGGTGTCACGGTCCCAACAGAGGGATCTTCAGGGGATGTAGCTTCACCTCCTGCTTGCTCTTCTTCTCCTTCATCTCCTCCTCCCTATCCTTCTACTTCGTTTTCTCCTCCTCCTGGCGATCCAAACCCATTATCTCTAGAAGTTTTTTCATCTTCGTCACTCTCTATGTCCTGAAATTCATCCTGCTTTTTCTACTTCTTCGTCCCACTAGATTGTCCGACATGTTCAACTCATGTAACTATCATGCTTCCTATGGTGTTAGTTTCAGATAACTCCGCATCGGCGACATGTACAATAAATTCCTCTAGCCATTCCTTTGTAATCTGCTCCATATCTTCATCTGTCAGCTTGTAGTATGACTGCAATTATTTCTAGTGCTCATCTCTTCGCGCGGTTATGTAAATGAAGTGGGGATCAACGTGGAACTTCATTATGGTATAGTACTAATGCATGGTACACCGTGTCATACGCGATAATGATTCAATGGAAACCTTCAACTGTTGATAATATCCATGAAACACGGCATTAGAATGCCACTGCTTCATCATGTCATTGGTATACCCCAGGGTGGAAAACTGAGTGGCTAAGGGCTCCGTAGGTTCAATATCCAGGAAAGTGGCTCCTTCGGGCATCTACCAAGCCACAAATGCGATCAGGATGATCAACCAACTGTAATGAAATTCATATCCCAAGTCCTGGGCTTCACGACAATCCTTTTCTAATTCATTGACGAGGTAGTTCGCCCAGTCCATCTGCATGCCCTCCACACACTTTCCTATGAGGTACACCACAAACTCGATGACCTGTGTGGGGTGGTTCTTCCTCACTATCTTGCTAGCTAAGAGTTGAAAATCAATCCTCTTGCGCCATCCTGTATGGAGGCTACCTTGTAACCTCGCTTCCCCTTTTCTACCTCTCCATAAGCTTCTTTGATGTGTTGTGCTAACGAACGGTGTGAGGCCTTTCTTGGAAAGAACTGTAGAGGGTCAAGATCCTTCACACTTAAACCTGTGATCTGGTGGATCGACATCGGATCTACAGTAATCCTTCTGTCATGCCATAGATATCAGCCATGATAGCACGACAGAAGGAGTTTAACGCAAGCGTTAACCTCCTCGTGGCGACCAAAATGCGGGATCTTCATCACGTTCAACACGGTTGACTGCACAAACCAATTAATCCATGGTTGTGAGACGAGGCGAGGTTTCTTTTCAGTTGCCTTCGTAAAGTAGCGGTGAGGAGCTAACATGGTGTAGTTCTTCCAGTCTCCTAAGTTGAAGTTGTTGTGCTTCAATAGTGGGATATGTCCTAACTGACTCCCGACTATGCAAATTCCTTTCAGAATGTACTCGGTGAACACAGAGTACTCAAAATCACGAGGGATGCTGTCATGGTTAACAATGTCAGCCAAAGGCGGAACATACTCAGGTAGGATCGACGATATTTGCTTTGCGTTAGCCAAATCACCGTAGTACTTACTTCGTTGTTCAATTACGGGGTTTGTGCGGGTGGAACGAAGTCTGGTCGAAGGGGAAGCCTACAGTCCCCTAGTCAACAATGTCTGGATACCTTCAAATATAAGTCTGTCGACCATGAGCTTCTTAAGAACCTCCTCGATAGACTTCTCCAACTCGTTGGGTTCACCCGACATTCTAGCTTTTAATAGACGGGCGGGCTAGACAAACATACACGCGGGGTATAGTTTCAGATAACGACATGAAGCACATATCGACACTTGGATAGTTCTCATCTTAGCTCAGTCAATCACGGGTAGCAAAAAGTGGTCCCAGTGCCACCATCGATTAGTTAAATAAGTGAGGCGATCGTGACGAATCTTCCAACGGATAGGAAACTGCTTCCATTAATATAAATCTATCTATTATGGCACGGTATCAATGTCCAAAAGCATTCCATAAGCCCATAAATGAATTTCCTAACCATTCTAGGGATTCATTCTAACAGTCGGGGTGCCTCCAACAATCATATAACTTCGCCAGGGCGAAGTCCAAATCTGTGCAGACTTGCTGTTCCAATGAGGTTCAAATCCTGCGAACCTACCTCCTGCGAGGTTCCAATATGCAAAGTCTTCCATCTAGTTTCTGTATCTGCTTGCAGAATTTCCAACTTACCCTTCTTTTTATTGAGATTCCTTTCCTTCTTTCCTGTTATCTGAGTCTCTCTAATTGTTTCTGGAATCCTGATCTAAAAATGAAGAAGACTTGAAATCTTGAAAATATTTGAAGTAAAGTTTATGTGTTAAAATAAAATGGATCAACTTTGCAACACATTAATTAAAGGATTACTCATTCAAGATACAAATAAACAGCAACATATTCAATGAACATAAGCACTTAAACACAACAATTGATAAAGGAGTTCACCCCTCTCTTGGGCTACATCTCCTAGTCCAGCTTCCAATGGATCATTATTATTAATTTCTCAAAGTGCTCAAAAACATGCTTTACAATGCTCAAATTTACCAACAGACTGCTCCAATGGCTTCAGAGCATCCAAAAACCCCTATTTGGGATTTTTTGGCACCTCGTTTGGCCAAAAAACGAAGAAGTTATGCTTCTTGGAAGTCCCTCCTTCAAGCTTGTTGTCTCTACATCTACAAAATGCACCCTTGTTTCATGAACCTATCACACACGCTTATTTAAGCACAAAAACCTAGCACCGGGGGCAACCGTACCAATGGTGCAAATTGTAGGACGATTATGGGCAAGCCAGCCCCTAACCGCCTAGCACTCGGGCATATGAGGGTCCATACGACCTCAGGCAATATAGAAAGGACTAATCGTTTCAAAACCCCCCACGCTCGGGTTGTGGTCACATGTAACACAATAGAACCATGGGATTTACACATTTGAATTACCCTGCACGTGTACCAACGGAGGTAGGGTCATATGTATCGGAAATGTGACCGAGGGCTGGGGCTAAGCCCCAGCCCGGACCCCCGCCGACTATCACATAAATTGAATTTAAATAGTTTTAAAATCATATTGTTAATAAGAAACAACGTGTGGGCTAGTGGTAGCCCACACTCTACCAAAGCACGGAGCCAAAGGGAGGTTTGGGGTTCGACCCCCACGGACCTCATACAATTTTAAAACAACAAACCAAATGTCAATACTGGGGTGCCACGTGGCAGCCCATGACTGGGCCACGTGGCACCATACCATTGACCAAAAACAATGCCATGTGTCACAGCCTAATTCGAACACATCTTCCAATCAACACATGCCACATCAGCGTACGATCGTACGACCCTGCCATGTCACTCTGTACGGAATGTACAGTCAGCGTCCCTTTTTTTGCTTGTTTGACATTCCGAACAGATTGTGATGTCTCTCGCTCTCGACGTCCATTTGAGACGAAACAAGTTGCGTTGGGTTCGCAACGACGAGACCTACGCTCTCGTTCGATTTGAAGCGATTCTGGGCACTTTGAATTTTTGAGCAAACTTTGATCCCCTGATCACACCTCCCCATTGGGAAGCTTTTGGACCTCCAAAAGACTATTTTCAGTCTATGTGAAGATGAGGGTATAGTTCCATCACCCTTCCAACCTCAATCCACTTGGATTTTCTTAGATTTATTCCTTTAAGACCAACTCAAAGATACTCCACATTTCCTCGTTTTGAAGTTCGCATTCTCCTGTCAAGGATGGTGTCTTCATGCAGTTCTGTAAGATACTCTGGGGAAAAATCATCTATGGAAGGAATCTGAACATGCTCTCCATGATCGTCAATCAACGGAGGCTCATACAATTTCAAATTCTCAACATTAAC